>CAWUFW010002148.1:0-470000 GCA_963921515.1 Calotriton arnoldi
AAATTAAATGTTTTAAGTGTTACCGGTTTATTCCAATCAAGATGGCTTCAGGTGTGCCATACTTTTGTCATAAGTAAGGCTGTTAGCGCTCTAGTTGTTCTTTAGAACACTCTGGGAAGCTGCAGTAGAGCACAAAGTCATCAACTGGCAGGCTGCTCCTGTTGAAATATAACAGGAAGATATTTGAGATCACACTTGAAATATGTCCTAATTTTTCTTTCTACAGCACTAACCATAATTTCTATGACAAAATGAACCCCATCATTTTGTTCCTTTTTAAATTAAATGTTTTAAGTGTTACCAGTTTATTCCAATCAAGATGGCTTCAGGTGTGCCATACTTTTGTCATAAGTAAGGCTGTTAGCACTCTAGTTGTTCTTTAGAACACTCTGGGAAGCTGCAGTAGAACACAAAGGCATCAACTGGCAGGCTGCTCCTGTTGAAATATAACAGGAAGATATTTGAGATCACACTTGAAACATGTCCTAATTTTTCTTTCTACAGCACTAACCATAATTTCTATGACAAAATGAACCCCATCATTTTGTTCCTTTTTAAATTAAATTGTTTAAGTGTTACCAGTTTAGTCCAATCAAGATGGCTTCAGGTGTGCCATACTTTTGTCATAAGTAAGGCTGTTAGCACTCTAGTTGTTCTTTAGAACACTCTGGGAAGCTGCAGTAGAACACAAAGGAATCAACTGACAGTCTCTGCCCTTGTTGGATGTACATGTTTTACTGAGAATGTCAGACTTCATTCTCACATGAGTGAGAAAGATAATGTGAATTTACAGAAAATATGCTCTCATTTTAGCTTCTGGAGCACCTTCCAAACCTCCATGGGACAAGCATGAAAATAGTGTTCTCTCAAACATGATTCATGATATCCCAGCAGAAGGTTTTTCACATGGTAAAATCACCTTAGAATACACCACAATTCCTAAAATTAGTATGGTACCATCAACAAATAAATTCTAATGTAATCACCCTTTATAGTTCTCCTTTTGGTGACCCTCAAAATCTTCTATTCACTACAATGCATTTCAATGAGGTACTATCATTTATATTGGTCCCAAGATGGCTGCCAGCAATTCCAGGATGAAGTGCTGACAGCCAATCAGATCTCACGATGACATGTGTGGTTAGGCTCCGCCCAGATATATATGTGACTTTACTTTTGATTTTCTCAGGAACTACTGAACGGATTTACACCATTTAAGCAAAAGGCACGACACTGAACCAAGGGCTACCTCTTTGCCAAATTTGGTGTAATTCCGTTCAGCAGTTCGGGCTGTAGCTGCGACTAAAGGTTCCTATGGAAAAATGAATGGGGAAAACGCGTTTTGGGACCCCCTTTTTCTCGGCCCCCGCTTGACGTATCACCCGAGACTTTCAGGATAGGAGCGGACCGAGCGCCCCAACAAGTTGGAAACTTTGCGAAGATTCGTCAACCGGCGCCAACGTTATTTCAAATAGAATGTCGCGGATTTCCTATGGTTAATAGGTTTTAACTATAACTATCTACTGGCGACCGCCAGTAGATAATATATATATATATATATATATATATATATATATATATATATATATATATATATATATATATATATATATATATTATCTACTGGCGGTCGCCAGTAGATAGTTATAGTTAGGACCTATTTTCCATAGGAAATCCGCGACATTCTATTTGAAATAGCTCTTGCGTCGGTTGACGAATCTTCGCGAAATTGTCAAACCTTATGGCCCGCTCCGGTCCGCTCCTACCCTGAAAGTTTCGGGGTGATTTGTCAAGCTCGGGCCGAGAAAAAAGGGGGGTCCCAAAACGTGTTTTCCCCATTCATTTTCCCATAGGAAACTTTAGACACGGCTACAGCCCGAACTGCTGAACGGAATTACACAAAATTTGGCAAAGAGGTAGTTCTTGGTTCAGAAAGAACCCTTTTTGTTAAATGGTGTAAATCCGTTCAGTAGTTGCTGAGAAAATCAAAAGTAAAACACATATATATCTGGGCGGAGCCTAACCACACATGTCATCGTGAGATCTGATTGGCTGTTAGCACTTCATCCTGGAATTGCTGGCAGCCATCTTGGGACCAATATAATTGATAGTACCCCATTGAAATACATTGTAGTGAATCAAAGATTTTGAGGGTTACCAAAAGGAGAACTATAAAGGGTGATAACAGACTTTAGTTACATTAGAATTCATTTGTTGATGGTACCATACTAATTTCAGGAATTGTGGTGTGTTCTAAGGTGATTTTACCCTGTGAAAAACCTTCTGCTGGGATATCATGAATCATGTTTGAGAGAAACTATTTTCACATGCTTGTCCCATAGAGTTTTGGAAGGTGCTCCAGAAGCTAAAATGAGAGCATATGTTCTGTAAATTCACATTATCTTTCTCAGTCATGTGAGAATGAAGTCTGACATTCTCAGTAAAACATGTACATCCAACAAGGGCAGAGACTGTCAGTTGATTCCTTTGTGTTCTACTGCAGCTTCCCAGAGTGTTCTAAAGAACAACTAGAGTGCTAACAGCCTTACTTATGACAAAAGTATGGCACACCTGAAGCCATCTTGATTGGAATAAACTGGTAACACTTAAAACATTTAATTTAATAAGGAACAAAACGATGGGGTTCATCTTGTCATAGAAATTATGGTTAGTGCTCTGGAAAGAAAAATTAGGACATGTTTCAAGTGTGATCTCAAATATCTTCCTGTTATATTTCAACAGGAGCAGCCTGTCAGTTGATGCCTTTGTGTTCTACTGCAGCTTCCCAGAGTGTTCTAAAGAACAACTAGAGGGCTAACAGTCTTACTTATGACAAAAGTATGGCACACCTGAAGCCATCTTGATTGGAATAAACTGGTAACACTTAAACCATTTAATTTAAAAGGAACAAAATGAGGGGTTCATTTTGCCATAGAAATTATGGTTAGTGCTGTAGAAAGAAAAATTAGGACATGTTTTAAGTGAGATCTCAAATATCTTCCTGTTATATTTCAACAGGAGCAGCCTGTCAGTTGATGCCTTTGTGTTCTACTGCAGCTTCCCAGAGTGTTCTAAAGAACAACTAGAGTGCTAACAGCCTTACTTATGACAAAAGTATGGCACACCTGAAGCCATCTTGATTGGAATAAACTGGTAACACTTAAAACATTTAATTTAAAAAGGAACAAAATGAGGGGGTTCATTTTGCCATAGAAATTATGGTTAGTGCTGCAAAAGAAAATTTAGTGCATGTTTTAAGTGAGATCTCAAATCCTCTTCTATTTCATTAGAAAATTCTGACATGCAGACTGAAACAATTACTTTCAATACCAGCAGTAGACTTCCAGTTAACTCCTTGGTGAGCAGTAGCTTTACTACAGTGATCTAATGAACAACTAGAGTGCTAACATTCTGAATTTATGGCAAATGTGTTACACATCTGAATGCCTTCTTGATGGAATCAAAGTAAAAACTGAAAGCATTTCCTACTGAGGAGACTGCAGTAAATGAGGAAATTAGGAAACTTCATAACAAAGAAGTCTTCCAAGATGGCCACCAGTGAAAAAAGAGCCCAAATGTAGCACAAATATTACCCAGATGTAGCCCACATATAGCCCAATGACAAAAGTGTGAAAACACTTTTATTTTTAGTTTTTTTGCAGTTTTATGTAGTGCAGACTGGTCAGGTATTGGAGCGTTGCATCTTAAAACATGACCCCTACACTACAAAAACACCACTGCACTACCCTAAACCTAAAACACTACCCCCAGCACAACCCCTACACTACACAAGCACCACTGCACTATCCTAAACCATAAAACACTACCCCCAGCATGACCCCCTACACTACACAAACACCACTGCACTACCCTAAACCCTAAAACAGTACCCCAAAACAACTGCACTAACCTAAATCCTAAAACACTACCCCCAGCACGACCCCCTACACTACCCAAACACCACTGCACTACCCTAAAACATGACCCTCTACACTACACAAACACCACTGCACTACCCTAAACCCTAAAACACTACCCCCAGCACGACCCCCTACACTACACAAACACCACTGCACTACCTTAAACCCTAAAACACTACCCCCAGCACGACCCCTACACTACCAAACACCACTGCACTAACCTAAATCCTAAAACACTACCCCCAGCACGACCCCTACACTACCCAAACACCACTGCACTACCCTAAAACATGACCCCTACACTACACAAACACCACTGCACTACCCTAAACCCTAAAACACTACCCCCAGCACGACCCCTACACTACACAAGCACCACTGCACTACCCTAAACCCTAAAACACTACCCCCAGCACGACCCCCTACACTGCCCAAACACCACTGCACTGCCCTAAACCCTGAAACACCAGCCCCTGCACGACCCCCTACACTGCCTGAACACCACTGCACTGCCCTAAACCCTGAAACACCAACCCTAGCATGACCCCCTACACTGCCCAAACACCACTGCACTCCCTAAACCCTGAAACACCACCCCCTTCACGACCCCCTACACTGCCCGAACACCACTGCACTGCCCTAAACCCTGAAACAACACCCCCAGCACGCCCTACACTGCCCGAACACCACTGCACTGCCCTAAACCCTGAAACACTACCCCCAGCAAGACCTCCTACACTGCCCGAACACCACTGCACTGCCCTAAACCCTGAAACATCACCCCCAGCAAGACCCCCTACACTGCCCGAACACCACTGCCCTAAACCCTGAAACACCACCCCCAGCATGACCCCCTACACTGCCCGAACACCACTGCAATGCACTGCCCTAAACCCTGAAACACCACCCCCAGCACGACCCCTACACTGCCCGAACACCACTGCACTGCCCTAAACCCTGAAACACCACCCCCTGCACGACCCCTACATTGCCCGAACACTACTGCACTGCCCCAAACCCTGAAACACCATCCCCAGCACGACCCCCTACACTGCACGAACACCACTGCACTGCCCTAAACCCTGAAACACTACCCCCAGCAAGACCCCTACACTGCCCGAACACCACTGCACTGCCCTAACCCCTGAAACATCACCCCCAGCAAGACCCCTACACTGCCCGAACAACACTGCCCTAAACCCTGAAACACCACCTCCAGCAAGACCCCCTACACTGCCCGAACACCACTGCACTGCCCTAAACCCTGAAACACCAGCCCCAGCACGACCCCTACACTGCCCGAACACCACTGCACTGCCCTAAACCCTGAAACACCACCCCTGCACGGCCCCCTACACTGCCCGAACACCACTGCACTGCCCTAAACCCTGAAACACCACCCCCAGCACAACCCCCTACACTACCCGAACACCACTGCACTGCCCTAAACCCTGAAACACCACCCCCAGCAAGACCCCCTACACTGCCCGAACACCACTGCCCTAAACCCTGAAACACCAACCCCAGCAAGACCCCTACACTGCCCGAACACCACTGCACTGCCCTGAACCCTGAAACACCACCCCCAGCATGACCCCTACACTGCCCGAACACCACTGCACTGCCCTAAACCCTGAAACACCACCCCCAGCACGACCCCCTACACTGCCCGAACACCACTGCACTGCCCTAAACCATGAAACACCAGCCACAGCACGACCCCCTACACTGCCCGAACACCACTGCACTGCCCTAAACCCTGAAACACCACCCCCAGCACGACCCCTACACTGCCCGAACACCACTGCACTGCCCTAAACCCTGAAACACCAGCCCCAGCACAACCCCGTACACTGCCTGAACACCACTGCACTGCCCTAAACCCTGAAACAGCAGCCCCAGCACGACCCCCTACACTGCCCGAACACCACTGCACTACCCTAAACCCTCAAACACCAGCCCCGGCACGACCCCCTACACTGCCAGAACACCACTGCACTGCCCTAAACCCTGAAACGCCAGCCTCAGCAAGACCCCCTACACTGCCCGAACACCACTGCACTGCCCTAAACCCTAAAACACCACCCCCAGCAAGACCCCCTACACTGCCCGAACACCACTGCACTAAAGCCTGAAACACCACCCCCAGCAAGACCACCTACACTGGCCGAACACCACTGCACTGCCCTAAACCCTGAAACACCACCCCCTGCACGACCCCCTTCACTGCCCGAACACCACTGCACTGCCCTAAACCCTGAAACACCACCCCCTGCACGACCCCCTACACTGCCCGAACACCACTGCACTGCCCTAAACCCTGAAACACCACCCTCAGCACGACACCCTACACTGCCCGAACACCACTGCACTGCCAAAAACCCTGAAACACCACCCCCTAGTACGACCCCCTACACTGCCCGAACACCACTGCACTGCCCTAAACCCTGAAACACCACCCCCTGCACGACCTCCTACACTGCCGGAACACCACTGCGCTGCCCTAAACCCTGAAACACCACGCCCAGCACGACCCCCTACACTGCCCGAACACCACTGCACTGCCCTAAACCCTGAAACATCAACCCCAGCAAGACCCCCTACACTGCCTGAACACCACTGCCCTAAACCCTGAAACACCACCCCTACACTGCACCGAACACCACTGCACTGCCCTAAACCCTGAAACACCACCTCCAGCAAAACCCCCTACACTGCCTGAACACCATTGCTCTGCCCTAAATCCTGAAACACTAGCCCCAGCACGACCCCCTACACTGCCCAAACACCACTGCACTGCCCTAAACCCTGAAACACCACCCCCAGCACGACCCCCTACACTGCCCGAACACCACTGCACTGCCCTAAAACCTGAAACACCAGCCCCAGCAAGACCCCCTACACTGCCCGAACACCACTGCACTGCCCTAGACTCTGGAACACCAGCCCCAGCAAGACCCCCTACACTGCCCGAACACCACTGCACTGCCCTAAACCCTGAAACACCAGCCCCAGCATGACCCCTACACTGCCCGGACACCACTGCACTGCCCTAAACCCTGAAACACCAGCCCCAGCACGACCACCTACACTGCCCGAACACCACTGCACTGCCCTAAACACTGAAACACCAGCCCCAGCACAATCCCCTACACTGCCCGAACATCACTGCACTGCCCTAAACCCTGAAACACCAACCCCAGCACGACCCCTACACTGCCTGAACATCACTGTACTGCCCTAAACCCTGAAACACCACCCCCTGCACCACCACCTACACTGCCCGAACACCACTGCACTGCCCTAAACCCTGAAACACCACCCCTGCACCACCCCTACACTGCCCGAACACCACTGCACTGCCCTAAACCCTGAAACACCACCCCCAGCACAACCCCCTACACTGCCCAAACACCACTGCCCTAAACCCTGAAACACCACCCCCTGCACGACCCCCTACACTGCCCGAACACCACTGCACTGCCCTAAACCCTGAAACGCCAACCCCTACACTGCCCGAACACCACTGCACTGCCCTAGACCCTGAAACACCACCCCCAGCACGACCCCCTACACTGCCCGAACACCACTGCACTGCCCTAAACCCTAAAACACAACCCCCAGCATTACCCCCTATACTGCCCAAACACCACTGCACTGCCCTAAACCCTAGAACACTAGCCCCAGCATGACCCCCTACACTACCCGAACACCACTGCACTACCCTAAACCCTAAAATACTACCCCCAGCACAACCCCTACACTACCCGAACACGACTGCACTGCCCTAAACCCTCAAACACTCCCCCAGCACGACCCCCTACACTACCCGAACACCACTGCACTGCCCTAAACCCTAAAACACTCCCCCAGCATGACCCCCTACACTACCCGAACACCACTGCACTGCCCTAAACCTAAAACACTCCCCCAGCACGACCCCCTACACTACCCAAACACCAATGCACTACCCTAATCCCTAAAACACTACCCCCGCATGACCCCCTACACTACCCTAAACCCTAAAACACTACCCCCGCACGACTCCCTACACTACCCAAAGACCACTGCACTACCCTAAACCCTAAAACATGACCTCCTACACTACACAAACACCACTGCACTACCCTAAACCCTAAAACACTGCCCCTACACTACACAAACACCACTGCACTACCCTAAACCCTAAAAACTACCCCCAGCACGAACCACTACACTACCCAAACACCACTGCACTACCCTAAACCCTAACAAACTACCCCCAGCAGTACCCCTACACTACCCAAACACCACTGCACTACCCTAAACCCTAAAACACTACCCCCAGCAGTAGCCCCTACATTACCCAAACACCACTGCACTACCCTAAATAACTACCCCCAGCACGACCCCCTACACTACCCAAACACCACTGCACTACCCTAAAACACTACCCCAGCATGACCCCCTACACTACCCAAACACCACTGCACTACCCTAAACCCTAAAACACTCCCCCAGCACGACTCCCTACACTACCCAAACACCACTGCACCACCCTAAACCCTAAATCTACCCCCAGCATGACCCCCTACACTACACAAACACCACTGCACTACCCTAAACCCTAAAACACTACCCCCAGCATGACCCTCTTCACTACCTAAACACAACTGCACAATTTGTTACAGGCGTTGCAACGCAGGCCTGTGGTGCTTACTGGAAGTACCTAGTGGGATAGTTGGGCCCCAGGGACCCTCAGGATTCAAGGTGACCTAATCCCCCAACTTAAAACGCACCACGGGGCGCGTTTGCACAGTGGTGAAGGGAGGGGCGGGGCCTCAGGTGACATGTGCGCAAACACGCTCCTGTGGTGCGTTTTAAGTTGGGGAATTAATTCCCTTTGAATCCTGAGGGACCCTGGGGGCCAACTAGCCCACCAGGTACCTTCAGTAAGCACAACAGAGTTGCGTTGCAGAGAGGTGAAAAAGGTGCGTGGCCTCGGAACGCCTCTCTGCAACTCAGCTCTGTGGTCCTAACTGTAGGTACCTGGGGGGCTAGTTGGGCCCCAGGGACCCTCAGAATTCAAGGGGACTTAATCCCGCAACTTAAAACGCGCCATGGGGTGCGTTTGCACACATGTCACCTCAGGCCCCCTCCCTTCACCACTGTGCAAACGCGCCCTGTAGCGCGTTTTAAGAGGTAGTTTTAATCCCCTGCCCTATTATGTACTAGGGACTTGCAGAGGAGGTCATGCTAATCACAGGGGTACCCCAACGCATAGTGTTCCCTAGTGTATGTAGGTGTTTTCACTGTATTCTAAGTGTTTTTTAGCATAGCACTGGCTCTGGTTAGTCAGAGTCAGTTACCACCAGTACCCGTCTGAAAAAGTTGTGGGCACAGGATGATTTTGCAACAAGGCCTCTTTTCTGCTCCTCTGTTGGTTCTTTCTGCACATCTTTTGCTTCTTTCTGTGCGTTTTTCTTCTTTCTTCACATGTCCTACCTCTGTAGGCATAGTTAGAAACTAGCATTTAAAAAACCTTTGAAATTCACTTAAAAATCATAGGTTTCAGGCACGTTATAGTTAGAAATTAGCATTTAAAAAACCTTTGAAATTCACTGAAAAAACCATAGGTTTCAGACACGTTATAGTTAGAAATTAGCATTTAAAAACCTTTGAAATTCACTGAAAAAACCATAGGTTTTAGGGACAGTTATAGTTAGTTGGACATTTCACTCGTACAAAACCATAGAAATTCCCCCGTTATAGTTAGTTCAGCTAACTATAACTCGCGCCTCGCAATGCACTGCTGATGACGTCACATATTACATCACTCATGACATGGTCAGTGACATCACTGATGACATCACTGATGACATCTCAAATGACATCACTGATGACATCATCCATGTGATAATTTCATGCATCTTCCCACACCCTAATATAACTTTTGATACACCCACTCTAAATTACAGACTGCCATTCTCAAAACCATAGACACTCCAACACCAAAAACTACATACCCACTCACTGATTCTTAGGTCTACACACACATCCACTCACTCACCCGTACAGTCACTCATACTTAGTCACTCAGTACAGGACTATCATATGCACTCATACACCTATATAAACACTCACACACTGCCACTCATCCATAGAGGTACTCACACACCTAGTCAGTCATGCAAAAACTTAATCACACACCCATTTACTCACCTATACAGTTATACACACACCAGCTCACTTACTCATACAAATACTAGCACATTCTTACGCTCTTATACAATCACTGATACAAGTACACACTCATCCATACAGCCACTCTCACAATCACACACTCTCACTTATAGTCATTTATATACTCCAACACACATATATACTGCCTTGCACATATGTAGTTACTCACACATGCACCACTGAGATATACATTCAATCACTAACACACCCATACACACACTCACCCACCCATACAGTCCATCACAGATGCACTCTTGAAACCATGCACCCAGTGAATCACCAACTCACACATCTATGCACAGAGTTACACACACCCCACCCACACAAACACTCAGGCACCCATACAGATACTCAGACAATCAATCAATAACCCATGTAGACACTCATGTAGCTATTCAGAAAGCCATGCAGCCGCTTACAAACCAACAGACAGACGGATACAGACATTCACACAGTTTAGTCACTAACCCATGCATTCAGTAAGATACATTTAATCACTCACTTGTAGAGTCAGTCACTCATGTACTAAATCATCCATTCAGACACTTATACACCCACTCATTCTTCAATACGCCTTTCCCTAAATATATTAAACATATTTAAACTTTACAGAAACACACAGTCACTGGATGATGTCATCAGTGATGTCATCAGTGATGTCATTTGAGATGTCATCAGTGATGTCATCAGTGAGGTCACTGACCATGTCATGAGTGATGTAATATGTGACGTCATCAGCAGTGCATTGCGGGGGCGCGAGTTATAGTTAGCTGAACTAACTGTAACGGGGGAATTTCTATGGTTTTGTACGAGTGAAATGTCCAACTAACTATAACTGTCCCTAAAACCTATGGTTTTTTCAGTGAATTTCAAAGGTTTTTTAAATGCTAATTTCTAACTATAACGTGTCTGAAACCTATGGTTTTTTCAGTGAATATATATATATATATATATATATATATATATATATATATATATATTCACTGAAAAAACCAAAGGTTTCAGGGACGTTATAGTTAGTTGGACATTTCACTCGTACAAAACCAGAGAAATTCAGCCGTTATAGTTAGTTCAGCTAACTATAACTCGCGCCCCCTCAATGCACTGCTGATGACGTCACATATTACATCATTCATGACATGGTCAGTGACATCACTGTGACATCACTGAGTGATTGTGTGTTTCTGAAAAGTTTAAGTATGTTTTATATACATATATATATATATGCCAAGGTGTATTGAAGAGTAAGTGGGTGTATAAGTGTTTGAATGGATGATTTAGTAAGTGCTTGACTGTCTGTATAAGTGAGTGATTAAATGTGTCTTAGTGAATGCATGGGTTAGTGTCTAAACTGTGTAAATGTCTGTATCAGTCTGTCAGTTGGTGTGTAAGCGTTGCATGAGTTGGCGAGTAGCTAAATGAGTATCTATATGGGTTATTCATTGGTTGTCTGAGTATCTGTATGGGTGCCTGAGTGTCTGTGTGGGTGGGTGGGGGGTGTGTGACTTTGTGCATAGATGTGTGAGTGGGTGATTCACTGGGTGTATGGGTTCAAGAGTGCATCTGTGAAGGGCCGTATGGGTGGGTGAGTGTGTGTATGGGTGTGTTGGTGAGTGAATGGATGTCTCTGTGGTATATGTGTGAGTAACTGCATATGTGAATGGCAGTATATGTGAGTGTTGGAGTGTATAAGTGACTGTATGTGAAATGCACTCATGAACCCATACACCTAGTGAATCACCCACTCACACATCCATGCAGGTAGTCACACAACACATAGATACTCAGGCACCCATACAGGTACTCAGACAACCAATCAATAACCCATATAGACACTCATGTACCTATTCACCAACCCATGCAGCCACTTACACACCAACTGACAGACTGATACAGACATTCACACAGATTAGTCACTCACCCATACATTCACCCAGACACGTATAATCACTCACTTATACAGTCAGTCACACACTGACTGAATCATCATATATATATCACATTCTTAAACCTTTTAGAAACACTCAGAGTCACTGGATGATGTCATCATTGATATCGGTGATGTCATCAGTGATGTCATCAGTGATGTCATCAGTGATGTCACTGACCAAGTCATGAGTGATGTAATATGTAATGTCATCAGCAGTGCATTGCGGGGGCGTGAGCTATAGTTAGCTCAGCTAACTATAAAGGCTGAATTTCTCTGGTTTTGTACGAGTGAAATGTCAGACTAACTATAACGTCCCTGAAACCTGTGGTTTTTTAGTGAATATCTAAGGTTTTTTAAATGCTAATTTCTAACTATAATGTCCCAGGAACCTGTGTTTTTTCAGTGAATTTTATATATATGTATTCAATCTCCTCTCACTCTTACAAGGAAGGAATCAGCACTCAGGTTGTAGTTTGGAAGTATTTAATCTGCAAAGGACACGATCCACGCGTTTCGTCTCATCCGAACCTTGATAACGATACAAGACATCATTGTAGCTTCCTTATTTAAATGTACAAATGCCTCCAGTTGCCAACATTAACAAAGGACTACATATTACTTTAATCCAAAAAGCTGGCGGCCATATTGACCTGGTCACGATGTGAAAATTCAGGAATTGATACAATAAAGAAAAGAAAACAAGTGTTAATATGCCACAATGTCATTTCAGCATATTTTGCCCCGTGACCGCCATACCTGTATGTTCGTCAACGTGACTTGTTCATAATAAACATACTTAGGATTGCAAACATCAACATAAACAATGGACTACACATTACTTTAAAGTGAAAGGCTATCAGCCATATTGATCTGGGCACGTTGCTTATTATAGTGGTTCTTACACGAAAGAAAAGAAAAAAAAGGGGTGTTAATATACACACACTATCCCTAAATAAAGTTCTAACGATTATAGTTCCATTCCATTCACAGCTCATTTGAGATGTCATGAGTGATGTCATGAGTGATGTCACTGACCGTGTCATGAATGATGTAATGTCTGAGGTCATAAGCAGTGCATTGCGGGGGCGTAAGTTATAGTTAGCTCAGGTAACTATAACTGCTGAATTTCACTGGTTTTAATGAGTGAAATCTGAGTCTAACTATAACGTCCCTGTAATCTTTGTTTTTTTCAGCGAATTTCTAGGTTTTTTTTAACGTTAAGTAAGATGCCTATCACAATGGATGGTGGGGGGTTGGAAGCAGGGCCTGGCCTGGCATTGTGCTGCCCCCACCCAAGCTTGCTGCTCCTGCCCCCCATCTCCTTGCCATCCATTGTCCAAGTCCATGCCCCTGCTCCCTCATTACAGCCCTGTGTGGCCGTTGTTCTGCCACTGGCCTCCCCGCCTTCTCTGAACAGTTAGCTTGCTGCCCCATCCACCTTCTTCCTATCCTCTGTTGTCTGAATCCATGCACTAGCCTCCTCCCTCCTGCCATGCATGGTCTGATGTGCTGCCACTACCCTCCATTTAGCATGATATCCCAGTCCACTCCTCCTGCCCTCCATTGCCCAATTCTATGCCCCATCATTGACCTCCTGCTTAGCCTCTGTGCTTAGCTTGCTGCCCCTACTCTCCTTCCCCCTGCCCTCCGATGTCTGTGTGCATGCCCCTGCTCCATCCTTTTTGCCCACCATGTTCCATGGACCTGCCCCTCCTATCTACTCTGAGTGTTCTGTTGAGCTGCCACGCCCCTCTTAAGTGCCTAGCATTGTCAGATGACTGTAACCTGTCCCTACGTATAAACAGGGGGCTTTGGGGAAGAAAATCCCCAATGCCTGGAGGGTTGAGAGGATCCTACGTTGGAGTATAACCTCCCATGTAAAGACATTAAACCACAAAAGATACTCCAATAGACCGGCAAATGGTCAAGAAACTAGGTAACCTAATAATGATAGGGGAAGTGTCTGTGTGAGGATATAAACCTACCAACACCAAATGGTGCGTAAGGAAACAATTCCTTTTGATTTAGTTACCCTCACACACCCTAGTGGTGTCATGCTTCATCATCGGGTCACCCCGACGCCTACAAGTCGGGGTGGGCTCAACCACAGTATTGGGAGCTCTTGGAACAATGAGGACCAGGGGGATTAAAGATAAAAAACCTCAGACAGACCCCGGTTTCCCTTTATTATTGGGTCTGTCAGGGATATTAAAAATGATTAAAAATCAGGTCAATGGGAGTGATTATGGTCCTATGACCCTATTGCCAACATGTTTCATTCCTGAGTCGGCCGTAACGGTCCTGGACTTTCTTCAGGGCAAAGGTCAACCACCCTGGAAAAAACAGTAAGAGGGAAGTCCCTATCCTGTGAAGAATTAAGGGCAGAGTAGCTGCTCCTTAAGTAAAAGTTACAGATGTTCGATCTGTTATGCGCAGTTCTCCATCTGTGAACAACAAAAAGACAGACAACACACCGTTTCCCATGGACATACATCATTTGTGTAGTCATATAACTTCCCAGTTAGGTGCATAGGTAGTGACCCAACATTAAATAAATGCCAGGTGAGTATGTAAATAAATATTCACAATCTCATCATACTTGTGCCAGTCATATCTATATCTGAAACATAATTTTGCTATGTGGCAGATAAATGTGTGGTGGCGATTTTACTCGCATACTGACGTTATCAGCAAGCCAGTGCGTGTACATTCAATAGTGTAAATAATGCGTGACAGTCTTTATAAACAGCAAAATGCTGCTACCATTCAGTGTGAATTTATACAAACATGCACTCACATCTTTTCAATAAAAAACATCCAAGTTCTTACCCAAATTGAGGAGAGAAACTGTGTCACAGGGGACCGCTAGGTGTAAAAGGGTAGCCCTGTAGTCAAACCCTAATGTTTTGTTCAAGGGTAGGGAAAGGGTAAAATAAAGCGGCATATTTGAGAAAAGGCAAACAGCCTTTGTCAAGCACAAATGTAGAAATGTAGAACTGAGCCTACAGTTGGCCAATCTAAGTATCAGCACTTACTTCATCAAGGATCCTGCCCCGCCTGTGTACCTACTTGGTCCGAGTCCCCGGCTTTCGCTCTGAAATGCCAGCGGAACCGGATATAAATACACCTGTTTACCGCGGGAAACTTGTTGATTGAGAACGACGCCCATAGCGTTGTCACGGCATTGCTACACATGTAAATATTGCGTATAGCATGCCGGGCCTATTCATGGGAAATGTAGTATTCTTCATAAGTAAAGCAGTCAAGAGCAACTATTGGTCATATTCAAACAGCAATATATTGCCGGTGTCAACGACATGTCAGTGTCGTATTAGTAAAGGATCATGGAACTTGTAGTTTCTATAAAAAAAAATTCCCTATCATTATTAGGTTACCTAGTTTCTTGACCACTTGCCGGTCTATTGGAGTATCTTTTGTGGTTTAATGTAACCTGTCCCTGCCACCTCCACCCTGCCTGTCCACGTTCCATGCCCCTATCCCCTTCCTCCTGTCCTCCATGGCCCATTTTACTGCCACACCCTTCTGCCCTCTCTGGTCTGTTGTGCTGCAACTGCTCCTCCTGCCTGCACCCGTGGTCTGTTGTGAGGCCCCTTCCCCTGAACTCTCTTGTCTGTGCCCAGCTCCTACCCCTCCCTTCTATCCTCCATGGTCTTTTGTGCATGCCCCTGCCCCCTCATTCTTGCCCATCATGGCCATTGTGCTGCCACTAACCCTCCCGCTTGTCATGCATGGTCTTCTGTGCTGCCACAGCCCCTCCCACCTTCCCTGTGTGGTCAGCTAGCTGCCCCTGACCCCCTCCCACCTTCCCTCCATGGTCTGTGTGTATGCCATTATAGTCTCACTGTTGCTCTCCATGGTGTGTCTTGCTTCTAGTGCCTGCCCTGCCCCCTGCCCTCTGTTTTACATGTGCAGACCCCTATTCTCTCCCTCCTGGCTTGTCTGTTCCATTGTAATGCCCCTGATCCCTCCCTCCTGCCCTTTATGGTCCGTTATGCTGCAGCTTTCTCTCCTGTCTGTCCATTATGGTCAGCTAGCTGCCATTGCCTCTTTCCCCTCTGTTCTCTGTTGTCCATGTTGTTACATTTGCATTTCATTGGTGTCTATGTATTCCCTTCCCCTTTAATGCTATTACATCCTCACCATGTACATTCTAGTTCTACTTAGAACTTTGGGTTGCTGCTAAGCACCGGGTCAGTTGTACTGTCCTGCTTGCTGGGCAGTTGTTATCTGTTGCTGTGCTGCACTCCTATAATTAAACCAGTTAAACAACAAGATCGCCTGCTTGATTTCTTACAAAGTGGCGACGAGAAGAGGAGAGGAACACCCCTACCAACATTGAATGCAGCACAGGCGTGGAGTGTTCCTGAAACCCGACAGCACCGTGTTACTGATATCTTAAATCGCTGGTGAGCACACGACGCTGCCTGAATGTGAAGAAGGCTGCTGCCGGAAATCCGATTTTAAGGAAGTGTTTCCAGCCCTCCGAAACCTAATTACAGTGTTTTTTCGGACTTCGGCGCGAGTCTAAGCGTAAAGTGTAGCGGAAAACGCTCGCGCTCACCGTCTTCGAAAAACAAAAGGCACCATGCTGGAGGAGCGAGCCAGGTGAGCTGCGATTGATCTGACGCGGGATTCCAGATCATCGTCGCAACGCTCTCCATCTACAATCAGGCGCAGGCACGTCATCATATGTGTGTTTACGTAACACGCAACGTGACGGCCATTTTGTTGATGCTCGGTTGCCATAGCAACGCATTTACGGAAGAGAGAAGCGTCGTGTCAAGATTTCAATACTTGAAAAGTATATTGTAGTAAGTGCTTTGTTTAACGGACGCATGTTGATGCAGTCCTGCCACCAAATACTGTAAAGAAACATTAAGAAACAGCTTGGAGCGCTAAGAAGTGTTGAGGTACAACCTTCATGTTATATCTCATTTTACAAGTTATTGCCAGTGCTTTCTCCCCATGTGCATTCCTCAAGTGGCAATCATACATGTAATTTCACCATTCGCTGATGATTTATAACACTGGCATTGTTGGGATATTGATAAAAATTGCCAAGTATTATTTTTTTTTTTTCTTCTCTAATTTAAAAAAAAAAAAAAAAAAGAGATTTACATTTTTTTTTTAAATATATGGTTGTTTCTACCTCTACTTCGTTATTTTCATACTGGATTCAAGGCAACGGTTAGCACCCATATAGCCTCTCTAAAACAACCTTGTTACTTGGAATACCACCCTGTGTACGCTTCTTCCTCACAGCAGAACCATGCAGTTTGATCCCCTGACAAATTTCTGCAAAACAAAGGAGATCCCCCATTCCGTGGACACGATGGAAGGAAGAATTCATTAATTACATGAGGGCAATTGATGGGGAACGCATGGGAGCTGAAAGAAAAAAAGCATTTTCTTGCATTGTTTGGGATCGGAAGGCCAAGTGGTTTTTAGAGCTTTACCCCAAGTTCCACCCACTGAAGGCGAAGGTGAAGGTGCCAACGTATATAAGGAAGCATTACTTAGAATGGAAAAAGATTTAAACCTGTCACAAATATAGCCCTTAACAGGTATAAATTTTATACAAGGATACAAAACGATGCGGAATCTTTTGATGAGTTTCTAACTGCGTTGAGATCCTTATCCTTGCACTGTAACTTTGGGAATATGTGCGATGAAATGCTGAGGGATCAAATAATTGTGCATGTCAAAAATAAGAAGACTCAGGAACGTCTATGGGAATTAGGAGATCCCAAGTTATCTGAGGCTATTTCCATTGCCAAAGCGTTGGAGCAATCCGAGAGATGGATGCTCACCGTCAAGAACACCAATGGAACCAAATCCGATTCTAGTGATGAAGTTTGTGCAATTAAACGAATGGAAACACAGAGAAATGACAACTCGTCTGCTGGGTTGAGTTCCACTCGGCCTAGCAATTATGGGAATTTCAGAAAGTTTGACAGAAATGATAGATCTTTCATGTGTTACAAATGTGGTAGCAGGACACACATGGCCTCGTATGGAGGATGTCCTGCTATTAACAAAGAGTGTAGAAAGTGTGGCAGATTGGGTCATTTTTCTTCTGTTTGTAGAGATGTTAGGAGATTTTCTTCCACTACACGTGGTAAAGTGTCTTGTATTTCGGAGAGAAATTCCACTGGGTGTAAGTGTGAATGTGGTGGATGCACTGATGACAACAAAGGTTTTATAGTTTACCTTTCTGAAGGAATTTCTAATGTGAATGATCCTGAATCTAATCTGTGCAAAAAGCGTCCTATGTGTGAAGTTGAGGTGGCTGGTGTAAATCTTGAACTAATTGCTGATTCAGGTTCTCCCTGGACTATTATTTCAAAGGATTATTTTGTCAGTAGATTGAATCAAGTTCTGGATCTCACCAAAATGTTACCATCCGACATCATTGCTGAGAGTTTTGATGGATCCAGAATTGATGTTATGGGTTATTTGGAGGTAGACCTGTGTTTTAAAACTAGGTGTTCCGTTGTCAAATTGTATATTGCAGTCAAGGGAGTAAATGTGTTAGGATGGAAAGATCAATGGAAATTAGGGATCATGCTTAATCCCCGTGCTAAGGAACCAGTGATGTTGGATGAGAGCTTATCTTTAGATAGTATTGCTGTTGTTACTTTTGAGGAGAAGGAGAGAATGATAAAAGAAGAATTTAAAGATGTAATTTCAGATGTCTTAGGTAAGATAAAAAATTATTCTCATGAAATTAAACTTAAAACTGGGGCAATTCCTGTGAAACAAAAATTGAGGGGTGTTCCCATTAACGTCAGAGAAGAACTTAAAAAAATGTTGGATGATTTGGTATCCGAAGATATCATTGAGCCCATTGACTCAGCTGAATGGGTTTCTCCCATTGTTTTGGTGAGGAAACCTGACAAGAATTTAAGAGTATGTGTTGACCTCAGGGCACTCAATCGTGCATCATCGTAGACTGTCATCCCCTTCCCAACATTAATGAGGTTGTTTCAATGTTGGAAGGTGCCAAAGTTTTCTCCACACTGGATCTTAGGTCGGCATACCACCAAATTCCCTTACTGATGAATCTAAAAGTCTCACAGCTTTTATCACCCCGCAGGGATTATGCCAATACACCAGGATGCCGTTTGGCTTGGCCTCTGCGGCATCGGTGTTTCAAAGAGTTATGTTCAACATATTCAGGGATGTTGATAAATATGTCAAATGTTTTCAGGACGATATTTTAATTTTTTCCAGTACAGTAGAGGAACATGTGAAACATTTAAAAGATGTTTGTGAGAGGTTGAGGAGGAGTGGTTTGACCCTTAAATCCAGCAAATGTAAAATGTTCAAAACCTCTGTGGAATATCTGGGTCACACCCTTTCTGGAGATGGTGTTGTGCCAAAGAAATCTAATGTCCTAGGTATCACTAATGCACCTTCTCCCACGAACAAAGAACAATTACTTTCATTTGCAGGCATGTGCGAATACTACAGTAAATTTGTTAATAATTTTGCATCCAAAATGGAGCCCCTTAGGAAACTCCTAAGACATAATACCAGTTTTGAATGGAAACAAGAGCAACAGCAAGCGTTTGAGTCTATCAAAACTGACATCCTTAAAGCTCCCACACTTAAACCCTTTTGTATGAACAAGGAGTGTATTATTACTGTGGATGCCAGTTTATACGGCATTGGTGGTGTTTTATCACAGAAGTGTGGTAAAGAAGAGTGGAATGTGTGCTTTGCTTCCCGTACTCTTAATGAGACAGAGCGTAGGTACGCAGTCATTGAAAAAGAACTGCTAGCCTGTGTGTGGGCGATTGAACATTTTAGAAACTACATTTGGGGTAGCAAATTCATTTTGAGGACGGACCACAAACCCTTAGTTAACATTCTTTCTCCGGGTGGTGGGTGGAACTCCACAGCTCGCATAGCTAGACTCACCTCTAGGTTGCAGGAGTATTGTTTTAAACCTGAGTTTGTTCCAGGTAAGAAAAATGTCATCGCCGATTTCATGTCTCGCCTCCCTTGTCAGGTCACCGGTAATAATCTGTTTGATGACTCCGACATTGTTACCACCATACAGGATGTGGTAATGGGGTCATTTGAAGGTATCACTGAGGAAGCTTGGAAACAAACAGAAGAACAAGATCTCACTTGGCAGGCTATAAAGAGTTTCATTTTAGAGGGTTGGCCGGACAGGAGAAATTTGGCAGAGGAATTTATGCCCATGTTTAAAGTATCTGATGAATTAGAGTTGGAAGGAGAGTTGATATATAAATGTGGAAAATGTGTGCCACCTTTTGGTATTCAAAAGGTTATTTTGGATTTAGCACACAAATCTCACCCTGGCATGTCTGCTATGAAACGTTTGGTCAGGAACTATTTTTGGTGGCCAGGCTTAGATCGTATGGTTGATCGCACGGTTAGAGAGTGTGAGGTTTGCATGGGTAGTGAGAAAATGATGAAACTCAATGTGCCCCCGTTGAAGAACTCAGATTGGCCGGTTGAGCCGTGGAAAAAGTGGCATTTGACATATCAGGTCCTTTCATGTGTCTACCTCATGATTCTCGCTATGCTTTCGTTCTGGTGGATTATCACTCAAAGTGGCCAGAAGTAAAATTTGCGTCCAGTTCCTCTACCAATATGGTTATAGAATTTTTCAAGGAAGTTTTTCTAGAGAGGGTTGTCCTTCACTTTTGGTGACTGACAATGGGGTGCAACTTACGTCTTCTGAAATGGAAAAGTTTTTGAAAGGTCAAAATATCATACGTTGCACTGTGTCTATTTATGAACCCCACGAAAATGGTTTGGTTGAGCGATTCAATAGGGTTTTGAAAGGGTTCGTATCTGAGGTAGTCAAGCTGGGAGGAAATTGGAGAAATCTGTTGAGAGAGAAACTTTGGTTATATCGTATTACACCACACTCCACTACAGAGGTCAGCCCTTTTCGCCTTCTTAAAGGGCGTGACCCTGCGTCAAAAATATGTCCCTGGTGGTTCAAAGATAAATGTAAAAATAAATCCTTTTCTAATGAGACGATAAGTGATGTGGCTCAAAGGGTGGAAACCAAACAGGCAAAAACCAAAGAATGGTATGATTGCAAATGGAATACCAAAAACCCCAGTTTGGAAGTTGGCGACTTGGTCAGAATTAAAAGACCTGGTTTTATCAGTAAATGTTCTGATAAATTTGGTAAGCCCATGAAAATAGTAAAAGTCTTTGACAACTCTGTTATCACCCAAGATGGCAAGTTGTGGAACATAAGACGCGTTGCCAAGTGTCCATGGGTTTCCAACAAGATCACACCTGAGGTACCCACGTTATCCAAAGATGCGGTGGCCTCTAGGGTCAAAACTTCTTTCCGTTCAAGATGTTCTCCCAAGAGATTTTCTGATTACATTACTTAATCACACATGCTGTATTCTTTGTTTCTTTCTTGTGAAAAAAAGGAGGTATGTTACATTTGCATTTCATTGGTGTCTATGTATTCCCTTCCCCTTTAATGCTATTACATCCTCACCATCTACATTCTAGTTCTACTTAGAACTTTGGGTTGCTGCTAAGCACCGGGTCAGTTGTACTGTCCTGCTTGCTGGGCAGTTGTTATCTGTTGCTGTGCTGCACTCCTATAATTAAACCAGTTAAACTACAAGATCGCCTGCTTGATTTCTTACACATGTGCATGGTCCTGTCCCCTCCCTATTGCTTTCCATAGATTGTTGTGCTGCACTCCCGTCCCGCATGCCCTGTGTGGTATATTGTGCTGCTGCAAACCCTGATGCCTGCCCTGTAAGGTCAGTTTGGTGCACCTGTCCATGTCCCTCCTGTCCTCTGTTATCCGAGTCCATGTCCCTACCCCAATTCCTCCTGCCTTCCATGATCCAATGTACCATACTTGCTAACATTTTGAACTTGGTAAAAGGGAGATTTTGGAAAAAAAACTGGGGTATTGATTTTCCCCATTGACTTACATTGAAAAAGAGGAGATTGTAGACAGGAGACAGATCAAATAAAGCCCATTTGGGCTTAAAAAACATTGGGCGTTTCCTGGCTGAATCGGTTCTGTTGGTATGTATGGTTGTACTGCCACTGCCTCTTCCTTCTGCCCACAATGGTCTATTATATTGCCACAGCCTCTCTTGCCTGTCCTGCATTGTTGGTTTGTTGCCCCTGCCCCCCTTTCCACTGCCCTCCATAGTCTGTTGTGCTGCCCCTGCCCTTCCTGCCTGCCCAGTGTGGTCAAATTGTTGCCTCTGCACCCTCCTACCTGCCTTCAATTTTCTGAGTCAGTGCCCCTGGCCTCTGCCTCTCAACAGTATCCTAATGAACAACTAGATTGCTAACATTCTATATTTATTACAAAAGTGTGGCACGCCTGACATCATCTTGATGTAATGAAAACTGTAATACCTAGAGCATTTCCTTTAGAAATTACAGAAATGAGAGGGTCTTATTTGCATCGAAATTATGGTTAGTGCTCTAAAAACTAAAATGAGGACATATTTTCTGAGTTTTCAAATAGCGACAAAGCACTTTTAAATTATTTGTTATCTTTATGTTTTTTTATCCAGTTGACCACTTGATTAAATGTTGCACTTAGGGGAGAGGATGTGGTGTTACTTCCAGAGCTGCAGACTTTGCAACTGAGGAACCAGGTTGGAGTTTCTGCTTCAGCTCGACATTCTGTGATTCTGGTCAAATCACTTAATCTCCCCATGTTTACAACCAAAATGAATTTGTCCTTGTGTGATGTAACCAGTGCTCATGTAAAGCACTCCAATACCTGACCAGTCTGCACTATATAAAACTGCAAAAACCAAAAATTAAAAGTGTTTTGCACACTTCTGTCATTGGGCTATACGTGGGCTACATCTGGGTGATATTTGTGCTATATTTGGGCTCTTTTGTCTCTGGTGGCCATCTTGGGAGATTTATTTGTTATGAAGTTTCCTAATTTCCTCATTTACTGCAGTCTCCTCAGTAGGAAATGCTTTCAGTTTTTACTTTGATTCCATCAAGAAGGCATTCAGATGTGTCACACATTTGCCATAAATTCTGAATGTTAGCACTCTAGTTGCTCATTAGATCACTGTAGTAAAGCTACTGCTCACCAGGGAAGTCTGCTGCTGGTATTGAAAGTGCATGTTTCAGTCTGCATGTCAGAATTGTTTAATGAAATAGAAGAGGATTTGAGAAGTCACTCAAAATGTGCCCTAATTTTTCTTTCTTCAGCACTAATCATAATTTCTAAGCAAAATGAACCCCCTCATTTTGTTCCTTTTAAATTAAATGTTTTAAGTGTTACCAGTTTATTCCAATCAAGATGGCTTCAGGTTTGCCATAATTTTGTCATAAGTAAGACTGTTAGCGATCTAGTTGCTCTTTAGAACACTCTGGGAAGCTGCAGTAGAACACAAAGGAATCAACTGACAGTCTCTGCCCTTGTTGGATGTACATGTTTTACTGAGAATGTCAGACTTCATTCTCACATGACTGAGAAAGATAATGTGAATTTACAGAAAATATGCTCTCATTTTAGCTTCTAGTTCACCTTCCAAACCTCTATGGGAAAAGTATGAGAAAATAGTTTTCTCTCAAACATGATTCATGATATCCCAGCAGAAGGCTTTTTCACAGGGTAAAATCACCTTAGAACACACCACAATTCCTAAAATTAGTATGGTACCATCAACAAATGATTTATAATGTAACTAAAGTCTTATCACCCTTTATACGTTCTCCTTTTGGTGACCCTCAAAACCTTCCATTCACTACAATGCATTTTAATGGGGTGCTATCATGTATATTGGTCCCAAGATGGCTGCCAACACTTCTTGGATGAAGTGCTGACAGCCAATCAGATCTCACGATAAGATGTGTGGTTAGGCTCCGCCCAGATATATACATTTCTTTTTCCTTTAATATTAAAAAAATTACTGAATGGATTTACACCATTTAAAAAAAAGGGCGCTTTCTGATCCAAGAGCTACCTTTTGCCAAATTTGGTGTAAACCCGTTCAGCAGTTCGGGCTGTAGCCTTGTCTAAAGTTTCCTATGGAAATTAACATGGGGAAAACGTGTTTTGGGACCCCCTTTTTTATCGGCCCCCGCTTGACGAATCACCCCGAAACTTTCAAGACAGGAGCTGACCTGAGCGGGCCATTAGTTTTGAAAATTTCACGAAGATTTGTCAAACGGCGCCAAAGATATTGGGAAAAGAAAAAACGCTTTTTGAATAGAAACAAGGTCCTAACTGCAACTACCTACTGGCGACCTCCAATGAGGGAAGACCTACCTACTTTTAAACACGAGCCCCCAGGCAGAACATTATCCAAGTGAAGTGGGCACTGAGGAAAGCCGCAAGGCTGAAACGCGTCTGCCCAGCGTTTCACCACAACAGGACTTTTGACTGGAAGCCTTTTTGCAATAAATCCAACTTTTGCCACTGAGCATGTGTCGGACCCGTTCCTTTGGAGTGGGATTGGACTGAATATATATATATATATATATATATATATATATATATATATATATATATATATATATATATATATATATATATTCACTGAAAAAACCATAGGTTTTAGGGACAGTTATAGTTAGTTGGACATTTCACTCGTACAAAACCATAGAAATTCCCCGTTATAGTTAGTTCAGCTAACTATAACTCGCGCCCGCAATGCACTGCTGATGACGTCACATATTACATCACTCATGACATGGTCAGTGACATCACTGATGACATCTCAAATGACATCACTGATGACATCACTGATGACATCATCCAGTGACTGTGTGTTTCTGTAAAGTTTAAATATGTTTAATAAATATAGGGAAAGGCGTATTGAAGAATGATTGGGTGTATAAGTGTCTGAATGGATGATTTAGTACGTGAGTGACTGACTCTACAAGTGAGTGATTAAATGTATCTTACTGAATGCATGGGTTAGTGACTAAACTGTGTGAATGTCTGTATCCGTCTGTCTGTTGGTTTGTAAGCGGCTGCATGGCTTTCTGAATAGCCACATGAGTGTCTACATGGGTTATTGATTGATTGTCTGAGTATCTGTATGGGTGCCTGAGTGTTTGTGTGGGTGGGGTGTGTGTGTGACTCTGTGCATAGATGTGTGAGTTGGTGATTCACTGGGTGCATGGTTTCAAGAGTGCATCTGTGATGGACTGTATGGGTGGGTGAGTGTGTGTATGGGTGTGTTAGTGATTGAATGTATATCTCAGTGGTACATGTGTGAGTAACTACATATGTGAAAGGCAGTATATATGTGTGTTGGAGTATATAAATGGCTATAAGTGAGAGTGTGTGATTGTGAGAGTGGCTGTATGGATGAGTGTGTACTTGTATCAGTGATTGTATAAGAGCGTAAGAATGTGCTAGTATTTGTATGAGTAAGTGAGCTGGTGTGTGTATAACTGTATAGGTGAGTAAATGGGTGTGTGATTAAGTTTTTTGCATGACTGACTAGGTGTGTGAGTACCTCTATGGATGAGTGGCGGTGTGTGAGTGTTTATATAGGTGTATGAGTGCATATGATAGTCCTGTACTGAGTGACTAAGTATGAGTGACTGTACGGGTGAGTGAGTGGATGTGTGTGTAGACCTAAGAATCAGTGAGTGGGTATGTAGTTTTTGGTGTTGGAGTGTCTATGGTTTTGAGAATGGCAGTCTGTAATTTAGAGTGGGTGTATCAAAAGTTATATTAGGGTGTGAGAAGATGCATGAAATTATCACATGGATGATGTCATCAGTGATGTCATTTGAGATGTCATCAGTGATGTCATCAGTGATGTCACTGACCATGTCATGAGTGATGTAATATGTGACGTCATCAGCAGTGCATTGCGGGGCGCGAGTTATAGTTAGCTGAACTAACTATAACGGGGAATTTCTATGGTTTTGTACGAGTGAAATGTCCAACTAACTATAACTGTCCCTAAAACCTATGGTTTTTTCAGTGAATTTCAAAGGTTTTTTAAATGCTAATTTCTAACTATAACGTGTCTGAAACCTATGGTTTTTTCAGTGAATTTCAAAGGTTTTTTAAATGCTAATTTCTAACTATAACGTGCCTGAAACCTATGATTTTTTAAGTGAATTTCAAAGGTTTTTTTAAATGCTAGTTTCTAACTATGCCTACAGAGGTAGGACATGTGAAGAAAGAAGAAAAAACGCACAGAAAGAAGCAAAAGATGTGCAGAAAGAACCAACAGAGGAGCAGAAAGAGGCCTTGTTGCAAAATCATCCTGTGCCCACAACTTTTTCAGACGGGTACTGGTGGTAACTGACTCTGGCTAACCAGAGCCAGTGCTATGCTAAAAGACACTTAGAATACAGTGAAAACACCTACATACACTAGGGAACACTATGCGTTGGGGTACCCCTGTGATTAGCATGACCTCCTCTGCAAGTCCCTAGTACATAATAGGGCAGGGGGATTAAAACTACCTCTTAAAACGCGCTACAGGGCGCGTTTGCACAGTGGTGAAGGGAGGGGGCCTGAGTTGACATGTGTGCAAACGCACCCGTGGCGCGTTTTAAGTTGCGTGGATTAAGTCCCCTTGAATTCTGAGGGTCCCTGGGGCCCAACTAGCCCCCAGGTACCTACAGTTAGGACCACAGAGCTGGGTTGCAGAGAGGCGTTCCGAGGCCACGCACCTTTTTCACCTCTCTGCAACGCAACTCTGTTGTGCTTACTGAAGGTACCTGGTGGGCTAGTTGGCCCCCAGGGTCCCTCAGGATTCAAAGGGAATTAATTCCCCAACTTAAAACGCACCACAGGGCGTGTTTGCGCACATGTCACCTGAGGCCCGCCCCCTCCCTTCACCACTGTGCAAACGCACCCCGTGGTGCGCTTTAAGTTGGGGGATTAGGTCACCTTGAATCCTGAGGGTCCCTGGGGCCCATCTAGCCCACTAGGTACTTCGAGTAAGCACCACAGGCCTGCGTTGCAACGCCTGTAACAAATTGTGCAGTTGTGTTTAGGTAGTGAAGAGGGTCGTGCTGGGGGTAGTGTTTTAGGGTTTAGGGTAGTGCAGTGGTGTTTGTGTAGTGTAGGGGGTCATGCTGGGGGTAGATTTAGGGTTTAGGGTAGTGCAGTGGTGTTTGGGTAGTGTAGGGAGTCGTGCTGGGGGAGTGTTTTAGGGTTTAGGGTAGTGCAGTGGTGTTTGGGTAGTGTAGGGGTCATGCTGGGGGTAGTGTTTTAGGGTTTAGGGTAGTGCAGTGGTGTTTGGGTCGTGTAGGGGGTCATGCTGGGGGTAGTGATTTAGGGTAGTGCAGTGGTGTTTGGGTAGTGTAGGGGTACTGCTGGGGTAGTGTTTTAGGGTTTAGGTTAGTGCAGTGGTGTTTGGGTAGTGTAGGGGTACTGCTGGGGGTAGTGTTTTAGGGTTTAGGGTAGTGCAGTGGTGTTTGTGTAGTGTAGGGGGTAGTGTTTTAGGGTTTAGGGTAGTGCAGTGGTGTTTGTGTAGTGTACGAGGTCGTGTTTTAGGGTTTAGGGTAGTGCAGTGGTCTTTGGGTAGTGTAGGGAGTCGTGCGGGGGTAGTGTTTTAGGGTTTAGGGTAGTGTAGGGGGTCATGCGGGGGGTAGTGTTTTAGGGATTAGGGTAGTGGATTGGTGTTTGGGTAGTGTAGGGGGTCATGCGGGGGGTAGTGTTTTAGGGTTTAGGGCAGTGTAGTGGTGTTCGGGTAGTGTAGGGGGTTGTGCTGGGGGGAGTGTTTTAGGGTTTAGGGCAGTGCAGTGGTGTTCGGGTAGTGTAGGGAGTCGTGCTGGGGGAGTGTTTGAGGGTTTAGGGCAGTGCAGTCGTGTTCGGGTAGTGTAGGGGGTTGTGCTGGGGGTAGTATTTTAGGGTTTAGGGTAGTGCAGTGGTGTTCGGGTAGTGTAGGGGTCGTGCTGGGGGTAGTGTTCTAGGGTTTAGGGCAGTGCAGTGGTGTTTGGGCAGTGTAGGGGGTAATGCTGGGGGTGGTGTTTTAGGGTTTAGGGCAGTGCAGTGGTGTTCGGGCAGTGTAGGGGGTCGTGCTGGGGGTGGTGTTTCAGGGTTTAGGGCAGTGCAGTGGTGTTCGGGCAGTGTAGGGGGTGGTGTTTCAGGGTTTAGGGCAGTGCAGTGGTGTTCGGGCAGTGTAGGGGTCGTGCAGGGGGTGGTGTTTTAGGGTTTAGGGCAGTGGTGTTCGGGCAGTGTAGGGGTCGTGCTGGGGGTCGTGTTTCAGGGTTTGGGGCAGTGCAGTGGTGTTCGAGCAGTAAAGGGGTCGTGCTGGGGGTGGTGTTTCAGGGTTTAGGGCAGTGCAGTGGTGTTCGGGCAGTGTAGGGGTCTTGCTGGGGCTGGTGTTTCAGGGTTTAGGGCAGTGCAGTGGTGTTCGGGCAGTGTAGGGGGTCGTGCTGGGGCTGGTGTTTGAGGGTTTAGGGTAGTGCAGTTGTGTTCGGGCAGTGTAGGGGGTCGTGCTGGGGCTGGTGTTTCAGGGTTTAGGGCAGTGCAGTGGTTTTCGGGCAGTGTAGGTGGTCATGCTGGGGCTGGTGTTTCAGGGTTTAGGGCAGTGCAGTGGTGTTCAGGCAGTGTAGGGGGTCATGCTGGGGGTGGTGTTTCAGGGTTTAGGGCAGTGCAGTGGTGTTCGGTCAGTGTAGGGGGTCGTGCTGGGGGTGGTGTTTCAGGGTTTAGGGCAGTGCAGTGGTGCTTGTGTAGTGTAGGGGGTCGTGCTGTGGGTAGTGTTTTAGGGTTTAGGGTAGTGCAGTGGTGTTTGGGTAGTGTAGGGGGTCGTGCTGGGGGTAGTGTTTTAGGATTTAGGTTAGTGCTGTGGTGTTTGGGTAGTGTAGGGGGTCGTGCTGGGGGTAGTGTTTTAGGGTTTAAGGTAGTGCAGTGGTGTTTGTGTAGTGTAGGGGTTGTGCTGGGGGTAGTGTTTTAGGGTTTAGGGTAGTGCAGTGGTGCTTGTGTAGTGTAGGGGGTCGTGCTGGGGGTAGTGTTTTAGGGTTTAGGGTAGTGCAGTGGTGTTTGTGTAGTGTAGGGGTCATGTTTTAGGGTAGTGCAGTGGTGTTTGGGTAGTGTAGGGGTCGTGCTGGGGGTAGTGTTTTAGGATTTAGGTTAGTGCAGTGGTGTTGGGGTAGTGTTTTAGGGTTTAGGGTAGTGCAGTGGTGTTTGTGTAGTGTAGGGGTCATGTTTTAGGGTAGTGCAGTGGTGTTTGGGTAGTGTAGGGGGTCATGCTGGGGGTAGTGTTTTAGGGTTTAGGATAGTGCAGTGGTGCTTGTGTAGTGTAGGGGTCGTGCTGCGGTAGTGTTTTAGGGTTTAGGGTAGTGCAGTGGTATTTTTGTAGTGTAGGGGTCATGTTTTAAGATGCAACGCTCCAATACCTGACCAGTCTGCACTACATAAAACTGCAAAAACTAAAAATAAAAAGTGTTTTGCACACTTTTGTCATTGGGCTATATGTGGGCTACATCTGGGTAATATTTGTGCTACATTTGGGCTCTTTTTTCACTGGTGGCCATCTTGGAAGACTTCTTTGTTATGAAGTTTCCTAATTTCCTCATTTACTGCAGTCTCCTCAGTAGGAAATGCTTTCAGTTTTTTACTTTGATTCCATCCATTTGTGTCACACATTTGCCATAAATTCAGAATGTCAGAATTTTCTAATGAAATAGAAGAGGATTTGAGATCTCACTTAAAACATGCACTAAATTTTCTTTTTGCAGCACTAACCATAATTTCTATGGCAAAATGAACCCCTCATTTTGTTCCTTTTAAATTAAATGTTTTAAGTGTTACCAGTTTATTCCAATCAAGATGGCTTCAGGTGTGCCATACCTTTGTCATAAGTAAGGCTGTTAGCACTCTAGTTGTTCTTTAGAACACTCTGGGAAGCTGCAGTAGAACACAAAGCCATCAACTGACAGGCTGCTCCTGTTGAAATATAACAGGAAGATATTTGAGATCTCACTTAAAACATGTCCTAATTTTTCTTTCTACAGCACTAACCATAATTTCTATGACAAAATGAACCCCCTCATTTTGTTCCTTTTTAAATTAAATGTTTTAAGTGTTACCAGTTTATTCCAATCAAGATGGCTTCAGGTGTGCCATACTTTTGTCATAAGTAAGACTGTTAGCACTCTAGTTGTTCTTTAGAACACTCTGGGAAGCTGCAGTAGAACACAAAGGCATCAACTGACAGGCTGCTCCTGTTGAAATATAACAGGAAGATATTTGAGATCACACTTGAAACATGTCCTAATTTTTCTTTCCAGAGCACTAACCATAATTTCTATGACAAGATGAACCCCATCATTTTGTTCCTTTTTAAATTAAATGTTTTAAGTGTTACCAGTTTATTCCAATCAAGATGGCTTCAGGTGTGCCATACTTTTGTCATAAGTAAGGCTGTTAGCACTCTAGTTGTTCTTTAGAACACTCTGGGAAGCTGCAGTAGAACACAAAGGAATCAACTGACAGTCTCTGCCCTTGTTGGATGTACATGTTTTACTGAGAATGTCAGACTTCATTCTCACATGACTGAGAAAGATAATGTGAATTTACAGAAAATATGCTCTCATTTTAGCTTCTGGGGCACCTTCCAAAACTGTATGGGACAAGCATGTGAAAATAGTTTTCTCTCAAACATGATTCATGATATCCCAGCAGAAGGTTTTTCACAGGGTAAAATCACCTTAGAACACACCACAATTCCTGAAATTAGTATGGTACCATCAACAAATGAATTCTAATGTAACTAAAGTCTGTTATCACCCTTTATAGTTCTCCTTTTGGTAACCCTCAAAATCTTAGATTCACTACAATGCATTTCAAAGGGGTACTATCATTTATATTGGTCCCAAGATGGCTGCCAGCAATTCCAGGATGAAGTGCTGACAGCCAATCAGATCTCACGATGACATGTGTGGTTAGGCTCCGCCCAGATATATAGGTGTTTTTACTTTTGATTTTCTCAGCAACTACTGAACGGATTTACACCATTTAACAAAAAGGGTTCTTTTGAACCAAGAACTACCTCTTTGCCAAATTTGGTGTAATTCCGTTCAGCAGTTCGGGCTGTAGCCTTGCATAAAGTTTCCTATGGGAAATTGATTTTTTGACTCTTATTTTTTAATTTCTCCGCAACTACTGAACGGATTTACACCATTTAACAAAAAGGGTTCTTTCTGAACCAAGAACTACCTCTTTGCCAAATTTGGTGTAATTCCGTTCAGCAGTTCGGGCTGTAGCCGTGTCTAAAGTTTCCTATGGGAAAATGAATGGGGAAAACACGTTTTGGGACCCCCTTTTTCTCGGCCCCCGCTTGACGAATCACCCTGAGACTTTCAGGGTAGGAGCGGACCGGAGCGTGCCATAAAGTTTGAAAATTTTGCGAAGATTCGTCAACCGACGCAAGAGTTATTTCAAATAGAATGTCGCGGATTTCCTATGGAAAATAGGTCCTAACTATAACTATCTACTGGCGACCGCCAGTAGATAATATATATATATATATATATATGCTCCTGTTTCCTCTCACAGTGAAGAAGAAGTCTGCACTGGGGGCGTAAGCTGTTCAAAGCTTTATTGTTTAAAATCCAGCAACTTGTATCAGGAACGCGTTTCAGCCGTCTCATGCAGCCTTTGTCAACCTAGTGAAATGCCGGTTTTCTTTGCTTGAATAAGATATGCACGTGTGTTTAATCATTGCCATAGTGGAAATACTTTAGCTCAGCACTTCACTCCATTTATCTAAGTAATCACGGACCAGTGTCCCTTTAAATAGTTCCATGGCTATTGCCTGTGCTGTGCGAGAATGTGCAAAAATCACTGTGCAAAATATGCATGTAAATTAAAGCTGGCTTTCTTGTCAAGTTGCAGTTGATATGACATTTTAATTTGAGTCTTACATGACGAGTTGTTGTTGCCTTGCGCCCCACCTTAAGGCAGCTGCCTTGTTAGGCCCCGGCTCCGGAGACTCCTCTGTCATCAGGCTGTATAGATATATAGATATAGATATATAGATATATAGATATATATAGATATAGATATATATATATAATTATATATATAAATATATATATATATAAATATGTATATTACCTACTGGCGGTCGCCAGTAGGTATAGTTAGGACCTATTATCCATAGGAAAAGCGATTTTTGATTTTCCAATATCTTTGGCCTCGCGGCCCCCCTCCTGGAGCCGTCGATGGCCCTGGGGACCACCACCACCCAGGGCCGGCTCCTGCAATGTCCCGGGGTGCCCACCCCCGGGACATTGCTGTTTGCAATGACAGGGCGGGAGCTGTGTGGTTCCCGCCTTGTTATTGCAAACACTGCTTTGCTTCTTGGAATCAAAGCAGAATTGCTTTTGGACAAGGGGAGCTGCATGTCAGCAGCTCCCCTTGCCCAAAAGCAATGCCGGCTCCCGCAGGAGGAAGGGAGCCGGCAGTGACCATGGGGGTATTGGGGCTCCCCCCAAGGTCCCTTTCAAGGTGGCCAGGCCCTGGGGGATGGGGTACCCGGGGCCAGAAGTGGCCCGGGTGATGGGCCACGCAGCCCCCCTCCCCTAATTATTAATAAATAAAAAAGAGGGCAGGCCCCGGGGATGGGGTCCCCAAGGCCATTAGTGGCCCAGGGGAGGGGGGCCACATGGCCCCCCTCCCATTCTTATAAAAAAAAACAAGGCCAGGCTCCGGGGAATGGGGTCCCCGGGGCAATATTGGCCGGAGGAGGGGGGCTACGCGGTCCCCCTCTTTTAAAAAAAATTAAAATAAATAGTGGCAGGCCCCGGGGGATGGGGTCCCCGGGGTGTATACCGAATAATCGAAGTAGGGCGTTTTTTTTTCTTTCGAAATAGGAGTCGAGACCCCAACGCGGCTCTCAGCGCGGCCCCCGTGTAATGTCGCATTGGATTCTCGAATCCAACTTAAATAAAGTAGTACATAATGTAGAAGGTAGTGTTGTATTTGTGAAGTTGTTTTTAGGAGTTACTGTGATTGAAGTTAATGACAAGATTACAATTGACAGAGTTGTTAAAAATATATAAAATTAAAAATTAATAGTTAAACTTAAAAAGTGTTGTGTTGTAGTACATTGAGTTTGTGCGTTTGTTTTGTGAAGTTGCGACGGGTTCGCGAATCCTAAAAAAAAATTAAAAAAATTGTATGTGTAATAAAAATGTATAATCAGTATTATGTTATAAGGTGGCTCTAAAAAGAGCCCTTGTTTTCATTGTGAGTTTGTTGTAGCTACATGTAAGTGCCGATGCAGAGCTTTAGGTTGTTGAGAAAGACTCTGTTTCCTTGATCTGTGAAGTGTACTCCATCACTTCTGTAGATGTCATCCATATCAAAACGTAGATTGTTGTTATATATGGAGCCCATCCTATGGTCTCTGAGGTAAGCAGAAACAGCTTTATTGACATTCTTTCTAGTTTCTCAATCTGTGGACAGAATTGATTTGACCACTTCCATTTCTGTCTTTGGCCTATGTTAGAGTATACAAAGACAGTTTGAGGTAAAAGCAACATCAGTTGTGCAAAGGTGGCCTTCATGAGCATTTCCAGTCCTACCCCAGTCAATGTGCCTAGGTCATTGCCACCACAGGGCACAATTATGAGGTCAGGGAGTTGGAGGTGCATAAAGGTTTTAACCAAAGGCATTAATTGGTGCCACTTTAATCCTCTCTGTGCAATCCATTTAATGTCCACATTTTGCAAAGCTAGGTCTTTGTCAATACCTCTGCGTTCAGCGTACCTTTTGCACCAGAAAACATAGCTGTGTCCAACAATCCACACTGTGAGCATCTTGAAGGGATGTCTGGAAGAAATGAAAAGATGTCTGTAGCTGAGGTAGTCAGTTGGTAGAATGAGAGGTATGTAAAATGGTGGACAAGATGCTGTTTTTTAAAAACTAGATAATTGATTGGCTGTTTAAGAACATTGCAAAACCAAAGGGGATGATGGAAGGAGTGTTGAACATTGCAAGCACTCACCCCCAGTCAACTGATCTGGGTTTAATCCATCATCATGCTTTAGCTCACTCCGCCACCCCAGTTCAGACATGGCCATATGCAAATCAGTCTGACCCTGTGCCTCATGGGAACAGTCCAGCCCGAACTGCCAAGCCATGTCTTCCCTGGACCGGAAACAAGCATCCTGGGACCGGTTTCGGGCTCACTGCCCTCATCAGCCAGGCTATCTTGAATCCAGTGGCAAAGTGAGCAAGGGACCCACGTCTGGGCATACCCTGCCAACTTAGGGCGAACAATGCAAAACCAAAGGGGATGATGGACGGAGTGTTGAACATTGCAAGCACTCACCCCCCAGTCTACTGATCTGGGTTTAATCCAGCATCATTCTTTAGCTCACTCCGCCACCCCAGTTCAGACATGGCCATATGCCCGAGTGGGATGGGTATGCCCAGACGTGGGTCCCGTGCTCTCCATGCTACTGGAATCAAGCAATCCTGGCTGAAGAGGGGTGAAACCCCGAAACCGGTCCTAGGATGCTTGTTTCCAGTCCAGGGAGGACCTGGCCTGGCAGTTCGGGCTGGACTGTTCCCATTGGGCGCAGGGTCAAGACTGATTTGCATATGGCTGGGTCCAAACTGGAATGGCATGGTGAGCAAAAAAAGATGGCTTTAGGCCCAGATCTCTGTACTGGGGTGAATGTATGACATTGTTCTGCATTCTGTCCATCAATAGTTCTTTTTGCATTTGTCACCCCGAGTGGGACGGGTATGCCCAGACGTGGGTCCCGTGCTCTCCATGCCACTGGAATCAAGCTATCCTGGCTGAAGAGGGGTGAAACCCCGAAACAGGTCCTAGGATGCTTGTTTCCAGTCCAGGGAGGACCTGGCCTGGCAGTTCGGGCTGGACTGTTCCCATTGGGCGCAGGGTCAAGACTGATTTGTATATGGCTGGGTCCAAACTGGAATGGCATGGTGAGCAAAAAACGATGGATTTAGGCCCAGATCTCTGTACTGGGGTGAATGTATGACATTGTTCTGCATTCTGTTCATCAATAGTTCTTTTTGCATTTGTCACCCCGAGTGGGACGCGTATGCCCAGACGTGGGTCCCGTGCTCTCCATGCCACTGGAATCAAGCTATCCTGGCTGAAGAGAGGTGAAACCCCGAAACCGGTCCTAGGATGCTTGTTTCCAGTCCAGGGAGGACCTGGCCTGGCAGTTCGGGCTGGACTGTTCCCATTGGGCGCAGGGTCAAGACTGATTTGCATATGGCTGGGTCCAAACTGGAATGGCATGGTGAGCAAAAAAACGATGTATTTAGGCCCAGATCTCTGTACTGGGGTGAATGTATGACATTGTTCTGCATTCTGTCCATCAATAGTTCTTTTTGCATTTGTCACCCAGAGTGGGACGGGTATGCCCAGACGTGGGTCCCGTGCTCTCCATGCCACTGGAATCAAGCTATCCTGGCTGAAGAGGGGTGAAACCCCGAAACCGGTCCTAGGATGCTTGTTTCCAGTCCAGGGAGGACCTGGCCTGGCAGTTCGGGCTGGACTGTTCCCATTGGGCGCAGGGTCAAGACTGATTTGCATATGGCTGGGTCCAAACTGGAATGGCATGGTGAGCACAAAAACGATGGATCTATGCCCAGATCTCTGTACTGGGGTGAATGTATGACATTGTTCTGCATTCTGTCCATCAATAGTTCTTTTTGCATTTGTCACCCAGAGTGGGACGGGTATGCCCAGACGTGGGTCCCGTGCTCTCCATGCCACTGGAATCAAGCTATCCTTGCTGAAGAGGGGTGAAACCCCGAAACCGGTCCTAGGATGCTTGTTTCCAGTCCATGGAGAACCTGGCCTGGCAGTTCAGGCTGGACTGTTCCGATTGGGCGCAGGGTCAAGACAGATTTGCATATGGCTGGGTCCAAACTGGAATGGCATGGTGAGCAAAAAAACGATGGATTTAGGCCCAGATCTCTGTACTGGGGTGAATGTATGACATTGTTCTGCATTCTGTCCATCAATAGTTCTTTTTATTTAAGAACATTGTACATTGAAAAATAGGGTGCATGTTACTTTCTTTACAAAGCATGTTTTTTATTGGTTATTAAAAAATGTTTGAAAGTTACAGTAGATAGGATAAGCTCATATTTTGCTAAGTCAACCATACCTGCTGTTTGCATTTGTAACATTGTGTGGTGAACTTGAAAATATGGTGAACTTGTGACCTGTCAGTTAAGTTGAAAGTTCCATGAACTGTTACTATGCAAACTGGCATTAAGCAGAATGGGGGAAGGGTTGAAACTTAACTGTGAATTTAAAATGTGAAATTGTAATTTATATATAAGTGAAATCTTATTAAAGTAAGATTTCCCAAGTTAGTAGTATCTTTAGAAGTGGTGTGTTCTTAAAATATAATGGAATTTTTAGTTGTAATATATTTTTGAACTCCCTTATGGATTCGCGGCTCCATCGTGGTGGTGCACGGTGGGGTCGCGACTCCAAAACATTCCAGAACCAGTTTGGGCACTTTTAGAATTCAGTTGGGAAGGGTTAATATGTCTAACCAATGGAAATGTGTTTTATAATTTGAAATAGTGTAGGAAGGAATGTGATTTGTTACTTACATGTATTTGTGTGGAGAAAGAGAGGGAAACTTTGCCATTACTGGTTTTACCTTGCTGGGACTGGTGCATTACATTGATTGTGTGCATAAGAAAATCATTTATGAGTTTGCAATATTTTAAATTGTACAAATCTATTTTAAAAGTGAGTTATACATTTGTGAGGTGTATTATGTATTAGGTTTATTTTAAACTTTAAAAATAAGTCAAAAACTGTGATGTTTGAAATATATTTTGAAATGTACAGTTGTGTATTGTAGTTTGTTTTATTTTAGGTAAATGTTGTTTGAAATAGTTTCTGTATAGTAATATGTGTATGTTGGAAGATGGATTAGTGATTATGGTAGTTTGTTTTAGTGTGTGGATATGTACATTTGTAGTATACTGCATAATTTTAGCTGTTGCTTAAAATTTGAAGGTGGAGTCTGTCAACTTTTAAGGTTTGTTTGGACTTCTATCTCAAGTATGTTTCTACTAGTATATGTATTTTCATATGTCTTGTACATTTGAAGGTGCATGATGTATAACAAAGAGATGTTGTTTCTTTTTATGTGGTAGGCTGAAGACTGTGGGGCATATTCTCAAGGACTTATCGCCGAGTTAGCGGCACTTTATCGCAGCCAAAGTGGTGATAAATTCATCGCACCATTCACAAGCTGGTGCCAACAGTCGACATCACCAGTATTCCTGCGATAGCAGGCGAAAAAAACATCGCCACGGATGACACTGGCAACTAACGCTAATGAGATGCAGAGTAGGCGTTCCTGTGCAAAAAGCCGCGGAAACACCACTTCGCAACATTCACAACGACCAGCCAGATCGGCGATCAGACCACAAAACATGCGATAAGGCGCGTTAGCAGTAGGGATTTAACACCTGCTCCTACCTGGTGTTAAGTCGGACGACAACCTGCACCATAAAAGGGAGCCCAGCCCACAGCCACACCTGAAGAACAGATGCCATGGAGCTACTGATCATGCAGCTCGGAGCCCCAAGAGGGCCACAACACCCACCGCCACCACACCCAGGACCCCCACCTCCTCAGGAGCCCCCCCCGGACTACCACAGAGGCAGCGCAGACAAAGACACCGGAACTTCCAAATTTGCACCAGCCTGGGAGACTTAACGCCAGAGGAAGTCATTGCCCACTACAGGCTCAAAAGGACAACCATCCTACGCATCCTGACCATCATTGCCCACAGGCTGACGGTACCAACACACGGGGGAGAACCAACATCCCTCCGCAGACAAAGCTGCTGGCCGTGCTGCACCTGTTGGCCTCTGGGACCTTCCAACCAACAACTGCCAGATTCGGAGGAGTCTCACAGCCAGCCCTGTCAAAGTTCCTCACACCTGTCCTGGATGCCATCATCAGCTTGGTACCCCGACAACTTTACTTCCCACACACTGAGCAGGAACAGCTGGAGATCAAGCAAGGCTTCTACGCCATAGCTAGCTTCCCGCACGTCTTGGGGGCAATCGACTGCACACATGTACTCCTCGTGCCCCCTGCCGCCACTGCACACAATTACCGCAACAGGAAACACACGCATTCCATCAATGTGCAGGCAATAGTGGTCCACCGGGGACTCTTCACCAATGTCGTCGCCAACTACCCAGGCATGATTCCTTCATCTTCCGACAGTCCATCATCAACCAGCGCTTCCAGGATGCCACCTATGGGAATGCACTGCTCGTCAGTAAGTACCAACGGAACACACCACACACCTCAACACCACATTCAGACAACTCACAACTCTGGGAATGCACACGTCACAAAATCACATACAACATGACAACCAACATCCCCACATTCCAAACATGACAACACTACTTACTGTGGCAACCTGGGCTAGCCATCTACATAAGCCAACAACGGAATGGCACCTCAGCCACATAATTGCAGAATGTGGGGAGAGGTGGGAACCCGGCATGTGCGAAGGAGGCAAGTGACCCATGAATAAGAATGCACACAATGCCAAGTGTGGAGTGGATGTGCTGGACAGACCGCAGTATGCAGACCACAGACACTTCCATGTCGACATACACTGCTGGTGTCTGGAGTGTACTGGACAGTGGACGCAACCATGTAATTGCAGCCAGCGGGGAACAATGCGGAAATGTAGCTTGTTACGTCCCCCCTGTAAGCGTGCACAGAGTGGGCTGGCCCGGCGTACGCCAGGCCAGCGTAGGGGTGTGAATAAAAAGCCTGTTACTCTGGGTGTGGTTCTCTTCCGGAATTGCCAACGTGTCTGCCAGTGCTGCGCCTCTCACCCCGCCACGAGGCCGACGCCATGAGCGGCGGTGCCTGCGATCCTGTGCGCCTGCTGCACCCCAGGCCGCTGGTCCCAAAATGCGTCATGCCCGCCCCAGAGCAGCCAGGCCGCACTGCTCACCTGCCGACACCGGCGTGTGTCAAAGAGGGCCCACCACATGCCGGTGCAAGCTCCAAGCCCGAGGACCGCGACCATGGCAGCCTCCTCAGACCATCACGGCCTCCGTGACACAGGCCCCCCATTACTCCTTTCTCATTGACGTACTCCACCGCTGCCTCCGACCTACACTGCGGTCCAGTAAGTTACACATTTGGAACTGAGTCTTGATTATTCAATGGCAGAGTACATACATTTATTGCAGGGTTTATATCACCGTACTCCCTACGATGTGGTGCCACCGACTCTGTGCATAGCATTCCAACGACACGTGTCTGTGGGCCCATGCTGACTACTGCCTTCGGCCTACACTGCGGCCCTGCACCGCGGGGTCACCTGTGTACTGCCTACACTGCGGTCCAGCAGGCCTCACACAAATCCAATCCAGTCCGGGCCAGGCAGGGCACGGCATCGTTGCAGGCTGCACACACGCTCAGCTCTGGTGCATCTACCTCCGTCAACCACAAATCATCGCCGCATGGCATTCCAATGTCATGTGTGAGAGTACCAGGAGGAGCTGCCTGAACAGCTGTTGCCCTGCGCTGACCACTGCCTTAGGCCTACACTGCGGTCAAGTAGGTCACACATTTGGAACTGAGTCTTGATTTTACAATGGCAGAGTCTGTATCATTGCACGCTAGGAGAGGAGTAAGAGGAGGACGCGATTCAGTCCGGATGACAAACAGGATCCTCGTTACGGAGATGACCAAACACCACCAACAACTGCCCTGGTGCCACTGACTCTGTGCATCGCAAGCCAAGGACACGTGGCTGGGGGCCCCTGCTGACCGCTGCCTCCGGCCCACACCACGGTCAAGTAGGTTACACATTTGGAACTGAGCCTTGATTTATGTATGGCAGAGTTTATACCATTGTACAGGCCTCATCGCAGACTGCATCCCCTTTCAGCTCTGGTGCCACTAACTCTGTGTCCCGAAATTCATGGACACCCTCTGGTTGAACTTTGGTGGCGTCTCAGTCAATGGCCTGGGGGTTGTCTTCATCATCATGTGGCTGGTAATGACTTGGTGTTAAACATGAGTCTGTAGCATTCATCTCCTCCATATTGCATGTGTCTGCTTGGTACTGCCCTCTGTATCATGCCCTGGAAGAACACCTTCCACTGTCCCCCGAAACCCTCTGTGATTCACCTTGGACATCGACGAGAACCCGCTCAGCTCTCGTGGCCCTTCCTCAGTGCACCGGTAGTCACCGTCCTGTGGCAGTGTGCCTGTGCCAGCCGCAGTGCATCCGTGGCCACTAACTCTGTGCAGCTCAAGTCGTGGACCATTGCTGTTTGAACTGTGAACTTCTGATTGTCTGATCACTGTTGTAGTTGTTGCCAGCGCCAACAACTCCCTGAGGGCTGGCTTACACTCACCCCACACCCATCCAGCACAGGCCTCACTGGACATGTGACCCTGGCAATAAAGGGTCCGGGCGCACGTGCCCGTAGCCAGTTCCACAAACTATCTAAGTGTGTCCATGTGGTCATTGTGTGTGCATGAGGGCCCCGGGCCATACCACATTGCATTGTGCTGTGTACAGCGGACGCAACCATGTCACCTCAGGCAGTGGGGTAGACCTGGGACATGTAGCTGTGTCATACCCCCCTGTAGGCATTGCCAGAGTGGGCTGGCATACGGCAGTCCAGCGTAGGGGTGTGGATGATCACCCCTGGGCTCTGGGCGTGGTTAAGTGTTGGGCTTGCCAATTTAGTACCTAATGCGTGTGTCTTTGTTGTGGTGTCGGCGCCACCCGTCCCGCAATGGACAAAGTTGCAATGTAACATTCCCCCGAGTGCGGGCTCGGACGAAGGGATTAATGAATGAGCGCAAGCCCGCTGGGGTTCTGGGATCATACATGCCAACTGTTGTGTGTGTCTCGCTATTACCGCAGCATGAGCCAAAGGTCTTGCCTCAACCGCATCGCGACTTTGGCCAGCCATGAACTCCACATCTGTGTCCTCCCTATCCTTACCATAGGCCCACACACACGTGGCCGCCCACCTTCAACGCACAACATCACAGTGTTGTTGTCAGGCTTTTGAACATGCGCAGACAGGCATGAAAATGGTGTGCCGTAGGAGTGCAGGTGATGCAGGCACGCAGCGCACACGAGGAAATAGGCTCGGGGGGAGGGAGGAGCAGCAGTGAGGGTACGTAATACACATTGATGGCGCTCATTTGCTACTAGCAGTACATGTCAGACCGGAATCACTATGACACACATCACATGCCAATGAACTAGTGAGCCTGCCAACACATCATGCAGAACCAACTATTGACTCATGTCTCTCTGCACTGTCACAGGTGATCAGGGATATGCACTCTGCCCTTGGATGATGACACCCCTCCGAGCTCCGAGCCCTGAACACACAGGCACAGAGGCAGTACAATGCGGCCCACAAACGCACCAGGGGCATCGTGGAACGCACATTTGGCGTGTTGAAGTCACGTTTCAGGTCCCTGGACATCACAGGTGGGAGGCTCCTGTACAGCCCAGTCATCATGTGCAAGATGATCGTTGCATGTTGTGTGTTGCACAACATATGTGTATGCACCAATGCCCCATGGTTACGAGTGCCAGATGCACCGGACGATGATGAGGAAGATGAGGCAGGTGGACCACACCCCACTGCAGCTGCAGCAGGAATAGCCCGTAGGAACAACATCATTGACAATTTCTTCACATGAGGACGTCACATTGTGTCAGTGCTTGGCAATCATGAGACAGTGCAAAATGACCACAGGCACAGCATGTGCAAATAAATTCAATGCAACACACATTCCCTGAGTTTCTGTATGTGTGCTGCTGTGTGGCACGGGGATCAGGGACATGTTCCAGAGTCATTTTGGGTGTGCAGTGTGCTGTACTTAATTGTGCATGTGTGCCATTGTGCCCATCTCCCCCCGTCCCCCAAGTCCCTGGTCGGTACTCACCCTGTTGAAGTTGTGTCAGGTCATGTTGAGCAGTGTCCCGATCCCTAACTCCTGGCACCGTATCCCGACTGATGACTGTGGCCACCATTTTCTCACTGTCATCCAGCTCCTGGTGTGCCGCTGGTCCCCCACCTCCAATCTGCGTTGCTGCTTTCAAGTTGGCATAGTGTTTCTTCTTGGTTTTGCCCTTCATATCATTCCCGCGCCTCTTGACCTCTTCCATTGTCCTCCTCGACACTCTGACTGCATTCAGGTTGTTCACGATGTACTGCCATGTTTCCGTTTGTGTTGCCGATGACACAGTGGAGGTGACGTACAGTTCTTGGTTGTGTTCTGTCTCCTCCGTGACGATGATCTCGTTTTCCTGCGGACTGAACCCCGTCTCCCTCTTCCTCTTCTCCTTGCCCTTCCCCGGCCCCGGGGTTCCTGGCTGGTCGTCTGTGGGGCTTTTGGGGTTCGCGTTGTCCTGTGCACTCGGTCCGGGTGAATCCATGGTGGTACGCAGTTGCATTTATTTGTCTTTTTTTTCTCTGCTTTTATAGTGCATTCTCATGAATGGCGCTTGGGAATCGCCGGCCTGTCGCTGCTTTTCGCTGCTTTTTGTATCGCCATTGGGGTCATCGCACCTATTTTTGCGATGTGGTTTCGCATTTTTTCAGCGTCGCGTTGATATTAACGCGGGCATTTGTCGCGTTATCATGAGGCTATCGCATGGTGCCGCCGGGTTGTGAATGCTGCGTTAACACGGTGTTATTTTCCCGCGATGGACTGCGATGTGAGAAGTTGCGTTAAGCGATTTTGCCGATAGTTAACACGCGTACTTGAGAATATCCCCCTGTGAGTACTAGTAGAATGGCGAAGATGCATCACAAAAGTGTGGTTTATAAGATGCTGACATAAGCTGTTATTGTTTAGGCTTGTTTTTGTAAGTTACTAGAGAGGTACAGTTGAAATATGCCGCATAATTTTTGATGTTTGCTTGAAATTGTAAGTTTGTTCTGTGAATTTTTAAGGTTTGGATAGTGTTATGGTACAGACATATTCATGTATGCTTTTAGTAATATGGTGAGACTTTTACTAAAGAAATCTGAAGGGTTCATACTTTGTATTTGGGTAGGTGTAATATTATAAGTAGTTGTAAAATGGTTAAGCAGCAGCCTGAAAGTGAGGGTTGAGATGTTGGTAGAGGTGTTATTTAGTAGAGTAATTTGTATGATGCAATCACCCAGACACTACGTATGCACTCATGCAATCACCAAGGTATTAACTATGCACTCTTTCAATCATGTAGGCAGTACTCATGCACTTATATAATCACCCAGCCACTACTGTTGCACTACTTCAATGATGGAGGCACTACCCTTGTACTTATGTAATCACTCAGTCAGTAGTCTTGTTGTTAAGAAATCTCCCAGGCACTACTTTTGCACTCCTTTATTCACTCAGGCACTACCTCAGTAGTCCTGCAATCACCCATGAAGAACCCATGCACTTATAAGACCACCAAGACACTTCTTATGTAGTCATGTAAATCCCTAGATTCTACCCCTGTAGTCATGCAATCACCCAGGCGTTACCTATGTACTCCTTTAATCCCCCAGACGTTACCGAAATATGCAGCATAATTTTTGATGTTTGCTTGAAATTGAAAGCTTGTTCCGTGAATTTTTAAGGTTTGGATAGTGTTATGGTACAGACATATTCATGTATGCTTTTAGTATTATGGTGAGACTTTTACTAAAGAAATCTGAAGGGTTCATACTTTGTATTTGGGTATGTGTAATATTATAAGTAGTTGTAAAATGGTTAAGCAGCAGCCTGAAAGTGAGGGTTGAGATGTTTGTAGAGGTGTTATTTACTAGAGTAATTTGTATGATGCAATCACCCAGACACTACGTATGCGCTCTTGCAATCACCAAATTATTACCTATGCACTCTTTCAATCATGTAGGCAGTACTCATACAATTATATAATCACCCAGCCACTACTGTTGCACTACTTTAATGATGGAGGCACTACCCTTGTACTTATGTAATCACCCAGCCAGTAGTCATGTTGTTAAGAAATCTCCCAAGCACTACTTTTGCACTCCTTTATTCACTCAGGCACTACCTCAGTAGTCCTGCAATCACCCAAGAAGTACCCATGCACTTATAAGACCACCCAGACACTTCTTATGTAGTCATGTAAATCCCTAGATATAACCCTGTAGTCATGCAATCACCCAGGCGTTACCTATGTACTCCTTTAATCCCCCAGACGTTACTGAAATATGCCGCATCATTTTTGATGTTTGCTTGAAATTGAAAGTTTGTTCTGTGAATTTTTACGGTTTGGATAGTGTTATGGTACAGACATATTCATGTATGCTTTTAGTAATATGGTGAGACTTTTACTAAAGAAATCTGAAGGGTTCATACTTTGTATTTGGGTAGGTGTAATATTATAAGTAGTTGTAAAATGGTTAAGCAGCAGCCTGAAAGTGAGGGTTGAGATGTTTGTAGAGGTGTTATTTACTAGAGTAATTTGTATGATGCAATCACCCAGACACTAAGTATGCACTCATGCAATCACCAAGGTATTACCTATGCACTCTTTCAATCATTTAGGCAGTACTCATGCACTTATATAATCACCCAGCCACTACTGTTGCACTACTTCAATGATGGCGGCACTACCCTTGTACTTATGTAATCACTCAGCCAGTAGTCATGTTGTTAAGAAATCTCCCAGGCATTACTTTTGCACTCCTTTATTCACTCAGGTACTACCTCAGTAGTCCTGCAATCACCCAAGAAGTACCCATGCACTTATAAGACCACCCAGACACTTCTTATGTAGTCATGTAAATCCCTAGATATTACCCCTGTAGTCATGCAATCACCCAGGCGTTACCTATGTACTCCTTTACTCCCCCAGACATTACCCCCGTACTCATGCAATCACCAATGCATTAGGTATCCGTATGTAGTGCTTCATTGAGCCAGGCACTATATTTCCACTCTTTCAATCACGCAGGCACTACTCTTGTACTTATGTAATCATTCAGCCAGTAGTCACATAGTTATAAAATCATCTAGGCACTACCTTTGCACTCCTGTAATCACTGAGGTAGTACCTTAGTACTTGTAATCACTCAGGTAGTACTCATGGACTTATAAAATCACCCATTCACTTTCTATGTATTGCAATAATCCCCCAGATATTACCCCTGCAGTCATGCAATCATCCAGGCACTAGTTATGTATTATCCCTGCAGTCATTCAATGATGCAGGCTGTACCTATGTTGATTAGAATTCACCCAGGCAGTATGTTTGCACTCCTTTATTCACTCAGGTACTAACTCAGTAGTCCTGCAATCACCCAAGAAGCACCCATGCACTTATAAAATCACCCAGGCACTACGTTTGCACTCCTGTAATCACTCAGGTAGTAGGTTAGTACTTCTGTAATGACCTAGGCAGTACTCATGTAGTTAAAAAAATGGTATACATTTTTCTTTTAAATATGATGTTGGTTTGAAAATGTTGAGACATATGTATGCATGCTTCTAACAATATGGAGACACTTGTAGTTGAGTAATGTAATACTCTGTTGCTTTATATTTTGCTAGGCTCAACACTTATGCAGTTATAGACACACCCAAGTACTAATAAACAAAAGGATCCACCCAAGGGGGATTGCGATGGATGATGTCTGATCATGGGTCAAGTATGTTTCCTACATTGGTGGGAAGCACATCGTGTTTCTTAAATACCCCTCACACACCAAAAGGGCCCTTGGTGTCATGCTTCATCATAGGGGTCATCGCGTCCCTCTATGGAACGCGGCATGCTACTACCAGCGGATGCGCGGGAGCACTGATGTTTCCACTATGTGTAGTGTGAGAGAGGGTGAGTGGTAGGGTCAGGAGCTCCCCACGGAGCCACGAGGGGGACGATCATACGAGGTCGTATCCTGGTAAATAGTGCAAATAGCACCGAGTCCCCATCGTTTCTAAGGCTCATGATACCACTGGCTTCAGCACAGCAAATTGAAATTAAGGAATTACCTTTTCTCAAATCAGATTGAGACCATTGTGTCGTATTTGTAGTTTTTTTTTTATTATCTGTCTACACATAGCATCTAAACATTGTTGACATTGTCACACATTTCATGTGAGTAGGGTAGGGATCTGTGTACCCGTCCTGAAGAAGAAAAAGCACGCTTCGAAACATGTTGACACACACAGGAGGTCTTGTACATTAATACAACACACCTCCACTTCACATTTTTTAACAATACCGGCACCAAGGCATATTAAAAGATTTTCTACTCCATAGGTGCTAGGTATTTTTTAACATTCATTTATCACTCACTCCTGACCCTACCACTCACCCTCTCTCGCACTACACATAGTGGAAACATCAGTGCTCCCGCGCATCCGCTGGTAGTAGCACGCCGCGTTCCGTAGAGGGACGCAAAGACCCCTATGATGAAGCATGACACCAAGGGCCCTTTTGGTGTGTGAGGGGTATTTAAGAAACACGATGTGCTTCCCACCAATGTAGGAAACACACTTGACCCATGATCAGACATCATCCATCGCAATCCCCTTGGGTGGATCCTTTTGTTTATAAGTAATTGTAAGGGGAGGTCGAATCGAATCCACCCCAGGTGTTCGTGTAGGACACCTACTCTCCACTCCCTCCTTTGCTATTTACTGTACACCCAAGTACTAACCATGCAGTCTTCTAATGATCCAGTCACTATATATGCAGTGCTATAATTACTCAGGCATCACTGCGGCACCCATGCAATCACCCAGGCAGTACCTATGCACTCATGCAATCACCAAGGTATTACTCATGCACTCTTTCAATCATGTAGGCAGTACTCATGCACTTATATAATCACCCTGCCACTACAGTTGCACTACTTCAATCATGAAGGCACTACCCTTGTACTTATGTAATCACTCAGCCAGTAGTTATACTGTTAAGTATTCTCCCAGGCACCACCTTTGCACTCCTTTATTCACTCAGGCACTACCTCAGTACTCCTGCAATCAACCAAGAAGTACCCATGCACTTATAAAACACCCAGTCACTTCGTATGTATTCCAGTAATCCCTCAGATATTACTCCTGCAGTTATGTAATCAGACAGGCACTAGTTATGTACTATCCCTGTAGTGATACAATCATGCAGTACCTATGTTGGTACGATTTCACCCAGGCAGCATGTTTGAACTCCTTTATTTACTTAGGTACTAACTCAGTAGTCTTGCAATCACCCAAGAAGTACTGATGCACTTATAAAATCATCCAGGCACTGCCTTTGCACTCCTGTAATCATTCAGGTAGTACCTTAGTACTTCTGTAATCACCTAGGCAGTACTCATGGACTTATAAAATATTGTATATATATTTGTTTTAGATATGATGTTGGTTTGAAAACGTAGAGACATGTGTGCATGTTTCTAACAATATGGAGAGATGCGTAGTTGAGTCATGTAAAACTCTTCTGCTTTACATTTAGCTAGGCCCAAAACTTATGCAGTTATAAAAACACCCAAGTACTACCCATGCAGTCTTCTAATGATCCAGGTACTACATACGCACTGCTGTAATCACACAGGCATCACTGCGGCACTGATGCAATCACCCAGGAATTATCTATGCACTCATGCAATCAGGAAATTATTACCCATGCACTGTTTCAATTATGTAGGCACTACTCATACACTTATATAATCACCCAGCCACTACCGTTGCACTACTTCAATCATGGAGACAGTACCCTTGTACTTATGTAATCACTCAGCTAGTAGTGACGTTGTTAAGAAATCTCCAGGCACTACTTTTGCACTCCTTTATTCACTCAGGCACTACCTCAGTAGTCGTGCAATCACCCAAGAAGTACACATGCACTTATAAAATCACCCATTCACTTCCTATGTAGTCATGTAAATCCCTAGATATTATTCCTGTAGTCATGCATTCACCCAGGCGTTACCTATGTACTCCTTTAATCCCCCAGATGTGACTGTTGTACTCATGCAATCCCTAATGCATTAGGTATACATTGCTTCATTTAGTCAGCCACTATCTTTCCACTCTTTCAATCACGCAGGCACTACTCTTGTACTTATGTAATCATTCAGCCAGTACTCTTTGTACTTATAAAATCACCTAGGCAGTACCTTTGCACTCCTCTAATCACTGAAGTAGTATCTTAGTACTTTTGTAATCACCCAGGCAGTACTCATGGACTTATAAAATCACCCATTCACTTTCTATATATTCAAAAAATCCCCCAGATATTACCCCTGCAGTCATGCAATCATCCAGGCACTAGTTATGTATTATCCCTGCAGTTATTCAATGATGCAGGCAGTACCTATGTTGATTAGAATTCACCCAGGCAGTATGTTTGCACTCCTTTATTCATTTAGGTACTAACTCAGTAGTCCTGGAATCACCCAAGAAGTACCTATGCACTTATAAAATCATCCAGAAACTGCCTTTGCACTCCTGTAATCACTCAGGTAGTACCTTAGTACTTCTGTAATCACCCAGGCAGTACTCATGGACTTATGAAATATTGTATACATATTTCTTTCAGATATGATGCTGGTTTGAAAACGTAGAGACATATGTATGCATTTTTCTAACAATATGGAGAGACTTGTAGTTGAGTCACGTAATACTCTGTTGCTTTATATTTTGCTAGGCCGAACACTTATGCAGTTATAAAAACACCCAAGTACTACCCATGCAGTCTGCTAATAATCCAGGTACTACATATGCACTGCTGTAATCACTCAAGCATCACTGTTGCACTCATGCAATCACCCAGGCACTATCTATGCACTCATGCAATCAGCAAAGTATTACCCATGCACTCTTTCAATCATGTAGGCACTACTCATGCACTTATATAATCACCCAGCCATTACCGTTGCACTACTTGAATCACGGAGGCACTAGCCTTATACTTATGTATTCACTCATCCAGTAGTCACATTTTTAAGAAATCTCCCAGGCACTACCTTTGCACTCCTTTGTTCACTAAGGCACTACCTCAGTAGTCCTGCAATCACCCAAGAAGTACCCATGCACTTATAAAATCACCCAGTCACTTCGTATGTACTCATGTAAATCCCTAGATATTATCCCTGTAGTCATGCAATCACCCAGGCGTTACCTATGTACTTCTTTTTTGCTTCTTTGTACACCTTCGTTGCTTTTTTCTGCATCCATCATGAGTCTTTCACATCCCTCTTTGCTTTTTCTGCACCCCTCTTGCCTCTTTCTGCATGTTTGTTCCTTTTTTTCTGCAGTTCTTTTGTTTCTTTCTGCACCTCTGTTGTTTGTTTCTGTATCCCTTTTGCGTCTTCCTGCACCCCACTTCTCCCTTTTTGTATATCTCTTGTTTCTTTATGCACTTTTCTTGTTTGTTTTTGCACTTCTCTTGTTTCTTTTTGCACCCCTTTTCCCTCTATGTACACCCCTCTTTCCTCTTTTTGTATTTTTGTTACTTCTTCCTGCACTTATCTTGCTTCTTTCTACACCTCACTTGCCTCTTTCTGCACTTCTGTTGACTCTTTCTGTAGTTCTCTTGCCTTGTTCTGCAGTTCACGTTCCTCTTTCTGTAACTCTCTTTCCTCTATTTGCACCTCCCTTGCCTCTTTAAGTACCTTTGTTGCTTCTTTCTGCATTTATTTTTCCTATTTCTGTACCTCTCGTGCTTTTTCTGCACCCTTTTTCTGTTTTCCTGCACGTTTATTGTTTCTTTCTGCACTGCTCTTCCCTCTTTTTGCACATCTCTTTCCTTCTTCTGTATCTCTGTTGTTTCTTACTGCACTGTTCTTGCTTGTTTCTGCACCTTTGTTGCAGTCCATTTCCTTACATGTCTTAAATGTCACTTTTTTCCGGCTGCTTTACCATTCTAGTAATGCTGAGAGTGTTGGGCCTAGGCAAATATAAAAAAAAGTGTATAACATGTCTCAGGTATAAGTCTCTGAGTGCACAGATATAAGGCAACCAGAATGTAGACCTAAATTGGTATTTCTACATACATAATGATTATCAGCAAGAACCAAAGACAACAATAGATTTATCAGAAAATGAAAAATTAACATTTATTAAATATAGGACAATGAAGAAAATATTTTTTAGAATCATTCATTCACTTTCATATCTTTCATTCAGACTTACAACCATACTGGGCACAGATTAAAAACATTTAAAGAATGATAACACATTATAATCCATTAATTGATCGGCACAACATATGTGAAGCAATGTCAGAAGAGTGGCACAAATTCAAATGACTGATGGAATTCTCTACGCGCGTTTCGGCACAGCCAAGGTGCCTTCGTCAGGAAGAAGGCCACAATAAAAACAGTTGAATCTGTGAAACGAAAGTTGTCTTTGTGAATAGAAAGGTTCTTTAATGATTACAAAAAATACAGGTTATCTAGACAATTGCATTGAATACCTAGAGACAGTGCATAAAAATAGAGTTAAAAGGAAAACAAGATAGAGAAATGAAAATGATGAATACAAAAAACAATAAACAGTATAGCATATATAGATTCCCAATAAAGTTAGTTAGAATTGTAAAATTTGAGGATCATATATAGCCAGCCACCGTGAAAAAATGACAGAATGTCATCCAGTGAGTTTTAAAGATACATGATAACTAGAACCTCAAGTGTATTAGAGTCCCATGATCAATTTATGATGTCAAAGAGAGGGTACCTACTCTGAGATTAGGTAAAAAACCTGTAACGATGAACAATGAAAAAAGGAAAAAAAGAAAGCAGAACGATATTGGAATGATGGTCTACATGATGGAGATAAAAGCACACGTAAACACGATGATTAATGTACGGTGCCTATTATAGTTACATGGTGAATAGATACACCTAACTAAATATTACCTTAAGAATTTATGACGATGAAACACCAACAATTGCAATGGAATATAGACGGGAGTATCTTGATTTAAATTTCGAATCTGATGTACTATAAAAATATTAAGAAATGTGGACATATAATCAAACAGAAAAAGAAAAAAGAAATGGATTTTTTAAGAAAAACTTTGTATCTTTAATTGCTATTATGTTAATTTATTCTCTATAGGTACATGTAGATCCAATAGGTAGATATTGCCTGAACCTTCAGACAAGATTAATGATGTATGCGGAATACTAGGTGTCCCATTCTATTCCTTCTTCACTAGGGAACCGTATGATAGTCCTAATTAATATAATGATATATGTCAAAATGAAAAATAGGTGGCTCCTTAGCTATAAATCATATAAAGCTAATACAGTGCAAAGGGTGAACAATAATCTGTAAGGTAACCTGATACTTACTTAAATATGTTATGATGTGAAAGAACGGACTGAGTCCAATGCTATTGGCTGGTGTCACAGGTAGCTGTAATATAGACAAGATCACAGTAAAGCACATCTGCACAAATATTTTCATTTGTTACAGATTAATGGCTGTTTTAAATGTCTTTGAATCTGATACTCGACTTTGTGATACCACTACGCTAACACTCCATTCATATTAAAAATTTGTAAGAGACAGTAAATACATGGGGTGTCTCAGCTTCCTACAGACTATGAATATAAAAACTAATAACACATATAAAGAAATAAACATGGAAATGTCTAAATGGCCACCATCACTTCAGTGCGAACATAATAGCGTGGCACATAGCTGGCTAGAGCTGTGTGAGCCTAAAACTCTGTTATCACAAAGAATGTGCCGAGCTGTAAAAATACCATTGAGGCACAAATATCCGAAGACTCACAAATGCGTACTTACTCAAGGATGAAATGAGAGCCTCCGGATGTGGGGATCCTCTTGTCAGCACGTCTGCTAGATGACTAAGCCCGACACGTTGAAGTAATGGCGTTTTAAAGCGCAAATTGACGCATCACGTGATTACGGGTGGTCAAAGGTGAAAATGTTTCAACTCAGCTTTATTGAACAAATGAACATAACACGACCGTGTTCTTACACTTTAGTTTAACAGGCCGAAGTCAGGGTAATAAGAAAGACCACAGAACATAGTATACGCAGATAATATAGCAAAGTATGGACACACAGTCCTAGGCAGTATATGTTTATAATACAATGTGTTTTTAAAAGAACTGCCTAGAATATGTATTATGGACACATTGTCTCTAAAGTGATGCAACAACAACGTAACCTCTTGTTATAGTTTAAATGTCGCAGATAAGAGAAAAAGATGCCTTTATCGTGCAGTATCGTTACTATAATGAGACAATTATTTATGAAAGATAACGAATTATAATTCAATGAGGTTATATAAAGAGCAATGATGAAAATCCAGAATACTCACAGTAATATCATCACAAAAATAAAGTTGTAATGAATCTAATGTCTGAAATGATGAATCATGAAGTGCATATTGGAGATGGTAAAGGGTGGCTGTCCAATCAGTTAGAACACTATTTATTCAATTTATGCTAACAAAAGATTAGGAATGCTAAAAAAAAAAAGGAAGAAGACTATCCTGTCAGTAAGGGCGCAAATATTTTCAATTTGTGCTACCATCAGGAATGTATAGTCTATTGAATATAGAGGTTAACAGTGATGCAACGTGAGGGCCAGAGACTCAAATCTATGAGAGAATGAAACCAAAGAGAGGAAATATACGATGGTTTGTTATCGCCATCATGATGTTAGATAATTCCTCACAGGACTCAAGTGGCCAAAAGTTACAGTGCCACTGTAAAGTCTCAGTGACCTTCATATCTCTACAGTAGAATAATTAAAAAGATGAACAACCAAAAAATGAATGAAACACTAAAAGACAACTCATGAAGGATTTAGCCAGTGTTGTATCGTATCGCTTGGTCCCAAGGGATTTCTGATTTAATCCATTTTTCACTGTGTCCAAAATAAAAATCCAGAAGACTTCTCTACATAGGTATAAGTCTCACCATATGTCAGGATCTATCACTGAGACACTGCCATTGTAGTACTCCAATCACCCAGGTAGAACCTATGCAGTTATAAAATCAAACAGGCACTTAATATGTACTTTTGTAATCCCCCAAACATTACACTTGCATTCATGCAATCTCTTATGCTTTAGCTATACACTAATTGAATCACTCAGGCACTATTTTTGCACTCCTCCAATCACCCTGTCAGAATCTATACACTCCTCCAACCACTTAGGTAGTACCCATGCACTTATCAAATCTCCCAGGCAGTTGTATGTGTTCTTGTAATCCCTCAGATATTATCCGTCAACTTATGAAATCACTCAGATATTACATATGTAGTTCTCTAATCATCTACATATGATCTCTGCACTCATGCAATCACCAATGCATTAGCTATACAGTAGTTGAATCACCCAAGCACTACCGTTGCAGTCTTGCAATGACTGTGTTGGGATCTATGCATTTGCTCCAATCACTTTGTCAGTACTCATGCAGTTATGAAATCACTGAACCATGACCTATGCACTTATGCAATCACCCCGACACTACCTTAATACTCCTTCAATCATCCAGACAGTACCTTTTTTCTCATGCAATCACCCAGGGACTACAGAGTGCACTTCAAAGTTGATTTGGATAGCAGAAGAGAAATGTTTTAGTTGTGCTCTGTGGTTCTGTTCTATAGGTTGTGATGTCTTCTAATTGTAGGAATTCTGCAGTGTCTCACATACCTTTGGAATGCAATTAAAAATATTTTTTAATTTATATATGATAATATTTGTATATAATTATTTTATTAATATTAAATGATTTAACAAGAGTATTTAAACTTTTCTTTCTTTTCAGATACTCACCATTATTATTAATAAAGATTGACTATGGCAAGAAAAGATCAAAAGAAAAGAAAGACAGAAAACAGTACTATTTAAAGGAAAGAGAAAAGGAGAAATTAGATAAAGTACAACATGTAACATTGAAGAAAAAGGCTTCTGGTAAGAGAACTAAAGAATTTGTTAAAAGAGTTTTAAAGAAGTTAACAAAATTTACAAAATGGAGAAAATAAAAAGAAAAATAGTACAACCATTCAGAAGGAAACGAAAAAAGGACATATTAATAGAAAATCAGGTTATGGAAAAACAATCGATGTTGAAAGAAGGATGAAACAATATAAGGAGATTAGGAAACGAATGTATAAAAGTAGAGTACTACAAAATTTATTGAAAGATTGCAAAAAATATAGAAAAAGATCTGCATTTTACAAGAAGAAACAACAGATTGAAAGTGTAGTTGAAAACGCATTTGAATTGAAAAGAAGATTGTTTATATTAGTTTTGAAGAGAATGCAAACATTGAATAAACCAATGCATTCTATGTAAAAGGAAAAGACAGATTAATAGAACTAACTTTTGTAAAAATTGTTTGGGTGAATGGAAGCACACTTCTAGTTCAGAAACTTTTTTTAATGAAGAGAGCTATTTTCAACAAAATACATTAGTTCACGCAGTTGATACCAGTGGTCGTGCTTATAAGGTTAAGAACGGTTGTCCAATTGAAAAAGAAAAGATGGTTGCTAGAAATGTGGAAGAAGTAATAGCTGAAGAAGTTCAAGGGAGACGTTCAAAAGCTCCAGTGTTTAGGTGGGATTGTAGTAGTATTTGTAGTATACAACAGAAATCTATTGATATTTTACGTAATTTCTTACTAGACTATAGTAAATAAATTGTTAAACAGAAAATTAAGATGTTGCAAGGACTAGATCCTTGTAAAGTGAGAAAAAATACTGGTTTACAGGGTCATTCTCTGGCTTGTCTTTCTAGAAAAGTGTGTCAAAGTAGTTTTCATCATCTGAGAATGTTAGCAATACATCATTCAGAAATGCGTAAGTTAGTAAGAAGATTGTACTATGTAAAAAGTCCTGCATTATCTTTAAGTAAAATAAACACTGCTCTTTTGCATGGTTCAGTGTTGGATGTAAAAAAAGTTTGTGATGATATACAGTTTCGTTTCTTTGGTCCTGAAGGGGAGTGTAGAGAAAGTGAGAGTTTGATAAATGTAGGTGTTGAAGAAGAGGTGGAAGATAGTACTACTGAGAACTTTGTAGAAGAAATTACAAAGTATTAGGTAGTTTGTTGTAAAAAACCAAACTATGTTTGTATTTGTTGTCGTCGTACACACTATAGAAGTCAAACTAGGAATGTTAATGTGTATTTAAAAAGTGAAAAGGAAAACAATGATAAGTGGCAGCAATTTGGATCTTATTTATTGGTGGAAGGTTGTTTTGAGTTGGGTAGTGATCTACGTATTTGTAAATATTGTTACAGCAAATTAGAAGAGAACAAAATGCCAGCTAGAGCTGTACATAATAACCTAGAGTTGGTAGCTATTCCTCCGGAACTGGTGGATTTAAATACATATGAGTCCATTCTAATTCAATCTGTGCACCCGTTTCAGGCTATAGTTCGTATGGAGCCTAAAACAGGTAAGCTGCCTCCAACAGATTTACAAAGAGGTTTAAAAGGAAGAGTTGTGTATTTACCTTTAGATTTTAAGAAAAATATTTGAAACTGTTGGTGTAGAGAGAGAGGAAACTGAACCTGTAGTTATTTTAGTTAATGGTGTACCAACAAAGAGTCGGAAAATATGGCAAGAGTAAGTAGATGTCACCAAAGTTCAAAATGCTACAAAATATCTCATAGAAAACAATATTTATTATAAAAATGAATATCTGGAAGCACAAGAAATATCTTTAGGAGATGATAGAGAAATTTCAACTGGCCAAATTGAAAAAGTTGACAAGTCCAGGAGTGAAGAAATTTATGAACATTATAGCATACATCCTTTACATTCAAAAGAAGTGATTGGAAATACTATTGAATTATTCCAAATGAAGAAAGCAAAGGGAACTCCCATGAGTCTTTGGGAAAGAAGTTTAGAAGCTCGTTGTTTTCCACAGCTCTTCCCCACTGGAAAAGGTGGACGATATGATGAACGACCAGTACAGATTCTAGCTTCAGAATACAGTTCAACAAGATTGTATTCAGAAGATCCAAGATTTCGACAGTGTGTTCCATATTTATTTCATCTTCTGTTTGAAAGTGATTTGTCTGGACTTTCATATGCAGTGAACCACATATTAAAAACAGGAGTTCATCTTACACATCTTTCTGCAAAGGAATTTTTGGACAAAGTTCAACAAAGAGATGATCATTTAGAATCTCAATTAATTAATTTGATGGCATGTCAACGTGGTACCAATGAGTATTGGTATCATCATCATGGAGAACTGAAATGTATGTTAAGGAATTTAGGAACATCTACGTGGTTTGTTACGCTTAGCTGTGCTGAATACGCATGGGATGATTTACTTGAATTTCTACGAGAAGCAAATTCAAATATTAAAAACTTTGAATTTAAGACCGCTGGAGAACTGTGTTCCTTGGATCCTGTAAATGTGTGCAGATAGTTTAATCATAGGTTTCAAGCTATGATGTCTTTTATCTGCAATAAAAATAATCCACCTCTTGGAGAAGTTATTGATTACTTTTGGAGAAAGGAGCACCAAGCCAGAGGTGCTCCTCATTTACACATGCTATTATGGATCAAGGATGCACCTAAATTTGGAACCGATTCTGATGAAACTGTTTTGTCTTTCATTGAAGACTATGTTACCTGTGGTATTCCAAAAACTGGAGGAGAAAATAGCATAAGACAACAAGTTTTACGGTTTCAAAGTCATCGATGTGGGAAATATTGTTGACGGAAATGCAAGTCAAAGGAAAGATTTTATACAAAATGTCGTTTTGGATTCCCACGTCCAGTAATTTCCAAAGGAAGAGTTAACAGTTTCATGTCAGCAGTGAGGCATACTATAACTCGGAAATCTCCGAAGAATACTTATAAGATAAAAAGAACTGAAGATTCAAAGTATATTAATGACTACAATCCAGTGATTTTGATGATGTGGAATGCAAATATGGATATCCAGTATGTTGCAGATAATTCAATTGCTGTTGCTCGTTATGTTACATCATATATAACTAAATCTGAAAAGACAGAGTTGAAAGAAATGTGGGAAGAAATTGCACAAGAGAAGACTCTTAGTGACAAATTGTACAGCTTTAGTTTGAAGATGCTTTCCCATCGAGAGATTGGATCGTATCGAATGTTCGGATCGGTTGACCTCTGCAAGTTTATATTCAAAGTCAAGAGGAATCATTTGGGTAAGTCTAGGTCTTGCTGCAACACAAAATCTAGTATTGAAATCTGTACAAGAAATTGAATACTTAGCATTGAATGAACCGGAAAGTACAGATATTGTTAAAACAAATATGTTAGATACGTACTATCCTCAAAGAAGTCCACATCTGGAAAACATATGTCTCTATGAAGTACTGCAATATTACAGCTTTAAAAGAAATGTTACAGAAAATATAAATGAAGACAAATATGCAGTAATTGGATGTGATGGATGTTTGGTAAAACATACCAAAGGAAATCTTATTAATCACAGGAAACTCAGTTGTGATACTCCAGATAAAAGGGAATTTTTCTATTTAGCACATCTGCAACTGTTCAAGCCTTGGCGTAGTGAAATGGAATTACTTGGAGATTTTGACTGCTATAAAGATTCTTTTAATGCATGTAAAGATAGCATTGAATGCACAGTTTTTCCAAATTATCTACAAATGTTGAATGAAGACATTGAACAAGAAACTAGTATTGCAGCTGAAATCGCTAGAGATAGTTCTCCAGATAGTCAAACTTCTGCTCCACTAAGTCAAGATCCACTAGGACAACCAATTCTTGAAAATGAAGCAGCAATCGCTATGAATGAAGTAGTAACGGCAATGCAACAAGCACAACAGGATATTATTGAGTTGGGAAACTTGGAAGAACAACTAAATTTTGAACAAAAAGAAATATATCAGCAAGTTACACAACAGATACAGCATGGTTTACTGCATGAAAAAAAAGAATGCCAATGCACATCATTTAAACCTATTCTAATGTATATCAGTGGGCAAGCTGGAACAGGAAAAAGTTTCTTAATTAAAGTTTTGACAAGTTATCTACATAGAACCACTGAATCACATTTATCTTGTGTTGTAACTGCTCGAACTGGGTTAGCAGCACATAACATGAAAGGGATTACATTACATCGATTACTTATGCTACCAGTTGAGCATGAAAATAAGTTGGAATATCACAAGCTGTCTGGAGAAGCTTGTTATGAAGTTTCAAGAGTACTAAAGAAAATGAAACTTCTGATCATTGATGAGGTGAGCATGGTCTCAAACTTAGTGCTTGCCCTTGTACATTTAAGAATGCAACAGATTTTAAAAACAGATTATGATGTTTTAATTGGAGGAAAACATGTAATTGTATTCGGCGACCTACTACAACTTACTCCTGTAAAAGGACAACCAGTTTTTAAAACACTTGTCCATGAAGACACTAGGAAATCTTTGGGAAGTATTGGAAATGTCAACATTTGGTCTCATTTTGAATATAAGGAACTTATCAAGAATATGCGACAAGCAAGTGATGAACATTATGGAAACATTCTTCAAGATATAAGAATTGGTGTCTTGACGAAACATGGTAAACAAGCTTTACAAAGTCGGCTACTAATAAACTTGTTTCCAAATGAAAATCTTGCTCCTGAAATAATGTACAAAAAAATTGGAGAAAAAAAGTCTATAATTTGACTAATGCCAACACTGCAAGAGTGTTCTACATTCAATAAAGGACTTTTGAAGCTGGAAAAACAACAAATAATGAAAATGGAAGCCATTGATAAAATAGAACACGAAGGAGTTACTATTATTCTTCAGAAAAATTAAAAACAAAATTAGATTCTTTGGAAAAGTCTATATCTAAGACTGCTGGTTTAGAAAAGACTTTATATGTATGTCAAAACTGTCGAGTAATTTTACGGCGTAATTTGGATGTAGAAAAAGGTTTAGTAAATGGAGCAATGGGAAAAGTTATTGATTTTGTTAATTATCCGAACAGAGACGGAATTGAATTCTTGAGGATTAAATTTGATCAGATTGAAGAGGTAAAACAGATTGGACGTTGTGCTGTTCGTTTTTTGCTTGTAAAATATTTGTATGTTCGTAGAAAACAGTTTCCTCTTTCTTTAGCATATGCGGTGACCATTCATAAATCTCAAGGTTTAAGTGTAGACAGTGCTTTGGTAAATATTGGAAGTACAGTGTTTAAAGAGGGTATGGCATATGTTGCATTGTCTTGTGTAAGAATATTATCTGGTTTGTATTTAATTGAATTTGATGAGAAAAAAGTTAGTGCTGATGTAAATTGTGTAAAAGAGTATAATCGGTTAAGAAGAGTTTATGCTGCTTACTTAGGTGAATATCCCATATATGAAAAACATATAGTATGTCCAAAACGGAAATATGACAAACATTCTAGTGAGATTGAAAAAAAGAAAACAATTGAAGAGAAGCATAAAGCTGCCAAGAAAATGAAAATGGACTCTGTTGATGATATTGTAGGATACCAGTTAGAGAATAGTTCAGGTATCAACTGCTATGCTAATGTAATTCTAAATGTTGTCTTTTATCTAGAAGATCTTTATCATAAAGTTATGGAAAATCAAGAAAAAGAATGTGTTCTTTATTACATCATCTTTTTTAAAAGTTGGTAAGTGATAGAACTATAATCCATACTGCTTCTGGCATTCGGCATCTTTTGGATGTATGTACTGGTTCTTCGCAATTTACACAGAATATACAACAAGATGCACAAGAGTTTCTCATGTTTATGCTTGCAGTATTGGAAGAAGAAGGTATTGAAATTGAAAATTTGTTTGGACTAAGTTACAGATGGGATCATAAATGTGAAGAGTGCTCATTTTCTTCTACCACTGAAATAGACACTGAACGATTCATATATTTGACAATACCAGATTGCAAATCAGTGTCTTTTAACACATTAGTAAAAACAGCTAATCAAGATATGAAATGTTCCCATTGTAAATCAGAAATGTTGTCAACATTAGTTCTAGAAAGATTTGGACAATATGTCATTTTAATGCTTCAACGTTGTAGAGCAGATGGAAGAAAATTGGAAACCAAAATTAAAATGTTGTGGCAACTCAAATATCAATTTCTGGAAGGACTTTTATAGCAGTGGCTATTATTTTCCATGATGGACCTACTACAACATCTGGACACTATACTGTGTATTTAAAGTGCAATAAAGGATGGACACATTGTAATGATGCCCATTTGGAATTCAAATGTCGGTTGCTTTATGAATTACCAAATTCATATCTAATATTTATGATACCAAAGTTTTGAAAACATCATTCGGCCTATTGGGAAGATGTGAACACAAATTAACAAGTTTATTTTGGATATTTTGAATGCAAAAAGATTTAGAAACATTATTCGGCCTATTGGGAAAATGTGAAGAATTACTGTTTGGATTATTGTTTGTGCAAATTCTTATTGCGTTTGCAAAATTGTGTTGGAAACAAGTAGTTTATATATTTGTTCTTTATATGATATGCGATCTAAATGAGAGTGTATATTTTAGAAAATGTATTTCAGAGAAGTAGATCATTTAATGTAGTTGAAGAATGTAATTTAGAAACTGTAGATAGGTAAACAGATAGTTGAATTTGTAAATATTTTCAACACAGATTTGTTTGTTTTTACAATCTTACTGATTGTATTTTTTTCCCCGCTGTTATATGATGATCAACATTGAAATCACTGTGTATGGTGAAATTCAATAGAATCTGAAAACAGCAAATGTTATGTAATTCTAAAATTATGTTGTGTTCTTAAAACAAAAATATTATATGCAATAACAGTTTTTTTCTTCTCTTTTACAGAAAGTAATACTAAAGTTTGAAAATATTTTAAATTTAGTTTACAATAAAACAACTGTAAAATAGTTTCAATGAGTTTGAAATCTACTTCAATAAACAAGGTAAGATGAAATAATTTAATCAGCATAATAATATGAAGTAATGTTTACAGTCACTTTTAATGCAGTCATTCATTTTTTGAATCTCTACCAACTCACTCCTCCAATCACCTCGGCACTACCCATGCACTCCTTCAATCACTCAAGAATTACCCATGTACTTACAAAATCACCCAGGCATTTCCAATACACTCCTCCAATCACCCAGGCACTACTTATCCACTCATACAATAACCCAGGCACTACTCATGCACTTATGCAATAACCCAGGCACTAGCCATGCACTAATCCAATCACCCAGGCACTACCCAAGCACTTCACCAATTACCCAGTTAGTACCCATGCACTCATGCAATCACTCAGCCACTGCCTATGCACTTATAAAATCACCATGCACTACCCTTGCACTCTTTCAATCAACCAGGCATTACCCATGCACTCTTCCAATCAGTCATACATTACCTCTGCACTCATGCAATCAGCAATGCATTAGGTATGCACTACTCCAATCATCCAGACACTACTCTTGCACTCCTCCATTCACCCAGGCACTATCAATGTATTCCTCCAATCACCCAGTCAGTACACGTGCACTCATGCAATCACCCAGGCATTACCCATGCACTCCTTCAATCACTTAGCCAGTACCCATGCACTCCTCCAATCACCTACACATTACTCCTGCACTCATACAATCACTTAGGCATTACCCATGCACTCCTCCAATGACCCAGACATTACCCCTGCTCTCATGTAATCACCTTGGTATTACCCATGCAGTCCTTCAATCACTCAAGATGTACCCATACACTTATAAAAACATCCAGGCACAACCTATGCACTCATGCATTAACCCAGGCACGACTGATGCACTCCTTGATGCACCTAGGCATTACCCATGCACTCCTCCAATCAGCCATGCACTATCCATGTACTCTTTCAATTACCCAGGCACTACCCTTGCACTCCTCCAATAACCCAGGCACTACCCCTGTACTCATACAATTACCCAGGCAATACCCATGCACTTATAAAATCACCCAGGCACTACCTCTACACTCATGCAATCAGCTAGACATTACCCCTACACTCATGCAATTACCCAGGCATTACCTATGCACTCCTCTAATCCCCCAGACATTACCCCTGCACTCATGTAATCAGCAATGCATTAGGTATGCACTACTGCAATCATCCAGACACTACCCTCGCACTCCTCCATTCACCCAGGCACTATCAATGTATTCCCCCAATCACCCAGTCAGTACTCATGCAGTCATGCAATCACCCAGGCATTACCCATGCACTCCTTCAATCACTTAGCCAGTACCCATGCACTCCTCCAATCACCTTCACATTACCCCTGCACTCTTCCAATCACTTAGGCATTACCCATGCACTCCACCAATGACCCAGACATTACCCCTGCACTCATGCAATCACCTGGGTATTACTCATGCAGTCCTTCAATCACTCAGGCACTTATGAAATCATCCAGGCACTAGCTATGCACTCATGCATTATCCTAGGCACGACTGATGCACTCCTTGATACACCTAGGCCTTACCCATGCACTCCTCCAATCAGCCATGCACTATCCATGTACTCCTTCAATCACCCAGGCACTACCCTTGCACTCCTCCAATAACCCAGGCACTACCTGTGTACTCATACAATTATCCAGGCAATACCCATGCACTTATAAAATCACCCCGGCACTACCTATGCACTTATGGAATAATGCAGGCAGTATCCTTGCACTCATCCAGTCATCCAGGCACTATCCATGCACTCCTCCAATCACCCAGACACTACCCATGCACTTGTAAAATCACCCAGGCACTACCTATGCACTCATCTAAACACTCACGTGCTACCCATGCACTCCTCCATTCATCCAGACATTACCCCTGCAGCCATACAATCACCCAGGCATTATCCATGCACTCCTTCAATCGCTCAGGCAGTGCCCTTACACTCATACATGTACTCAGGCACTCATACAATCACCCAAACACTACCCATGCAGTGTTCCAAACATCCAAGCATTACCCATGCACTCCTTCAATCACCCAGACATTACCCCTGCACTCATGCAATCACACAGGCATTACCCATTCACTCCTTCAGTCAGTCATGCACTACCCCTGCAGTCATGCAATCACCCAGGCACTCTCTATGTACTTATGGAATAACGCAGACAGTATCCTTGCACTCATCCAGGCACTATCCATGCACTCCTGCAATCACCCAGCCACTACCCATGCATTTATAAAATGAGCCAGGCACTACTTATACACTCGTCTAATCACTCAAGCACTACCCATGCACTCCTCCAGTCTTCCAGACATTACCCCTGCACTCATGCAATCAGCCAGGCATTACTCATGCACTCCTTCAATCGTGCAGCCAGTGCCCATGCAGTCAGGCAATCACCCAGGCACTACCTATACACTCATTCAATCACCCAGGCACTACTATTGCACTCGTGAATTCACTCAAACACTAGCCATACACTCATCCATGCACTCAGACGCTACCCATGCACTCTTCCAATCACCCTGGCACTACCCCTGCACTTATGCAATCAGCCATGCAGTACTGATGCAGACATTCAATCACTCAAGTACTACTATTGCACTCATTCTTTCACTCAAACACTAGCCATGCATTCATCCATGCCTTCAGACACTACCGTTGTACTCCTCCAATTGCTCAGGCACTACTTCTACACTCATGCAATCACTCAGGTTTTTTTTCTATTTTTAACCAGTTTATGTGGTTCTGCAAGAACCGTTTAAAAAAAAAAAAACAATTTTTGAATTTTTTTGTATTTTTAAACAATTCTTTTTGGGGTGCTTTTGACTTTTTTAAAAGAAAACAAAATTCAACAGTGCAACATCACCAGTTGAACATAAACAGGAAAAACAAGTTTGTCTATTAAATAAAAAAAAATTAACACTTGTGTGTTTTTATTGCATTGACAACAACGTCAATGCATTGTTCTCCAACACACAGTTTTGCATCACATTTGCTGCAATTAATTGAAGCATCCACCAGTTCTGGTATAATATGCGGCTGAGGTGATGGTGGAACCGCTGCTGTTGATGGTGCATTAGGATCTGGTTGCGCAGCTTCCTCATTTTGCTGACGCCGCATGACTTCTCTGGCCAAACAAGTGGGATGGATGATCTCTAGATGTTTTTTCATCGACGAGGTGCCGCATAAATACTTTTTCTCCGACCCTCGCGAAAGTACTTTTTGGCACAGAGTGCAAGTCACTTTCCTAGCATTGACTTTCTTTTCCCCCTCAGGCACTGTAAAAAAAAGCCATACGATGCTTTCTTTGCGTGTTTTTACAGGCTCCTCAACTTCCTCAGGCTCCTCCAGCAGATCTTCCTCAGGATGACTGGATGCCATTTCAGAGAAAAAAAGTCAACACACCTAAAAAAAAAAAGAATTGTAAGAGCATACAAAAAACAGGTTTTCACAAGATGGCACACCCAAAATAAGAGGAATAAAACAGGTGTTGGATCCTTCCTCCTACAGAATGAAAAGCTTTTACACCAATCAAAAGCATTCTTTTCAAGTCACATGGCGTCGCATAGGGTACGCGCACCGGTTGTGCGCAAGTCGCACACCCGTAAAATTTCGTATACATAATTATAAAGTATAAATAAATGTTTATAACATATTTAAAAAAGTATATTAGTGAAAGTGTTTATACAAAACTGATATTTAAACTTTCTACACTGATATTTCACACTTTGGAAATTACGCCAAAGTTGCGACCCCTAAGCGACCCTGGAAATACGTGCCGGCAACGATCGCGCACCCTACGCACATACGTCATTCACCCATAAAATTTCGTACACTTAATGATTAAGTATAAATTCCTGTTTATACATTGTTTTCTAAATTATAATAGTGAAACTCTTCAACCAAAACTGATATTTATAATTTCTACAATGATATTTCATACTTTTCAAATCACGCCGAAGTCGCAACTCCAACGTGACGTCGGACATGCGGAAGGTGAGACCGCACATTTAGAATTTGCGTACCCATCGTGTAGGTACGCGTAGGGTGCGCGACTTCTTTGTAAAACTTAAAAAGAAAGAAAGCATAACAATACAATAAAACAACTTTCACACTACTAAAATCATTATTTCAAGTAAATATAAATTTAAGTTGTACACATAAACAGCACAATATATTTTTAGTACTGTATGATATATATATTTTAAAATAGTGATTTTAATTTTTGAAGAAGATTTTAGAGAAACTAAGTATAATTTAAAAAAGAAAAGTTCAAAAATATATTTCCAAACATTTTTAAATAAAAGGAATTCGATAAAACACATATATCGTAAAAAAGGTAAGATTAAAATTATTTTATACTTTAAATTTAGCATTTGAAAAACCTTAGAAATTCACTGAAAAAACCATAGGTTTCAGGGACGTTATAGTTAGAAATTAGCATTTAAAAAACCTTTGAAATTCACTGAAAAAAACCCAGGTTTCAGGGACGTTATAGTTAGAAATTAGCATTTAAAAAACCTTAGAAATTCACTGAAAAAACCACAGGTTTCAGGGATGTTATAGTTAGTTGGACATTTTACTCGTACAAAGAAATTCGGCCATTATAGTTAGTTGAGCTAACTATAACTCGCGCCCCCGCAATGCACTGCTGATGACGTCACATATTACATCATTCATGACATGGTCAGTGACATCACTGATGACATCACTGATGACATCTCAAATGACATCACTGATGACGTCATCCATGTGATAATCTGACGCACCTACTCACACCCTTATATAACCTTTGATACACCCACTCTAAAATACAGACTACCATTTTCGAAACCATAGACACACCGATACCACTTACAAAATACCCACTCACTAATTCCTGGGTCTACACACACAACCACTCATTCACCCATACAGTCACTCATACATGCAGTCACTCATCAATACAGCACTATCATATGCACTCATACACCTATACACACACTCACACATTGCCACTCATCCTGAGGTACTCACACACCTAGTCAGTCATGCAACCAATCAATCACATTCCCATTTACTCACCTATACAGTTATACACACACCACCTCACTTATTCATACAGATACTAACACATACTTACTCTCTGATACAATCACTGATACAAACACACACTCATTCATACAGCCACTCTCACAATCACTCACTCTCACATATAGTCATTCATATACTCCAACACTCACATATACTGCCTTTCACATATGTAGTTACTCACACATGTACCACAGAGACATCCATTCACTCACCAACACACCCATACACATACTCAACCACCCATACAGCCCTTCACAGATGCACTCTTGAACCCATATACCCAGTGAATCACCCACTCATACATCTGTGCACAGAGTCACACACCACCCACCCACCCACACAAACACTCAGGCACCCATGCAGCTACTCAGACAACCAATCAATAACCCATATAGACACTCATGTAGCTACTCACCAACCCATGCAGCCGCTTACACATCAACTGACAGACTGATACACAGTTTAGTCACTAACCCATGCATTTAGTAAGACACATTTAATCACATTTAATCACTCACTTATACAGTCAGTCACGCACCTACTAAATCATCCATTCAGATACTTATACACCCACTCATTCTTCAATACACCTTAGCATATATATATATATATATAAAACATATTTATTCTTTACAGAAACACACAGTCACTGGATGATGTCCTCAGTGATGTCATTTGAGATGTCATCAGTGATGTCATCAGTGATGTCACTGACCATGTCATGAATGATTTAATATGTGACGTCATCAGCCGTGCATTGCGGGGGCGCGAGTTATAGTTAGCTCAACTAACTATAACGGCTGAATTTCTCTGGTTTTGTACGATTAAAATGTCCAACTAACTATAACATCCCTGAAACCTGTGGTTTTTTCAGTGAATATATATATATATATATATTATCTACTGGCGGTCGCCAGTAGATAGTTATAGTTAGGACCTATTTTCCATAGGAAATCCGCAACATTCTATTTGAAATAACGTTGGCGCCGGTTGACGAATCTTCGCGAAAGTTTCCAACTTGTTGGGGCGCTCCTGTCCGCTCCTATCCTAAAAGTCTCGGGGTGATTCGTCAAGCGGGGGCCGAGAAAAAAGGGGGGTCCCAAAACGTGTTTTCCCCATTCATTTTTCCATAGGAACCGTTCATCGAGGCTACAGCCCGAACTGCTGAACGGAATTACACCAAATTTGGCAAAGAGGTAGCCCTTGGTTCAGACTCGTGCCTTTTGCTTAAAAGGTGTAAATCCGTTCAGTAGTTCCTGAGAAAATCACAAGTAAAATCACATATATATCTATGGCCGCGTCGGATCCGCACACCCTGAGCGCACCCTGCGCGCACCGTCCCGATCATGAGCTGCATGCTAATTGGATGTCAAGTGGCTGTCAACACTCCAAATCAGGAAGTGTTGGCAGCCATTTTGTCCCTCGGTAGAACCGAGGCAGAAGAAACAAGTGTGCAAAATGCACAAAGGGGGCAGGGTAGAAACACCCTGACCCCCTAGGTCTGCTTAGGGGGTCCCACAAGGACCCCCTGGGCATAAAAAAGCATTTTAAAAAATAAAAAAATCGGCGGGATGCGCTTAGGGTGCGCGGATCCCGCCGATAAAAAAAAAAAATCAAAGCGCGGTCTCCCGCGCTCGATGCTATTTTGCCTCCAGGTGGGCCAAGTCCCGGGGGCATGCGGGGCTTTATTTATGTTTAATGTGGGGGCCTCTAAGGCCCCAAGCCCCGGGGACCGCCACCCCCGGGGCTTTAAAAATAAATGGTGCGGGAGGGCTCTCGGCCTCCCGCAGCCCCGGGGACCGCCACCCCCTGGGGCTTCTTTTTTATTTTAAAATGAACCTGTGTGGGGGCTCATGCCCCCCACACGCCCCGGGGACCGCCAGCTCCCCGGGGCACTAAATATTTCAATATGGGGGTCCGTTACGGCCCCCCGAGCCCCGGGGACCACCACCTCCCCGGGGCTTTGCCAATGGAGGGAGGGGGGGCCGTGTGGCCCCCCTCCTGGAGCCCTTGATGGCCCTGGGGACTGCCACCCCCCAGGGCCGGCTCCTGCAGTGTCCCGGGGTGCCTACCCCCGGGACACTGTAGTTTGCTATGACAGGACGGGAGCCTCGCGGCTCCCGTCCTGTCATAGCAAACTGCTTTGGTTTTGGAAGAGAGGCAGGAAACCTGCTCTCGCTCTAAAACCAAAGCAGATTGCTTTCCACATGGGGAGCTGCATCTTAGCAGCTCCCCATGTGGAAAAGCAATGCCGGCTCCTGCAGGAGGCGGGGAGCCGGCAGGGTCCGTAGGGGAGTTTGGGTCCCCCCACGGACCCCAAAGGATAGGGCCATCCCCGGGGGATGGGGTCCCCGGGGCAAGTAGTGGCCTGGGAGGGGGCCACGCGGCCCCCTCCCCCCAAAAAATAATAAATAAAGGCCGGCCCCGGGGATGGGGTCCCCGGGGCCAATAGAGGCTTTAGGAGGGGGCCACGCAGCCCCCATCCTCCAAAATTATTTTTTTAAAGTGGCCATGCCCCGGGGGATGGGGTCCCCGGGCCGGAATAGGCCACGGGAGGGGGCCGCGCGGCCCCCTTCCCCTACAGTATTTTTTTTTTAAAAAGGAAAAAGGCATCAGGCCCTGGGGGATGGGGTCCCCAGGGCCCCAAAAAGTAAAAAAGAAGGGGGGCCACACAGCCCCCCTTCAAAAAAACAAAAAAGAAAGAACAAGACGCGATCGAGCATCAGGCCCCGCCCCCTCCCTTAACCACTCTGCAAACGCGCGCTGTGGCGCATTTTAAATTAGGGAAATAATTCCCATTCAATACTGGGGGTCCCTGGGGGCCAACTAGCCCACCAGGTACCTCAGTAAGCGCCACAGGGCTGGGTTGCAGAGAGGTGGTCCAGGCCACGCCCCTTTTACACCTCTCTGCAACGCAGCTCTGTGGCGCTTACTGGAGGTACCTGGTGGGATAGTTGGACCCCAGGGACCCTCAGGATTCAAGGGACTTAATCCCCCAACTTAAAATGAGCCACGGGCGCGTTTGCACAGTGGTGAAGGGAGGGGGCGGGGCTAAAGGTGACATGTGTGCAAACAGGCCTCGTGGCGCGTTTTAAGATGGGGAATTAAATCCCCTTCAATCCTGAGGGTCCCTGAGGGCCAACTAGCCCACCAGGTACGTCCAGAAAGCGCCACAGAGCTGCGTTGCAGAGAGGTGCAAAAGGGGCGTGGCCTCTGAACACCTCTCTGCAACGCAGCTCTATGGCGCATACTGGAGGTATCTGGTGGGCTAGTTGGCCCCTAGGGACCCTCGGGATTGAGGAGGAATTAATTCTCCAACTTAAAACGCGCCACAGGGCGTGTTTGGAGACATGTCACCTCAGGCCCCACCCCTTCCTTCACCATTGTGCAAATATTCCTCTAAAATCAGCCGAACTACGAATTCCGATTTACTCACCTGTTATCAGGAGAGACCTCAGTGCTGCATCTTTGAGCCCAGTACTGATCCTGAAAAGTAATTTTAACCGTACTTACCAGTAACTTGAATTTCCTTCCATAGGCTAACATTGACTGGTTTCACTTGGAAATTCTTCTAAGTGTGGAGTTTTGGAACTTTATAATATTCCTCTAAAATCAGCCGAACTACGAATTCCGATTTACTCACCTGTTATCAGGAGAGACCTCAGTGCTGCATCTTTGAGCCCAGTACTGATCCTGAAAAGTAATTCTAACCGTACTTACCAGTAACTTGTATTTCCTACCATAGGAATCCATTGTCTGGTTTTCAGCAGAAAAGTTTCAAAGTGTCGATTTTCACAAACTACAAATATTCCTAAAAATCGCCTGTATGACTTAAACGCATTCTTTCAACTGTTTACAGGAGATGCACCAGTGCTGGATCCAGGATCCACCACTGAGTAAGATAAAGTAACGATAACACTACTTACCTGCTAAGTGAATTTCCTCCCATAGGATAACATTGGTGATTCTATGTGAAAAAGTTTCTAAGTGCCCACTTTTAAAATACAATAATATTCCTTAAAAATCACTACTGTAACCAAAACGCTTTTACTCAACTGTTTACAGGAGATGTCGCAGGACTGAATCTAGGATCCAGTCCTGTGGTTAGAAAAGTAATCCATAAAGTAACTAATTGCATTTAACTAGAAATTCACATTGAACTCAATGTTGCATTGTGTTTGAAATTGTGTTGCCCATTGCAACAACTGTAACTACTGTACTTAAAAGTCTATTGCCTATTTGCAAAGTATTTAAACTAAAGTAATTCATTCTGAGAAAGTATATTTTGTAATGTAATGTATAATGTAATTACAATGTAATTTAAAAAATAAAATATCTAAAAATAAATAGTTTAAAAAAATGTAGTAAATCAGTATCAAAAAAATAAATATAACAATTAATACATTTAAAAATTGTCATTTACAAAACCTTTGAAATTCACTGAAAAAAACCATAGGTTTCAGACATGTTATAGTTAGGAATTAGCATTTAAAAAACCTTTGAAATTCACTGAAAAAACCATTGGTTTCAGGCACATTATAGGTAGAAATTAGCATTTAAAAAAACCTTACAAATTCACTGAAAAAACCATAGGTTTTAGGGACAGTTTTAGTTAGTTGGACATTGCACTGGTACAAAACCCGTGAAATTCCCCCGTTATAGTTAGTTCAGCTAACTATAACTCACGCCCCCGCAATGCACTGCTGATGATGTCACATATTACATCACTCATGACATGGTCAGTGACATCACTTCTCACAATCACTGATGACATCATCCAGTGTCTGTGTGTTTCTGTAAAGTTTAAATATTTTTAATATATATAGGGAAAGGCGTATTGAAGAATGAGTGGGTGTATAATTGTCTGAATGGATGATTTAGTAGGTGCGTGACTGACTACATAAGTTAGTGATTAAACGTATCTTACTGAATGCATGGGTTAGTGACTAAACTGTGTGAATGTCTGTATCCGTCTGTCTGTTGGTGTGTAAGCGGCTGCATGGCTTACTGAATAGCTACATGAGTGTCTACATGGGTTATTGATTGGTTGTCTGAGTATCTGTATGGGTGCCTGAGTGTTTGTGTGGGTGGGGTGTGTGTGACTCTGTGCATAGATGTGTGAGTGGGTGATTCACTGGGTGCATGGTTTCAAGAGTGCATCTGTGATGGACTGTATGGGTGGGTGAGTGTGTGTATGGGTGTGTTAGTGAGTGAATGTATATCTCAGTGGTACATGTGTGAGTAACTACATATGTTAAAGGCAGTATATATGTGTGTTGGAGTATATAAATGGCTATAAGTGAGAGTGTGTGATTGTGAGAGTGGTTGTATGGATGAGTGTGTACTTGTATCAGTGATTGTATAAGAGCGTAAGAATGTGCTAGTATTTGTATGAGTAAGTGAGCTGGTGTGTGTATAACTTTATAGGTTAGTAAATGGCAGTGTGATTAATTATTTGCATGACTGACTAGGTGTGTGAGTACCTCTATGGATGAGTGGCGGTGTGTGAGTGTCTATGTAGGTGTATGAGTGCATATGATAGTCCTGTTCTGAGTGACCGTAAGTATGAGTGACTGTACAGGTGAGTGAGTGGATGTGTGTGTAGACCTAAGAATCAGTGAGTGGGTATGTAGTTATTGGTGTTGGAGTGTCTATGGTTTTGACAATGGCAGTCTGTAATTTAGAGTGGGTGTATCAAAAGTTATATTAGGGTGTGAGAAGATGCATGAAGTTATCACATGGATGACGTCATCAGTGATGTCATTTGAGATGTCATCAGTGATGTCATCAGTGATGTCACTGACCATGTCATGAGTGATGTAATATGTGACGTCATCAGCAGTGCATTATGGGCGCGAGTTATAGTTAGCTGAACTAACTATAACGGGGAATTTCACGGGTTTTGTACGAGTGCAATGTCCAACTAACTATAACTGTCCCTAAAACCTATGAGTTTTTTCAGTGAATATATATATATATATATATATATATGTATATAGATATAATATATAATATTCACTCCCAAATAGATCCCTCAAAAATCAGAACGTTGTGCTACTAGTTACCTTTAATAGCACCCAAAATGGACAACCCAGTCTCTACATACAGAAGCTAAGTTGCAACTGCAGCTAACAAACCCCAGTCCCCGTGCTGCTATAAAGAGGTTCCAACTACTGCCAGCTAATGAACCTAAATCAAACCTCTTATGCTGCTCCTACTGTGATGAAGAGGTAGAGATACGTGAAAATTGCAGAGATACCTTCTATTGCGATGTGATATAATTGGAGTGTCAGTTCCTCAGTTGATTGAATGGGGCCATAGTTGTTGTGAGGAACAGGGTGAAATACTGTAAAACCCCATATAACACCCCATAGTACTTCCAAGTCGGCGAAGGACGAAAAGGGGGATGGAAGCAAACCTGCATAGAAACCGCCTCTTTCTCTGGTGTATGTGACTGGAAGAGGAAAACTCCAGTTTGATAAATGAGAAAGTCACAAGTGGCGGCCTCTTGCTCAGACGTCCATGCGAAGGCGGGAAAAGCTCCCATTTTCCAGCAAAGAGGAGATGGATTAATGAGGCATTTCTACTCCTCCTGCCTGCGCAGCTGCTGCCTCTTCCTCTGTCGTCGAAGCAAGAGTGGTAAAAAATGCCTCACGATGACTGAAACAAGGCTAGGGTCACCCGCAGCACCGCCTCCAGTGGATGGGAAAAGCCGCTACAGATGAGGCGAAGCAGGTTGGCAGGCAATCGGTGTCAAACACACACCAGATTCCGGAGGAGAATCTCCGACTGCAATAATTTCACAAAAATGATGTTCCCCCACCAGTGCTAGGTAGTAGTCAGGAATACGGACCACATAGATGAGAGCTGGAAGGATCGCTGCTCACTCAGTTCTCCTGAACTTCTCGATCTCCGCAGCAGCACTGTAAGGTAGCGGAAGGCAAGAATATCTCGCAGGGGTGGAGACACTTCACTGTCCGCTGCACAAGATTCCATTCTCTGTCGCAAAAATGCAGTAATACAGAAGTCCAGGAATTGTAAGTAAGAAAAGACCAACTTTAGTCAGTATACAGCTCCACTGACTGGACAAGTATGAACATTCTATGTCAGGCTCCAACTCAAGGTTCTAAAGAGGGCATACCAATGATACAGGTAAAGAGTGGAGCAAGAGAAGGGCAGGAAAAGGTGAGGGAAGGGAAGGGCAGTAAAGTGAAAGATTATAACACACATCATGGAAAGCAGAGGAGCAGTGCAAGCAACACCCATCCCTCAACAAGCACAGAATTATCACCAGCAGCGCTGGCTTCGCCACACACAAGGTAGGTACAACATGGGCAGTAGCAGTGCAAGTGTCCCATACATATACAGAATAGGTACAACACAGGCAGCAGCAGTGCAAGCTACCTTTACACACATCACTGAAACAGTACGAATGCTGTAGTGAAAGCTTGCCTTACACAGGTAAGAGGTACAACCCAATCAGCAGCTTTGCAGGCTGCTAACATACACACATAACGGTATAGTGCAGGCACTCAGAAACTGTACATGTTTTCCATACTTGGATCAGGGACATTAGAGTTCGTCACAGAACTAGATTCCTTTACACACCTGTGATAGAGCAAATATTTCACAACCACACTACATGACACTTTACCGATTTAGACACAAAAATCTGAATGTGCACATTGCATAAAACACAAAAAGTAATACAACAATACAAACAAGTGAAGTAACAGTACCGTAAAAGCGTGCTAGAAAGTGTTTGAAAAGGAGAAAATACATTGCTAAATAGTTATAGTGCTTGTTAATAGATTTTCATAACAAGATTACTCATGAAATGATGTTTTATTATTCACGTACAGATGAAAACTAATGAATCTAAAGATGAGGCCCAATAGTTCTATTGTCTTTCATTTTAAATGCATTATAATTAGATTGTTGTGCAATTATGCGATAAAATTAGCTAGGAAGTTGAAACTTACAGATGTGATAGTAGAGACCTTAATGATTTTAAAAATGTAGAAACAATTTTGGTAAAATGGGTTTTAAGACTAATTTACATGTATGGATGTTAAAAAAATGTGGCAGTAGACCATAGCTAACTCTAATCGATATTGTCTGATAATACAATGGTGATTTATTTATTATTGTTCTATTATTATGAAGTAAGGATTTTATGCATTATATTTGATTCCAATTAAGTTTAACTAATTTAGAGCTGATGTATGCATTTTAAGCTTTAAATATGTCCTTTCCTGAGCTGCAATTTTCCCTTAGTAAGTATAATAATTGATCAAAATGTTTGCAAATGTTGCTTTATTTGTTCTGTGCATGCTTCAGTATACATACAAAGGACATTCTTTTGAAGTTCATGGTGGAATGGCTTGGTGGGAAAATCAAAACTCACCCGATGCCATAGTCTGTTACATTGTATATTTTCTACAGTTGACTAACCTGTGAGGTCCGGAAAACCAAGTCGTTCACATGAACTGCTTGGGAAAGAATGCAGGAGTAACTAAATGTATTTTGTGACAACATACATAAATTAATCGTATGATGGACTGACAAGTGGAGTGACACCACGTCAATTATGTGTCATATGGACTATAAAGGAAGAAACCCCAAAGGAGGGGCAACGCCATACCTTTTTTCCCTTCTGACAGGGCATCGCTATTAATTTTTCTTTGGGACAACACATTGTTTTAGTTTACTTTCTTCGAGAGAAAATGGAACTCTTTTCCTATGATTTTAAAATCATCCTTTAAATCGGATCTTGGACTGCCTTTTTGCTAATGCTGATGCATTCGTGCACTCAACGTGGAATCCTTCTTTGCCGAACTATTTGATTTTTGCTTCATATATTCTTTTTGCCAATACTCATGGACTCGCCCTTAAAGGACTTTAAAATGGATCCTTTTACCCCTGTGATGTGAATCTTAGATATGACTGAACTATTCTTTTGCTTCTAATGGTGGTAGAAGCCTGTAATCTCGTATCTGATGTTTGTTTAAACCCATACTCTTTGGATCTGAACTTCTGACTAAATGTGTGGTCTTGTTCTACATGCTTTAATATTCTTGACTGAGATGCTTAAAAAGTTCTTATTTATATCAATTTTGGAACATTAATACAATAGCTAATTATCTAAATTGCCTGAGTCTAGTATTGTTTCCTGATGTTCTTTATTTAAAACTGTATAGAATTACTCTCTTTATCTAAATGCGTTGTGGGAAAAAATCAGCTAATCTTTTCAGAATATCAAGTTCTGCTTCATCTGTTTTGTGTTGCAGAAGCAGAGCTTCTAGTTTATATCACACTGGTTAGACTTACTTTCTTTAGAGATTGGGTCTCCCCATTGCAATACTTTATTTTTACATTACGGTCCTGACAGTAGTGTATTTGAATCTAATTTAAAACTTGTGAGTTAGTCACTAATTAATGTTCCTTATTGAGTGGCTGGCATTGGTGTTTTGGACATCCTAATTCCCAACCCTCCTATTGGTGGAGAAAGATCCATCAGAGGACCATTTGCCTCTGTGGTGAGGGTAATGCTGTAATCCATCTAACTGTAGGGGGCCCAGTGCAGTTAGATGGATAGATGAGTAAATAGTGAAGTGAAAGGCAAACGTAAAATATTTATACTGCTTACGCTGGATCAAACCTTTGGTAGCAGAGCTATGGTTCTGCCTAGAGAAGTGAGGTTTTAGGGTGCCAAAAAGACAGTGACATTATTGTCAAAGTTCAAACAGCCCAAACTTTTTCTTTGGCAAAGAAAAAGATTTATGGAGTGCTGGTGGAGTATTGTTCCTGATGAAGTCAATGTGTAGCAGAGAAGGAGTGTATTAATAGGGATGTGCATTGCTATTGCTTTCTGCTAAGTTTGCGTTTTTTAAAAATGGCTGTGTGTTGTTGAGTGGAGTGAAGTGGTTAGAGCCCACATGGTTAAAGTCCATGAATGATTGTGGTGCTTGATGCAGAGCTAAAGTTGTAAATGGATCCATCGTGGCCAAAGATCTTGAGATATTACCTACGGGTTGTCTCAGTGTAGAAGACACTGAGTAAGTTGTCTGCTGTTTTGAGGTGTTGGTCGTAAAAAGTCATCGACAACATCTTGGTAAAGTGTTCTCTTTGTGTGTTAGTGGTAAACAGTTGGTATAGTGGATCTCAGGTGCACAGGGAATAAATGTATCAATTTGGGTGAAATCTCTCAGGTTAGGATTTCATTGAAGCAAATGATTGTAGAAAAGTTTAGTTACCTAGTGAGAGAGTATTTCTTTTAGTGGAGCAGACATATGTATTTGTTGCTTGCCTTGTATTGCGATTTTGCTTAGAGAAAACGCACTAAAGAAAATTGTAAAGAAGGATGAGCTGCTGCAGAGAGCGAGATTGACGGCACAGTGTGTCGCGCTGTGATTGGTCGGTTGGTGTATAGTCACACTGGGATTGGTTGACTACATCATAAAACTCGCACTGTTATTGGTAGAGACGGCTGAACAAGGTAATTTTGGGAGAAGATTCAATTCCTGGATTTTACGGCACACATTTGTGAAATCAGAATTGAATTGGAAAGAATTTTTTTAAAGCATTACAGAAAATGGTAAAGATTAATATGACTATATCTTTCAGAACAAAGGTAGAAGCACCACCTGAGGGTACGCGAGGGCACACTATCATGATGGACAAAGGATTACATCTATGTTTGTGGCTTGAGTTTTGGCACCAACTTACTGAAGAAGACAAGGGTTTACTATTTCTTCATTATGGGACATTCAATTTGAGAATTATTGAGAATTTAAAGAGGAAAATGTATGAAATGAAACCACCTCCTAGACCTACCATATTTGAAACTTTACATACATGGGAACACATGGCCCATCAGAAACAGAAGGTGAAGTTTCAAGGGAGATATAGGAGATCTATGGATCATTAGTCAGAAGCTAGATGAAATGCACAACAGAAAAGGTGGAGAGCAGATATTGTACATAGGACAATTTTATATCATGTGTTAGAAGTTGGAGATGACAAGGGAAAGAGAAAAGAGAATAAGAAACATACAGAGAAGAATGACACAGGGAGACAAGGAGAAGAGAGTAACATAGATGATGAACATTTAAATGATTTTATTGATAAATCATCCACTACCTTACAATGAGATTCAGAGTGAGGGTTTGATAAATGCTGATGCAGTTGAGAATCCAAATTCACCTTTAATTCATGACCTGCCTCAAGAACATACATTTGTTTCTCCTGTAAAAGGGAGGACAGAATTCATGGCTCCAATGAATCCGATTGATTCAAATGCTCTAGATGCTTTAACTATACTTGTTACTATTGGACCGGTTGTACCTCTTTACAAATCTGAGTTACAGGTAAATTTGGTTCACAATTTGGCTGTACCTACTGGAGTAAATACAGCACAAACTAATCCAGTAGAAATAACAAGATCATTGCTTCGAACACCAATGGTTCAAATTCTACGCAATACTGCAACAGAAGCTAGAATTGTAGGTTACATTCCAGATTTAATGTGACCGGAAGAGCAGAATGTTTTAGAAGTGTCCACCTTTTTATTGCCCCAGAGCTGGTGGACCTCCTGAAATGACTCATCATTCTCTGGCACAAATTTGTATAATTTTACTTCTGTAAATGAGAATATGAACAACTCTGCAAACCACTCCCAATCCCCAAACTTAATTATTGAGGATAACTATGAAGGTGAGTGGTTAGGCCAGATAGCTCTTGTTAATACGCTGGTTATTACTTTTACATCAGTGGATACGAATCAGGGTCACCTCACCCTTCCTTTTAAATTAATTTCCTGGAATATTACAGGTATTCACCCTAAATTATCAGATGGTGTTTGGTTGGAGTATATTAGCAGATTAGACATCATCTGCTTGCAGGAAACATGGCTTAAAGAGGGCATTGTGTTGGACGGATATCATGCTTTTACTGTACTTGCCACCCCTTCGTCGTCTGGGAGGGCAAAAGGAGGGTTGGTGACACTAATTACAGTTAAATACGGTTCCATAAAAGCCCTCTGTGTAAGTTCATCACCTTGGTTTCAACTGAATATGATTTCAAACCTGACGCAGGTCAGGTTATTATTGGTAAATTGGTACTATAATATTTTTGATTCAAATAGCTGTCATGTTATAGAAGATTTACAGAGGAAACTAATAATAGCTTCTGCGAAGTGGCAGCCATTATGCATCCTTTGGGTGGGGGACTTCAATTGTACCTCTTGTGTGCATAGCAATAATCGAGTTTGTGGCCTCTTGGATACAGAAGGCCAACCTCTGGCCCATTTTATCCATACACCGCAGGGCGAGGCGTTAAATTTTATTATCATTGAGAACGACCTAGATAGTTTGATTAGCAGCTCTTCAATGCAGCATCCCACTTTTGTTGGTGGTGCAAGGGAAAGTTTTATTGATTTTATGTTTATTTCTAGGGAGTTCTCATAGTTTGTCAGTAACTTCAAGGTGGTACCCAATTCTTCTAGTGATCACAACCCACTCACTGTCTTTCTTGACATAGTAGCTCAGGCAGGGATGGGCGATGGTCGCCTGATTCATTACAACCACAATAAAGGGGTAAGATTAAACTGGGGCAAGATAAACCCTACCCAATTTGAGGCTGAAACAGTCAAAATATATTATGAACTGATAATGTGGTGCCTCCAACAAGGTTCCACCTCAGTCGAGATTGTCCGTGATTTTGAAAGGATCTGTACAGACGTAGCTAATTGATTAACCCGCCCTGTTAGGTTAAAGGAGCCTCAAGAGGCACAGTGGTTTAACGCTGAATGCTCTAAAGCCCACAAGAATTAAAAAATTGCCCTTCAGGCCAGCCCTCGTAACAGGACCCAAATTAAATGTGCTAGATGATTATATAAAAGTACCATTAACAAAAGGAAAGAGGAATTGAGGCGTTTAGCCTGGGAGGATTTGAAGAAAGCAAGTGCCCTTAAAGACAGTAAACGTTTTTGGGATATTATTAACCGTCCACAATTTACAGAGGAGGTGAAAAAAATGGGTTTATTGATTTTGGGCGATACCTGGGAATCGCACTTCTCGGCCACATTTAACCCAAACTGCTTGCAGCTAGCGGGGAGTAGTGAGGACTTGCCCGTGGATTTAACCTTGGCCTCCCATTTTAGTGCCTCTCTCACAGTGGCAGAGGTTGAAGAAGCCTTAGCAAAAGGAATATGTATGAAAGCCCCAGGTCCAGATGGGGTCCCACTAGATTTGTTTAAAAGGAATATCAACGGGGGTGTGGCCAAGATGGCGATCTGAGCGGACGCACGGCTCGGAGGCTCCTCACCCCTGGCCCCACTTTCCCCGTTTAACACAGCACAATTGCCCCCCATCTAAGGAGCTGGCACCGCACTCACTGGGGAAGAGTCGCCGCCGAAGGAGAAGTACCGGCGGGGCGAACGCTCCGCGAAAACCCCCTCACAGCACCAAAATACCCTAGACGGCGGCTGAAGGAAATGGCGCCTCTCCCCGGAGCAGCGGAGTTCTGCGAGCGCCGCTGACACACAACGCTCCTGATGGTGACGGAGGCGTCGGAGACCCGGCCGGGATCTCCATCCGCGAGCGCTGGGGCATCTGACACCAGCGGCCAGGTGAGGGGGGGCGCATACGACAATCGGCAGCCCGTGGACCAGGAGAGGCGGTGGCAGCCAGGAGAGGCCGCGGCTCGAGGGCCTAGTGGCGCGGCAGACCGGGTCGGCCACACGGAGCACGGGGGAGGTGTGTCCCCATAACCCAGCACTAGCCTCTGGCTGTGGTCTCGAGACGAGCCCGCGACGGGACATCGACGACGGCAGGGCTGGCGGCTGCCTAACACGCCGGGCGTCCCTGCAAGAAAGGGGTGAGTGCCTGCGGCCTGGGAGTGGCGCAGGTTCTAAGAGGGCGGACTAGCAGAAGGAGAGGCTCTCCTACGTAGAGGCCCAGCACCGGGCTCGGAGGAGTTGGGAAGGGAGACAGGATCGTACCCTGACCGCCACAGGCCCGAAAAGAAAGGCGACCTCTACAGGAGTAGTGGAGCACCTGCCTCGGACCGAGGTAGAGCTGAACTTGGGCGGGGCCCTACAACCCCTCGGGGCCGACAGTCTGCTGGCGAGGGTCCTGAGAGCCCGGGAGTAGCGACAAGACCCCACTGTGGTCCTCTGGGGACACGCTATAGTGCAGGAGTGCCACACAGTCGGCGAAAGTTGGGAGTGATTCGCGTTGCAGAGGAACGGGGCCCTACCGACGCTGACCCGAGGGAGCGCACCGAAACAGGAGTCCACGCAGGCAGAGGGGCTCCGTCGGTGGGAGCAGAACAGTACGTGCAGACCTGAAGAGCTAGGGGGCTCTCTCCCGGGCGCACAGAGGGGGGGAGAAGGGCAGCGGACCCGCGGGGGCCGGGGCGACCCAGAGGGGTGGGGCCTCCCGACTGGATACATCGGTGGCCTAGGATAGAAGCTGACGGGAGTGACAGACCTGATCATCACGATGACCGGGCTGAGGAAGAAGGGGGATCGCAGCATCAGGGAACTGCTGGCCAAGAGCTCCCCATCGGTGGACCAGGGACGTAAGGTCTCGACTCCCCACACCACAGGAGAACCTGGAGGAAGGGGACTTACCAGTCACGCGAACCTTCCTGGAATCCCTTTTAATGTCCTGCGGGAGGATTTTCAGACGCTTAAACAAGAAATGAAGGGAGAAATCCGTGAGATTCGTCGAGACGTGGACGAGATTGGAGAGAGGGTGGCGGCCGTCGAAGAACGTGAACTTTCTAGAGGCGAAGAAATAGAGCAACTACAGCAAGAAGTGCTTCGCTCCAGGAGCAGCAGCTGGACCTCCAGACCCACACCGAGGATCTCGAAAACAGGTCCCGCCGCAATAATATTCGCGTCCGAGGGGTCCCGTCTCAAGAGGAAGGGAGCGACATAACCGGCTACCTACGGGGCTTTTCAGGGACATTCTGGGGAGGACCAAGACTTTGAAATTCGTATTGACAGAGCGCATCGAGTGGGCCCTCAACGACGAGCACCGGCGCCCCCGGCTGACATGCTGGCCTTCCTACCGGACTATCCCCTTAAAGAACGTATATTGAGGGAGGCCCGCCGCAGGCAACCTCTCATCCACCAAGGGCACACCATAGCTCTTTTTCAGGACCTGGCCGCCATAACTCTGCAGAAACGGAGAGCATTTAGAGAGGTGACGACGCACCTGAGAGGGCAAGGAGTGGCCTACTCATGGGGACACCCCTTCCGACTGATCTTCAAGTGGAATGGCCGCATACACCAACTGCGCTCCCTCAAGGAAGCTCGTGAGATTCTGGGCCTGACCCACGAGAGCCCCGATGCGTCTCCTACTCGGCCAAGGGGGCCCCCCGGGACCGGCTGGCAACGGATACAGCGCGGACGTAAGCCCCTTTCTGCCCAAAGGCCAAACCCAGACACTATGTCCCAGGAGAGGCGAGAGGCCGTGGCAGCAGTGGCGAAAGACACTACCGCATCAACCCCAGACGGACTGTCATAGCACTCAGCGGGGGGCAAGTAAACAGTACGCCTTGATGAGCCGGGGGGGCGGGGGTGGGGAGCCGAGACCTCTTGAGCCACGATCGCAACCCAACCTTTAGGATTCCAGATGCCCACGCCAAAGGACAATGGACATCGGACTATGTTACGCAGGGGTTTCACAACGTTGGGGTTAGGGAGGGAAGGGTGGGGGGCGCGGGTTTGGGGGAAAGGGGGTTAGGGCGGGGTTGGGGAGGGGGGCACGAGAGGGGCGGGGGATGTTGTTTGTTGGGAGTTGGGAGGACGGGGGAGGGGGACAGGAACCGATGTGCTATCACTTAAAGGGGGCGACCAGGCTCCATACTCTGGGCAGACCCAAACACAAGCGGCCAGCTATCTCTCTCCCTCAATGACACCCCCAGTGTTACAGATTCTCACTTTGAATGTGAAGGGGCTGAATAACCCCATTAAGAGAAGAGCCGTCATATCATACTTAGAGAATTCGGGAGCATCGGTATGTCTCTTACAAGAGACTCATCTCCTCCCGAAAGATTGGCACCGGATGAAATCTCGTGCCTTTCCCCAACAATTCTTTTCATCCACATCGACCAAGACAGCAGGGGTTGCTATACTGCTTGCTAAAACATTTCCGGGCACGGTGGGAGATAAGGTGGCAGAGATTCGAGGACGATTCCTGGCATACACACTATGGGTAGGGGGCGCTCCGGTGGTGGTGGGCTCTATATACGCACCTAACACGGGCCAAGAACAATTCCTTCAAGCCGCTATGTCGGAGGTGCTGAATGCCCCTGGGAGGCGAATTACGGTGGGTGGTGATCTGAATTTGGTTATGGACACGGACAAAGACAGATCGGGACACAGATATGGACACACGGGGCCCTATCCGTTAACGGGAGGGATTGGCTCAAGGACAGGGGGCTGGAGGATGTCTGGAGGGTGGTCCACCCCAACACTACACAATTTACTTTCTACTCACATGCCCATCATACCTACGCGCGGCTAGATCATTTTATAGGGACGACAGAGATGCTGTCGACCGTGGAGACAGTGTCCATCATCCCGGCCCCACTGTCTGACCATGACGCAGTGCTGCTGACGTTGACCATCCCCCCAGCCCGGAAGCCACCCGGGAGATGGCGTCTCAGGGAGAACTTGCTACAGAGGGCGGGAGTAGTACAACAACTCAGAAACCGGGTCACGGAATATCTAGGGCTGAACGACTCTCCGGACACCCCTGTGACAGCACTTTGGGGCGCACTCAAAGCTACGATTCGAGGCGAAATTATCGCCATCAGCGCAGCAGATGCTAGGGACCGGACAGAGAAAAGGGCGCTTCTCGCGGCCCAGGTAACAGAATTAGAACGAATACATAGTCGCACCTGCGCACCACGGATATGGCGCCAACTCAAAGCGGCCAGGACGCAATTAGCGGCCCTCGATATTGACAGAGCCGAGTACGCGGCCCTCCGACTTAAACACACCTATTACATAGGGGGCGACAAAGCAGGACGGCTACTAGCGAACAAGCTCAGGGCACGGGAAGAGCGCTCAAGAGTAAAGGGGCTACAATCTCACACGGGAGAGAGAGTGGAACGTGACGAGGATATAGCGGAGGTCTTTCGAAACTTCTATTCCACGCTGTATAGAGAGACCTCGCGGACACCGGGGAGGCAGCAACCTATCTGCAGGGTGCTGCCATCACAAAACTAGACCTTGTGGGACGGGACGCGCTCGACGCACCCATCCGAGTGGAGGAAGTGGCCGGCGCTATCTCCCGACTCAAAGCCCTGAAATCGCCGGGCCCGGATGGATTCTCGGCGGGGTTCTACAAGACCTTCTGCCCACAGTTGGCCCCAATACTAACGCGCCTTTTAACTCCTTTCAGGGTCCTGGGGCTATCCCTCCGGACATGTTAGCTGCCGATATCGTAGTTATCCCGAAACCCGGGAAAGATCCAACCCAATGTGGAGCTTATCGCCCGATCTCCCTGCTTAATCTTGATCTAAAGCTCTTTACGGGGGTTCTGGCGGCTCGATTGGGGCCCTGTATGCCCGGCATTATTGAGCCGGACCAATGTGGTTTCGTGGCTGCCCGTCAGAGCAGTGACCAGACCAAGAGGACGCTCCACCTGATCGACAAAGCCCACCGCACCAAAATGGATGCAGTGTTAATATCGATTGATGCTGAGAAAGCGTTCGACCGCGTCAGCTGGGACTTTTGGGAGCCGCACTGACCCATTTCGGGATAGGCGAACGATTCAGGGCATGGGTTGCGAGCTGCTACAGTAGACCCACCGCCACGATACGAGTGAACGGCATGGTCTCAAAGCCGTTTGACATCCAAAGAGGAACGAGACAAGGATGCCCCCTCTCACCCCTCCTCTTTGCTCTCTACGTAGAGCCGCTTGCACAAAGAATACGGGATGACCCTGATATTCTCGGCATACCTTTCGGAGGGGAGCGGCATACGATTAGCCTGTACGCAGACGATCTTTTAGCTACACTGGAATCCCCGAACGATCGGCCCCGGCCTTTCTGCGGGAGTTGATCTCCTTCGGTCGTGTCTCTGGCTTTAAGATTAATGTGGGGAAGTCAATGGTGCTACCCCTGGGCAGCTGTGAAGAAGCACACAGGACGGGAACCCTGGCGATTGGTGGGCTCCAAATCTGTGACACGATTACCTATTTAGGAATCGCCCTAGCGCCTTCGGTGGCACGAACAGTCACGTTGAATTACTCTAAACTGCTCTCTCAAACTCAGACGGCTCTTGGACGCTGGCAGAAACATCAGCTGTCACTTCTGGGCCGGATAGCAGCAGTCAAAATGAATATCCTGCCCAAAGCACTTTATATCTTCCAAACTATACCAACATGGCCTCCGGGAGGGTCCATACAAAAGCTACAGACAGCGGTACAACACTTTATCTGGGCGGGAGCACGCCCAGGATGCGCAGAGAACTCTCCCATAAACCGCACGACGCAGGCGGACTGGGTATCCCTAATTTCCTCGATTATTTTAAAGCAACCCAACTCCGCTACCTGGTGGAATGGAATAGACCGACCTCTGAAAAACGCTGGTTGTTCCAAGATCGGGCCTTGGCGAAAATGTCTCTATGGAAAGTCCCGTTCCTTAAGCGTGCGGACAGGCCACCGAACTTGAAGGGGTCCCCGATCACGAGCACACTATTGCGAGTTTGGGACTCGGTAGCGGTCAAGAGAGAACTTACATCCTTCCCTCCCCGTTGACGCCCTTGTTCGAGAACCCAGAGTTTCCACCCGGAATGGAGGAGAGGGCGTTCCTACAATGGAAAGCCACGGACTGTAAATCTGCGGGACACTTATTTGACCTAGAGGGGTTCCTCCCTTACACAGAGGTGACACAAGGGTATAATGTTGTAGCGCCGCAAAAATACCAATATTTTCAACTCCGCCACTGGCTCCTCCACCCGGAGGTGTGTCCCGGGGCTAGCAGGAAACTCACGACATACGAACGTTGGCTCCTTACCAGAACATCGGACAAACGGCTGATTTCTGAATTATATCACATGCTGAGACCTCCGGTTCCTTTTTCCCGTCAGCGGGACAGAAACGGTGGGAGAGGGAGATAGGGAGAGGACTAACAGAGAAAGAATGGACGGATATATACTTTAGGGCTAACCATACAGCACGTAACATAGCCAGCAGGAAGCTGCGGTTAAGGTCACTACATATTGGTATCTAACGCCAGCGCGACTGCATAGGGGGAACCCAGACAGAAGCCCGACATGCTGGCGGGGGTGTGACGCGGAGGGGACCCTGACACATCTCTTATGGGATTGCCCAGAACTAACAGATTACTGGCGAGCGGTATTAGATGACATAGACCGTCACTTCGAGACAGAGATACCCCGCTTCCCGGCATACACGCTACTAGGGCTTCCAAACGCACTCACATACCCTCTAAAATCAATTCGGGGAAGCAAATGGGCCTAACGTTGGGGGCTGCAGTTCAACATGTTCTGTCGCTGTGGGGCAAACAGATTAAACCGACACATACAGGATGGTTGCACAAATTATGGTACACAATCGGAATGGAGCGAATCCAGGCCACCCTTACGGGTTCCTCAGATTCTTTCCGCGCGCTGTGGGCACCCATACTGTCCCTGCTCTCGACAGAACTGAACGAACTCACATGCCCTAGATACTTACGTATTCTCCGACTCACGGATAGTACAGAGGAGGCTGCAGCCCCAACACGAGAGAAACAGCGGGGTCCCCCACACTGGATGCCCCGGAGACAGGCTGAGGCTTATGAACAGGGGACCCTAGACGGGAGAGTGGGGGAGGAGATGCGTGCTGGTCTAGCTTTTCCCAATCGGGATCCACAAGGAAGGGCTGCCACCCCTGAAGAGGACACCACTCAGGATCATCACATAGCACATCGGTTCGGGGAGGGATGGGGGCGTTGGGGTAATGTTAGTTTTAATTTGTATTTGTAGGGGTCAAATGCAGGGGATAAAAATGGAAAACACAAAGTCTCACAATCACACATCACAATCTCATGCGGCCGACCTCCGGGTTGTGGCGGACACGCTGTGTATATTCAATAACTGTACGCTCTGCCGGTCGAAGAATGTAGGCAGTCAGCTGTGTGACACTATCCTTTTTCCGTCAATAAACACGATTTATCCATAAAAAAAAAAAAAAAAGGAATATCAACCTATGGGCACCCCTGTTGAGTAATGTTTTTAAATCAGTTGTGATTGGCACCATCCCAGCTTCTTGGAAGGAGGCCATTGTCGTACCTGTGTATGAAAAGGGCAATAGGAATAACCCCGCCTGTTATAGGCCAATTTCCCTCATCAACGCTACTGTCAAGGTGCTGGGGAGGGTTGTCCTTGCTCGACTTGAGGCTTGGGCAAGTACCAAGGGGGTCATTTCAAAAACCCAATACGGTTTCCGGAGGGGGGGGATGGGTACCACTGAGCAGTGCCTCAATTTGTCCCTGATCATGGGCAAGTACATGAAGGCCAGGAGAGGTTCTATCCACCTGGCCTTCATGTACTTGTACAGTGCTTTTAATACCGTTAAAAGGGAGAAATTGTGGGCACTAATGGGGGAAATGGGCATAGAGGAAGCACTGATTTCCCTTCTGAGAAGACTTCATGCTAACACCACTGTGGCCATAAGATATGGTACTCAGGGGGAAAAGACTAGGCTCATTGTCTCCACAGAGGCTGTTCGGCAGGGGTGCATTTTAGCTCCTTTTCTTTTCTTGATTTATACTAATGGTTTAGAGGCTTTTTTATTAGGAAAGAATATTGATTTCCCCAGTATTGGGGGAAAACTGTCCCGCTACTTTCATATGTGGATGATACTGTGCTCATGGCCTTGACGGCAAACAGCCTGCAAAAATCGCTCGATGCCTTCACGGATTTTATGTTGGCTCTTGACCTAAAGGTTAATTTTACAAAATCTTATGTCATGGTGTTTGGCCCTAAAAGGAAAAAAACAGAAATGTTATTGTAAGGGGCAAGAATATTGGGAAGCTGGAAAACTTTACTTATTTAGGGAATGTGTTTAACAACGAGGTGAAGTGGGAACCACTTGCCACTGCAAGAGCTCAGCAGACAAGCAGGGTAGTGGAGGGGCTTTTCTGCTTTGCCCGCAAGCGAGGCCATAAGCCGGTGACTGAGCTAGTCACCTTATATAAACCAAAATGTTTATCTGTTGCATCTTACGGGGCAGGGGTTTGGGGCCACCATAAAAGTCGCCCTCTACAAGTTACGGAAAATAAGTTTATAAAAAGTCTACTGATGACCCCAAATAGTGCCCCCACACTCTTTTGTCATCGAGAATTCGGGATGGAATATGTAGAAGATCACATTGACATCGCCCCTTTGCTCTTATGGGCCAAAATCTGGTCGTCGGAGGACCTATTGTTCTCTAGGGAGATGATTAAAGATTGTACCAACTTGGACAGAGCACTGTCGATCCCCTGGCTTCGATTTGTAAGAGAAAGGTTATTTGAGATAGGCCTGGGAGAGTCATTTGACAATCCGACGAGTATTCATACAAATGCCAAGGCCATCATAAAAGAGGCACATCATTTCTGGGAAACTGCTCGCCACATGCAATCGGAGGCGACAGGTCCCATTTGCACGTTCACTGCAAATCAGCAATTTTATTTAACTTTTACTATTAATGTACAGACACGATTTTTTCTAACCAGATTGCGTCTAGGCACGTTGCACTTTCTAGTGCCATTTCTAAGACAATCTGGGTGGGCCGACAAACTCATTCCTTGTCCTTGTGACAATATGGCAACCCAGAGCACGCTGCACTTTGTTATTTTGCTCGCTCTACAAAGAAGCAAGGGGAACATTTTTAGCACCACTTTTAAGGGAAATCCGGCCCTGTACATACGTTGATGGGCTCCAATATTTGCAATCATTGGTTTCTCCTGTTATCTGTATTGTGGTCTCAGATTATATCAAAGTTGCAATGGCCATTAGAAAGCGATATGAACAATAGCAAACGAATAGGATGAGAAAAGTCTTTGACCGTGTAATTGTAATTATTCTGAAATTTTACGGTTGGTGATATTTTTTATTTATCTGATTTTATTAATAAGGATATGTAAATTTTTAACTTGTAATGTCTGTTTGTCAAACTTTTATGGTCTTGGTGCCGAATAAAGTTATTTTGACATGACTTGACTTATCATGCTTTTGACATGATGACAATGAGAAGTACAGTTCCAGATATATCTGCATTAAACATGCAACCTGGAACAAGTGCAAATTTGAGCAAATTAGGATTTACTTTAAATACTCCAAGATAGCAATCAGGATTTACAGCTTAAGAATTTTGCAGAATGGCTCAAAGGCTGTAGTGCTCAGATTAAAAATCAAAATGTTGAAAATGCTTCATTTTCATCTCCAGTCTCGAGTTTAGGTCCAATTCCAGTACAAGCTTCAGTTTCATTTTCAGTGCAACTTCAATTTTAGTTCCAAGTTCAAGTTTGATTCAAAATTTAGTTCAGGGAAAAAGAAAGTCAATTGACGTGAGTAGGCTAAAAGTGGAATTGGAAAAAATGATTTTGGGAATAATAAGTCCTTCACAATTGGATACATACAAGGAGGAGAAACTGTTGTTTCTTTGTAAAGACATTACTCGACGAGCAAAATCAACATGAGAAATTGATCGAATTGCCTAAAAAATATGATGTATATATTCAAAAGTCAAAGGTGTTACAGAAATCATATAGGTTAGATTCTAGTGATAAAGACATTATGAATTTGAGAGCTCCTGGAATTAAGTTGCAGATTAAAGAACTGATGACATTGATTAAGAAATGGAGTGAGAAATAAAAATGGGAAGACAGATAGTCGAAAAATAAATAAATAAAAAGAGTTAGGGTGCAGTCATTACCTGATGCCCAAGATGGAAATGAAGGAGAAATACGGGTGCTCCTAATGATAGAAGTACCGGGTGGAGTTTATGTTCATGTACCATGGACAAGACCTGATATTTTGTCATTTACAATTGATTTCCTGAAATTGAGAGAAATTCACTGGAATGGTATAGACAGATTGAAAGATTTGTGAATATTTCGAAAGTTTTTTGGATCAATTTAAATACTCTGTTTGAAACTGTGGTACCAGGTGATTTGTGGGCTGAATGTAAAGTTACTGTGGATTGGTCTGAGACAGAACCAGAGAGGATCCTAGAAGAGGAGCACCATTTCCAGTGGTATTGAAGAAATACCAGCAGGTGACAAATCACTTGAAGACTAAGATTTCCCCTAAGAGATTGATTGGAAACAGATAGACAGAACAACACAGGAACTAAAGAGACAGTATATGCCTATTATGAGAGATTGATACAGACTTTCAAACAATGTAGTGGGATGGACAATGTCACAGAAAAGGATATGGAACATTTTGTTTACAGATTTCTGAATGGTTTGAGACCTGAAATTTCTAACATAATTCAACAACAATTGCTTTGTTGACAAAGCAAACCATTAGACGAAATTTTGCGTTATGCAAAATATTGTGGGGATGAGATTGAGATGAAACACAAGAAGCTTAGGGAAAGTTGATGGTTGTTCAGATAAGAGCAATGCAAAAAGGTCAGAATAAGATGGGTTTTGATAACATCTCTCCCGTATAGGGAGGATATAATCAAGTTCCGATGATGCAGGAAGTTAATGGTTCACAGCAACAGAATTTCCAGCCACAAGGTAGAGGTCATGGTAATCCACTTGATCTGAGAACTGGTGTAATGTGTTGCTTTTGAAGAAATGTCATCCATGTCATGCTTGTGGAAAATTTGGACATTGGAAATGTGAGTCTCAAGAGAATAACATGACACAGATTCAGCAGGCACAAGGTCAGAGAATGGAAAATCATAATGTATCTCAGTCAATGCAAATTCTCCAAGCTCCGATGCCTCAACAGAATGTACAGGTGCAAAGGTATAATGCAAATCCAAATCAACAGTTGAACAGAAATTGTTTCCAGAACCAGAATGTATCACAACGGTATTTGTTTCAGTTAGATGATTTTGATCAGGGCCCGTCAGCCTGACGGTGCCTAAAGGGGGGTGGAAGATTGCGTACTTGGTGCAGCCTTAGAGGTAGATCAGAGTGGTCCCTATGTGGATGGAGAAGTGTATAAGAATCATGTCCCATTCCTTGTCGACACTGGTGCTACCCGCTCTTCTGTGAGAACAGCAGAGGGTCCTAACCTACCCCTCTAGGTAGAAAGTATCCAAGTTGTAGGAGTCATGAACAAAAAGTTATCCACCCCAATTTCAGAACTGTTTTAGTTAAAATAGGGTCCTCTGAGGATCGATAATGATTTGGGATGTGTGATAAAAGTCCAGTGAAGTTACTTGGATGTGACTTGCTGTGTAAGTTAAATTGTTCCATTTATTGCACACCAAGAAGTATTGAGTTTCACACGAATAATGAAGATGCTGTTTTTAAACTTGCTAGACAGAAAACTGATGTGGGAATGTATCCTCTCCTGACGAGTGAGGATTTGTCCATTGAATTGAGAGACACCGTGTTACCTGAAGTCTGAGACTTTAAAGGTAAAGATATCGGAATAATTAAAGGAATGTATCCAGTTTGAATCACTGTTAAACCAAATGCAGAATTACAAGAAACCTACAATACAACTTGCTCCTGTGATTGACTAAATTATTGATTGAGTAAGGGATCTTAAAGGAGATAATGGGAAGTCCATGTAACTCTCCTATAATGTGCTTACAGATGCCGAATGGCAAGTATTGTATTGTGCAGGATTTGCGTAGAATCAACTGGATCATGTTTCCATGTTGTCCTGTGGTACCGAATCCAGCTGTGATATTGTTCCAAATTCTATGTGAATCCAAATGGTTTTTCTGTTATTGACTTATATCAGGCATTTATACTATTTTCATTGCATGAAGATAGTATATTTTTGCTTTCCGCTTCAGCAGTTGTGCTTTGGCATGGTGCCTATTTACAAAAGGGGATACGGAAAGCCCCTTAATCTTTAACCAGATACTTAAAAGGAATCTTGAGTCTCTGGTAATGCCAAATTATTTAGTGTTAGTGCAGCACATTAACGACCTACTGGTAGCGTCAAATACAAAAGAAGCTTGCAGAATTGATACTATTGCACTTTTAAAGCAGTTGGCAGAGAACAGATATAAAGTATCCCCGACCAAGTTACAATTTTGCAAAACAGAAGTCTTTTACTTAGGACATCACATTGAGAAATGAGCGAGAAAAGTGTAACAAGAAAGGGTTGCAGCGATTCTTAACATGAATCCACCGACTACCCAAACGGAAGTCCGCATGTTCTTAGGAATGATGGGCTACTGTCGGCAGTGGATTCCCATTTGTTTCATTGACAGCAAAACCTCGACAGAGGTTGACACACAAAGAAGTGTCTGATCAGGTAACTTGGGATGGCAGTTGTATGAGCTTTCACCGTGCTGCGAGAATGCCTTTGTAGGACACCGGCACTGAAAAATGCCTGATTACACCAAATGCTTTGTGTTGTTTTCCAGTGAAAGAGAAGGCTGTGCTCTTTTAGTGTTGACAAAGATGCATGGAAGTAATTGCAGACTGATCACCTATTTTTCTGTCACTCTTGACCCTGTTGCGGCTGCATTGCCTGGATGTTTGAAAGCGGTTGCATCTGCATGCGTGAGTCTTGAACAGTGCGACAGTATATTCATGGGGCATTTACTTACTGTAAATGTACCCCATTTAGTGGAGATGCTTTTAACACATACACATACACAGCATCTGACTAACAGTCATCTGCCCAAGTATGAACAGATTTTGCTTGCCGCAGAGAATGTGATGTTCAAAAGATGCACGATTTTAAACCCCCGCTACTTTATTGCCATTACCTGGAAATGAAAACATGACTGATGAAGTTGAACATGATTGAATGGATATGACTGAATTATGTACCAAACTGAATCCTGACATTTTAGATGAACCATTGCCTGAATCTGATCATGCGTTGTTTGTTGATGGATCCTGTTTGAGAGACAATTAAGGGAATCTGAAACCTGCTTATGATGTATGTACAGTTGGAGATGTTGTGGAAGCATCATGATTGCAAGGATTGTATTCTGCCCAAGTCGCAGAACTTGTCACCTTGACACAGGCCTACAGCATTTCAGAGCAATTTCGGAGTACAATTTACACTCCTAGTCAGTACAGCTTTGGAGTCGTACATGACTTCGGGCAATTGTAGTCACAGCGTGGGTTCATGACATCCTCTGGTTCACCATTACAAAATGGAGAATGCATGCAAAACCTTTTGCGGTCCGTACAATTGCCTGCCCAAATTGCAGTTGTGAAGTGTGTTGCTCATAGGCAGGACACTGACTATTTCACTGTTGGGAATCAATATGCAGTGAAATGACCTTTAATGTGCATATTTTTAATGAGGAAATCGTGAAAGAAACATCACAGATTGCAATTTATTTTTGTCAACAGTAGATACCTGGGAGGAGGTGAGGAAGCTACAAGAGGAAGTGACAGAAACTGAACAGCAAGGTTGGGTGCAAGCAGGATGTAAGAGAGGATGAGGTGTAGGTTTACCTTGCTGGCAAACCTGTTTTGAATGATAGTCTACTACCACATATGGCAAGACATTACCATGGACCTGCACATGTGGAAAGAGATGCAATGATGTGCCTTTTCCAACAGGTGTGGGTTAATCCTAGAATCAGAGTGACTGCAGAGACATTGTGTCACAGGTGTGTAGTGTGCCAACAACAGAACCCCGGAAGAAAAACATAGGTTGTCATGAGTCACATTGGTAAATCCGCAGGTCCCTTCAACCGAATGCAAATAGACTTCATTGAAATGCCTCTTTGCAATGGTTTGAGTTATGTTTTGGTCATTGTATGCATTTTTTCAAAATGGGTTTAAGCCTATCCTACATGCAGTAATGGCAGTTTGACTCTGGAAAAATTATTGTTAAAAGAGTTGATGCCACGTGTAGGAGAGTAGGATCTGCTTCTTATGGTTACCCCCACTTTTTGCTGATGTTTCAATGTTTTTCGACTTTAGTCTGGCTGGGGCCCTGCTATCCAGGACCCCAGCCTAGCTGCTTCCTCTCTAAATTGATTCCCTGTACCTTAGGTACACCACAGATTGGATTCTGGGGTGCCCTTATAAGTCCCTAGTATATGGTATACTATGTACCCAGGGCATAGGTACCCCAGAGGCCTACCAGGGGCTGAAGCATGTATTATGCCACCCCTGGGCAGCCTTCCAAAATGACACCACAGGACTGCTACAGCAGCCTGAGTGAGGTGGTGCCTGCACCCCTTACTGAGATATAGGTTCACTATATCTCACCCTATCACTGCACATATACAACCTATCAGTCACCCCTATGGCAGGCCTTATCAATCCTGAAGGCAGGGTGCTTGGTTTTGTGTGAGAGGGTGCCCATGCATGAGCAGAGCCCTCTGCAGCCTTCGGAATCTATCCTCCGGGGTTGTCTGTGAGGCAGCCTGACCATATACTCTTAAGTGCATTATAACCTAGCGGTAAATGCTAACTTTGGGATGGCTGCACGGAAACATGTCGTGTTTGGTGTCAAACACCTTGGAATCATATCCCCACACCAGTAACTGGTGTGGGAGTATGATCCCACCTTTCTAGAGGGAGAGACATGACAGCACCGGTATACCCGGTACCAGCTAACAGAGCCCAGGCATCACAAAATGGATGCTGCAGCCACAGACACGAGTCTGGCCTCCTGCTGCTGACCGAAACTCCGGCAGGGGAGGCCTGGACAAAAGGTTTCCTGTCACAGGGAGGTGTTACCACCTCCCAGACAGGCTTTAGCATATTGGGGCTGGGTGGGTGCACTCTCAGAGTGCTTTGAAGTCCTGCACTGGGGGCACATTTGGTGTCCCTGTGCATAGTCCAGTTCAAACCAGTTGCAGGGGCTACCAGCCCCTACTCTGGCGCAAAACTGGACAAAGAAAATGGGTGTAGCCACCCCTCTTTTCAAACCCTCCCATAGGTGGGTCCCCAGAGTATGTCCAACCCCTTCCTTGGGTATAAGAAAGGAACCCCTGGCTACAGGACTTTAGATTTCCCTGGACGAAACTCTGATACTGAATCCTGGACCTTGGACAATCTGTTCAACGCCAGATGACTGAAGAATCTCCCTTGGAGTAAAGGAGTTACTCCCCTGCTTGGCAGGCACCAAAGACGCATCTGCCCGGTCTGCATCTCCGAAGCTCCCGCCGGACGCTGACAACTCTGCAACCCAGGAGGTGGGTTTACAGACTTCCCAGAGGCTGACCCAAGTCTCCAGCAAAGCTGAGACCCATAGCCCTCGTGGGTACCGTGGAACCGGAACCCCTGGACACCATGCACATTTGCAAGTGCATATGCTTCTTGTCAATCCTAGAGGCTATGCTTTGGGTTACTTATAGCCCTGACCCCGAGCAGTGAACCCACCGAAGATTGCTGGCCTACCTACTTCGAGTGACCCATGGGCTACCATTTTGTGATTCCTCTTGAGGTCCCTTTGCGATCCCTTGTCCATCGACTTGTGGGTCCCTGAGAAAGGTAACTTTACTTTAATTGGGCTTTCCTGGTTGCTCCAGACGTGCCCTGACTCTCCATCACCAGGGGAGTCTCCAGGACCTTGCTGGTCCGCACCGAAGCATCTTTCCTCTTCCTGTGTGGGTTGCTGTTGCCAAGGCTTGTTGTGTCCAATCTGGGCACCAATGCTGCAGCACTCGACATCCTTTGTGGGGCAGCTCGAATCCAGCTCCTGGTTGTCGTCGACACCTCCTGGTCCTCGTGGCTGAAGAGTCAAGCTTCACCTCTTTGCACCTGAAACACCCGACATCAGTGGGCATTCGACTATCGTGCCCCTGGTCACTGGCTAGTGACCCACACTCTGTCCCCTCTGCTTTCAGGTTCTTCACATCTTCGATCCAGGCTTGGATCTCCTCGGACACTTCTCATCTTCCCGGCAGCAGCACTTTTCAGCAAGCTGCCATTGAAAACGACGACGCGACCCGACACCATTTGACACCTATGCACCCGGCTTCCCTGGGTGAGGTAACACAAGTACTCCGGTGCTCCCGTGGATGTTGGCCCTAGAACCATCTAAGTCCAAAAGGGTTCGTTCCTAGTCCACTCCTAAGTGTCCCTAAACTTTAAAACTCTAACCGCGACTTTCCCCATAGAAGCTAACGGAGCTCGCGGCTGTGTTCAAACACTGCACACGTCCCCCGTGGGTCCCCTGTGTCACTACCTTGGGTGGTTCCTTGGGGTCCCAGCGATTCTACAGGCTCTAGGCCTTGTGTCTAGTCAAGTCGTGGTTCTTATACCACTTTCTTAATATATGGTTTGGTTCGCCCCTAGGGCCTATCGTATATTGTGCTAATTTACTGTGATATTTGTAGTGTAACATATGTGCTTTGACCTCTAGCCTCATAAAGAGACTAGTAGGGTGTGTTTAGAAATAAATACATATATTTTATATATATACCTAGTGTGGTCTCCTTTCATTTAGCCATTCAAGAGATTATAGACTGGTAAAACAAACTGCTTTACACTCCTTCAAGACTTAGCCTGAAGGCTGCTCTCCATAGCTACCACTAGGATAGCTTTCAAATAAGGTTGTCTTAAACCTATCATCAATAAGGGGTTGTTTGGACTGGTGCAAGGTGCCCACTATAACTAGTGGACAGCATATACCAGGCCAACTTCTCACATTGGTGTGCAGCGGTTGGATTCAAGCTTGCCTTTGTTTTACCAGATAATCTCAAGTGAGTGACTAACTGAAAACCACTAAAGGTACCTGAGGTACATATAATTCAAGCTTAAAATTACAGTAAGTTCTACTGAACTTAGAGTTGTGTGTCAAGGGCTTAGCACACCCTTTCTACAACTCAAGAGAGTTTAGTAGGCCACACTAGAGTAGGTAGTGCATACACCACACCTCACTAGTGATGTCTTCAAGGCCAGGAACCAGTGGGTCCCTGCCAGAAGCCAATGGGCTTCTACCATCCAAGTATGACAACCTCCCATTCTTGGAATTGAGAGCATTGTGTAGTACTAGGAAATTGAAGACAGGAAAAAGTGCAAACACGCAACGCCTCATAGAGGTACTTCTGTTGGATGATCTCAGAAGGCCCACAGGGTCTGAAGGGGTAGGCAGAGAGGGTGGGGCAGCAGATGAGGAAAGGCCAAGGGGTGAAGATACCATGACCTGACCTCTGAAGCTGACCAGGAAGATGACACTGATCTTAACCTGGGAAATCCAGATCCCCCTGCAGATGAGGAGGATGGCCACAATGGCCCCCTCTTTATCCCACCAGGGAGAGTTGAGAGTGTGCCTAGAAGGTCAAGATCTCCTTCTCAGGAGTCTAACCATTCTGACACCTTAATAGGGACCTCTGTCTCCTGTGATAGGAGGGAATCCTCTCATGAGAGGAAAGAGAGACTGCTCAAGTATGAAGAAGCTCAGCTTAGAATCAGAAGAGAGCAGTTGGCTTTAGAAAGGGAGTCCCTAGAGCTTCAGAAAACTAGAAGAAAATTGGGACTAGAGTCCCATGGTGGCAGCAACTTCCCTAGTGTTAGGGAAAGGTCTCATGACCATAGAAACCTAAGCAAGATTGTCCCTCCCTACCAGAGTGGGGATGACATCCACAAATGGGTTACTGCACTGGAAAGGGCCTGTAAAGTTCAGAGGGTCCCCCAGGAGCAGTGGGCAGCAATCTTGTTGCTCTCCTTTGCAGACAAAGGTAGAGATAAGCTCCTCACTGTAAGAGAAGAGGATGCTGATGATTACCAAATCTTGAAAAGTGCACTGATTGAGGGGTTTGGCCTAACCACTGAACAGTATAGGATAAAGTTCAGAGATACCCAAAAGGCACAGAATCAAGACTGGGTGGACTTTGTAGATTGTGCTACTAAGGCTCTGGAGGTCTGGTTACTTGGAAGTAAGGTGTGTGATTTCAAAGGATTGTACAACTTAATTATGAGGGAGCAGATCCTTAATAATTGTCAAAATCAGCTGTTGCATCAGTACCTGGTGGACTCTGAGCTGACCTCTCACCAAGAATTGGGAAAGAAGGCAGACAAATGGGTCAGAACCAGGGTGAGGCAGAAGGTTCAGAACCAAGGTGGTGACCCAAAGAAGCAAGATTCTAAGAACTCTGACAAGGGTGGGGAAAAGGGTTAAGACCAGAAGTCTTCTCAAGGTCCCCAAAAATCTTCATCTGGGGGGGAGTCCCAATCTAACAAAAGTAAAGGCCAAAAGAAACCATGGTGTAAAATCTGTAAGCAGAAAACCCATTGGACAAGTGACTGTACAAAGTCCAAAGACTCAACTCCAGCCACCATTGCCCCTAAGGTAACTGTTCCCCCTAGTGCAGCTACAATTGGTGGTACTCAGAATAAGGGTGTGGTAGGGTTAACCCTGGGTTCTGAGATGGGCTCTGGCCTAGTCAGAGTTCCAACTCAGGCTGTCCTGGTCTGTGATGGAGGCATGGACATGTCCTCCTTTGTGAGTCCCAGTAACTTGGGCAAATACAGACAGCAGCCTTTGATAAATGGAAAAGAGGCTTTGGCATTCAGGGACACAGGAGCAAGTGTCACAATGGTGACAAAAGATCTTGTGGCTCCTGGGCAGATTATACTTGGTGAGATGTACCAAGTGACCAATGCTAGCAATGTCAGGACAGACCATTCCTTGGCCAGTTGTTAATTTCTCCTGGGGAGGGGTAACTGGCCTCAAGAAAGTTGTGGTATGTGCAGGCCTCCCTGTTAAATGCTTGCTTGGCAATGATCTAGAAACTTCAGCTTGGGCAGAAGTGGAGCTCAGGACACATGCAGAAATGCTAGGGATCCCTGCACATGTATTTGCTGTGACCAGGTCTCAGGCCAAAAAGTCTAACACTGAACAGGCCCTGGATTCTGGAAGAATGGACCAGGTGCCTCCCAAGAGGAGGAGCAGTAGGGTTAAGGCAGTGCCTTCCCCCCTGACTCAGAATACAGATCAGCCTCCTGAGGGAGATGATCTTAGTCCTGAAGAAGGAACTGTCCCAGAGGCACTTGAACCTGATCAGGTTGAGTTCTTGGGGACAGGGGGCCCTTCCAGGGCATATCTGAGCCAGGAGCAGCAAAACTGCCCCTCTCTTGAAACCCTCAGAAAGCAAGCTGCTGATGAGGCTGCTGAGAATGCTAGTGGCACCCATAAAATATATTGGGATGATGGACTCCTATATTCAGAGAGTAGAGACCCCAAGCCTGGTGCTTCCAGGAGGTTGGTAATACCTCTGAAATTTAGGGGCTTCCTATTGACACTAGCCCGTGATATTCCTCTAGCAGGTCACCTGGGCCAAAACAAGACTTGGGACAGAATTGTTCCTCCCTTTCATTGGCCCCACATGTCTGAAGACACCAAGGAGTTTTGTCACTCCTGTGTCACCTGCCAAGCCAGTGGGAAGGCAGGTGGAACCACAAAGGCCCCCCTGATACCACTACCTGTGGTGGGGGTTCCCTTTGAGAGGGTGGGGATTGAGATAGTTGGCCCCATGGATCCTCAGACAGCCTCTGGGCACAGATTTATCCTGGTGGTGGTGGACCATGCCACCAGGTACCCAGAAGCAATTCCACTTAGGACCACCACCGCACCTGTGGTGGCAAGGGCCCTCTTGGGAGTATTCTCAAGAGTGGGTTTTCCTAAGGAGGTAGTATCAGACAGGGATACAAACTTCATGTCTAGTTACTTGACTGCAATGTGGAAGGAGTGTGGAGTGAATTATAAGTTCACCACACCCTATCACCCACAATGCAATGGTTTAGTTGAAAGGTTCAACAAAAACCTTAAAGGGCATGATCAAGGGTCTCCCAGAAAAGCTTAGGCGCAAATGGGACATCCTTTTGCCCTGCCTTTTATTTGCCTACAGGGATGTGCCTCAAAAGGGGGTTGGTTACAGCCCTTTTGAACTTTTGTTTGGCCATCCTGTTAGGGGTCCTTTGTGTCTGGTGAAGGAGGGATGGGAGTTGCCTCTCAAACCCCTAAACAGGACATAGTGGACTATGTACTTGGTCTCCGCTCCAGGATGGCAGAGTATACGAAAAGGCAACTAAAAACCTTGAGGCTAGCCAGGAATTGCAAAAGGCCTGGCATGACCAAAGAGCTGTGCTGACTGTTTACCAGCCAGGGCAGAAAGTGTGGGTGTTGGAGCCTGTGGCCCCAGCAGCCCTCCAAGATAAGTGGAGTGGCCCCCATACAATTGTTGAACAGAAGGGAGAGGTTACCTACTTGGTAGACTTTGGAACTCCCAGGAGTCCCCATAGGGTACTCCATGTCAACAGACTGAAACCATATGTTGACAGGGCAGACATGGGCTTGCTCATGGCTACTGATGAGGGACAGGAGGAAGAGAGTGATCCACTCCCTGACCTGCTCTCTCAGAACCCTGATGATGGATCAGTAGATGGTGTAGCCTTGGCAGGCAGCCTCACTGTCCAGCAACAAACTGACTGCAGAAAAGTTCTCAGCCAGTTCAGGCATATGTTCTCCCTGACACCTAGTCAGACTACCTGGTGCACTCATGAAGTGGACACTGGGGACAGTCTGCCTGTCAAGAATAAAATCTACAGGCAGCCTGATCATGTCAGGGATTGTATAAGGACAGAGGTCCAAAAGATGTTGGATTTGGGAGTGATTGAACCCTCAGATAGCCCTTGGGCTAGTCCAGTAGTCCTTGTGCCTAAACCTCACACCAAAGATGGCAAGAGAGAAATGAGGTTTTGTGTGGACTACAGGGGTCTCAAAGCAATCACTAGGACTGATGCCCATCCCATCACAAGGGCAGATGAGCTTATAGATACTTTGGCCTCAGCCAAGTTTCTGAGCACATTTGACCTGACAGCTGGCTACTGGCAGATCAGACTAGCTGATGATGCAAAGCCAAAGACAGCATTTTCTACCCCTAGTGGGCATTATCAATTTGTGGTGATGCCCTTTGGTTTGAAGAATGCACCTGCCACTTTCCAAAGGTTGGTGAATACAGTCCTTACAGGCCTGGAAGACTATAGTGCAGCATCTCTAGATGATATTGCTGTCTTTAGCTCCACCTGGGAGGATCACCTGGTCCACCCAAGGAATGTTTTGGAGGCCCTGCAAAAAGCAGGCCTAACTATCAAGGCTACTAAGTGCCAGATAGGGCAGAGTCAGGTTGTGTACCTGGGCCACCTTGTAGGTGGAGGCCAGGTTCAACCATTGCAGAGCAAGATCCAGACCATAATGGACTGGGTTGCTCCCACTATCCAGACTCAGGTGAGAGCCTTCTTGGGCCTGACTGGGTACTACAGAAGATTTGTAAAAGGTTATTGATCCATAGTGACCCCATTGAATGACCTTACCTCTAAGAAAATGCCCAAAAGGTTCAGTGGACAGTTAGCTGTCAAAAGGCATTTGATGACCTAAAGCAGGCCATGTGCACTGCTCCCATTCTGCAGAGTCCTGATTACTCCAAGAAGTTCATTGTGCAAACAGATGCATCTGAGTTGGGGGTAGGGGCTGTACTGTCACAGTTGAATGATGAAGGTCAGGATCAGCCAGTAGCTTTTATTAGCAGAAGGCTGACCCCCAGAGAGAAACGTTGGTCAGCCATAGAGAGGGAGGCCTTTGCTGTGGTTTGGGCTCTGAAGAAGTTGAGGCCGTACTTGTTTGGCACTCACTTCCTTGTTCAGACCGACCATAAGCCCCTCTTATGGCTAAAACAGATGAAGGGTGAAAACCCCAAACTTTTTAGGTGGTTCATTTCCCTACAGGGGATGGACTATACAGTGGAACATAGACCTGGGCGTAGCCATGCCAATGCAGATGGACTCTCCAGATATTTCCACTTAGAACATGAAGACTCAACTGGTCAAGGTTAGTTTGATGACCCTGCGTTTGGGGGGGGGGTTGTGTAGGAGAGTAGGATCTGCTTCTTATGGTTACCCCCACTTTTTGCTGATGTTTCACTGTTTTTCGACTTTAGTCTGGCTGGGGCCCTGCTATCCAGGACCCCAGCCTAGCTGCTTCCTCTCTAAATTAATTCCCTGTACCTTAGGTACACCACAGATTGGATTCTGGGGTGCCCTTATAAGTCCCTAGTATATGGTATGTTGTACCCAGGGCATAGGTACCTCAGAGGCCTACCAGGGGCTGAAGCATGTATTATGCCACCCCTGGGCAGCCTTCCAAAATGACACCACAGGACTGCTACAGCAGCCTGAGTGAGGTGGTGCCTGCACCCCTTACTGAGATATAGGTTCATTATATCTCACCCTATCACTGCACATATATACCTATCAGTCACCCCCTATGGCAGGCCTTATCAATCCTGAAGGCAGGGTGCTTGGTTTTGTGTGAGAGGGTGCCCATGCATGAGCAGAGCCCTCTGCAGCCTTCGGAATCTATCCTCTGGGGTTGTCTGTGAGGCAGCCTGACCATATACTCTTAAGTGCATTATAACCTAGCGGTAAATGCTAACTTTGGGATGGCTGCACGGAAACATGTTGTGTTTGGTGTCAAACACCTTGGAATCATACTCCCACACCAGTAACTGGTGTGGGAGTATGATCCCACCCTTCTAGAGGGAGAGACATGACAGCACCGGTATGCCCGGTACCAGCTAACAGAGCCCTGGCATTACAAAATGGATGCTGCAGCCACAGACACGAGTCTGGCCTCCTGCTGCTGACCGAAACTCCGGCAGGGGAGGCCTGGACAATAGGTTTCCTGTCACAGGGAGGTGTTACCACCTCCCAGACAGGGTTTAGTGTATTGGGGCTGGGTGGGTGCACTCTCAGAGTGCTTTGAAGTCCTGCACTGGGGGCACATTTGGTGTCCCTGTGCATAGTCCAGTTCAAACCGGTTGCAGGGGCTACCAGCCCCTGCTCTGATGTGAAACTGGACAAAGGAAATGGGTGTAGCCACCCCTCTTTCCAAACCCTCCCATAGGTGGGTCCCCTGAGTATGTCCAACCCCTTCCTTGGGTATAAGAAAGGAACCCCTGGCTACAGGACTTTAGATTTCCCTGGACGAAACTCTGATACTGAATCCTGGACCTTCGACAATCTGTTCAACGCCAGATGACTGAAAAATCTCCCTTGGAGTAAAGGAGTTACTCCCCTGCTTGGCAGGCATCAAAGATGCATCTGCCCAGTCTCCATCTCCGAAGCTCCCGCTGGACGCCGACAACTCTGCAACCCAGGAGGTGAGTTTCCAGACTTCCCAGAGGCTGACCCGAGTTCCCAGCAAAGCTGAGGCCCGTAGCCCTCGTGGGTACCGTGGAACCGGAACCCCTGGACACCGTGCACATTTGCAAGTGCATATGCTTCTTGTCGATCCTAGAGGCAGTGCTTTGTGTTGCTTGTAGCCCTGACCCCGAGCAGTGAATTCACTGAAGATTGCTAGCCTACCCACTCAGAGTGACCCGTGGGCTGCCATTTTGTGATTCCTCTTGAGGTCCCTTTGCAATCCCTTGTCTGTCAACTTGTGGGTCCCTGAGAAGGGTAACTTTACTTTAATTGGGTTTTCCTGGCTGCTCCAGACGTGCCCTGACTCTCCATTGCTTGGGGAGTCCCAAGGACCTTGCTGGTCTGCACCGAAGCATCTTTCCTCTTCCTGTGTGGGTTGCTCTTGCCAAGGCTTGTTGTGTCCAATCCGGGCACCGACACTGCAGCACTCGACATCCTTTGTGGGACAGCTCGAATCCAGCTCCTGGTTGTCATCAACACCTCCTGGTCCTCATGGCTGAAGAGTCAAGCTTCACCTCTTTGCACCTGAAACACCCGACATCGGTGGGCATTCGACTATCGTGCCCCTGGTCACTGGCTAGTGACCCAGACTCTGTCCCCTCTGCTTTCAGGTTCTTCACATCTTCGATCCAGGCTTGGATCTCCTCGGACACTTCTCATCTTCCCGGCAGCAGCACTTTTCAGCAAGCTGCCATTGAAAACGACGACGCAACCCGACACCATTTGACACCTATGCACCCGGCTTCCCTGGGTGAGGTAACACGAGTACTCCAGTGCTCCCATGGGTGTTGGCCCTAGAACCATCTAAGTCCAAAAGGGTTCGTTCCTAGTCCACTCCTAAGTGTCCCTAAACTTTAAAACTCTAACCGCAACTTTCCCCATAGAAGCTAACGGAGCTCGCGGCTGTGTTCAAACACTGCACACGTCCCCCGTGGGTCCCCTGTGTCACTACCTTGGGTGGTTCCTTGGGGTCCCAGCGATTGTACAGGCTCTAGGCCTTGTGTCTAGTCAAGTCTTGGTTCTTATACCACTTTCTTAATATATGATTTGGTTCGCACCTAGGGCCTATCGTATATTGTGCTAATTTACTGTGATATTTGAAGTGTAACATATGTGCTTTGACCTCTAGCCTCATAAAGAGACTAGTAGGGTGTGTTTAGAAATAAATACATATATTTTATATATATACCTGGTGTGGTCTCCTTTCATTTAGCCATTCAAGAGATTATAGACTGGTAAAACAAACTGCTTTACACTCCTTCAAGACTTAGCCTGAAGGCTGCTCTCCATAGCTACCACTAGGATAGCTTTCAAATAAGGTTGTCTTAAACCTATCATCAATAAGGGGTTGTTTGGACTGGTGCAAGGTGCCCACTATAACTAGTGGACAGCATATACCAGGCCAACTTCTCACACCACGTTTTGGCTTTCCGACCTCTCTTGAGTCAGATCGAGGAACTCATTCTAATGAGAAGGTCCTGAAAATGTTATGTGCAGCACTACAGGTTGAGCAGAAGCTCCATTGCAGCTACGGTCCAGAAGCGTCTGGCATGGTGGAGCAAGTTAATGGCACATTGAAATCCAGATTGGCTAAAGTGTGCGCTTTAATATCTTCAAAGTGGTCTGATGCATTGCCTCTTGTGTTGATGAGTTTGAGAAGTACACCAGACAGGAGGACAGGATTGTCGGCGCACAAAGTAATTTTGGGCCAAGTGATGAGACTGCCAGCTGTTTCTGCTAATGCATTAGTAAACATAACAGACAATCTTATTTTGGACTACTGCAAGGGACTGGCTGATATGGTACATTCTGTGTCTCACCAGGTTGGCAAAGCTGCTTTTTCGCTTCAACTGGAGCAGTGCCATGACCTTAGTCCTGGTGACTGGGTAATGGTGAAGAAACACATGCGCAAAACATGTCAGGAACCTCATTGGAGAGGGCCTTTCCAGGCGATCTTAGTCGCCAACACTGCTGTGAAATGCAGAGCTCTCCCGAACTGGGTACATGCAAGCCACACTCGTAGAGACCCATGTCCCCTTGATGATACAACAGCACCTGCTCCTGATGTACAGGTGGTCATAGTGAGACAGAGGGATCAGGTTAGTCAAGCTGTTGGGGACCAGCAGGCTGCTGGGACAGCACTTGTTTGGCCTGAAGGGGGTCCGAGAGAGTCAACTGTAGGTACCAAAGGGTCTAAGCCATCAAAGTTGACTGCAAGAGATACAGACCATAACAAATGGCCTAGTGCATCAAGAAAGCTAGTAGTTTCTGGAGACAGTTGGCCCAGAAGAGGTGAGATTCTAAGGAGTTGCCTGACAACAGGACGAGTACCACTAACTGTTCCAGAAAGCTCTGAGCAATCTGAACATAGTGATTCTGATGATGAGCAAACAACTGTGAGGAGATCGAAAAGAGCAAGAGTGCCCAGTTAAAAGTATTTATCTCCTGAATTGCAAGAAGCAAATTAATGCAAACAGGAGTTTATTTCCCATTGTACTAACAATACAAATCCAGCTGAACATCCTTGAAATGAACTTTGTTGTAGATCTGAATTTTAACGTTGATGTACCAATTGAAGGACTACAGCAATTTTTCTTGAATATACTCATCAATGAACCTGATATGAGAATCGTTCTGCTTTGAAAGAAGCTGCTGAACTTTGCCTTAACATTTGTATACCGAACTTTGCTAAATTGCTCAAACCATTGCTGCTATTTTTAATTTTTCTGGTTAAACTTTCTGAATTTTGAGAGGCCATGCGGTCCAACACAATCTCTCCTAGATGCAAATATGTATATACTGGAATTTCTTTCTATTATTTATCTGATATTACTTGATTTGCTTATCGTTTTAAATTTACCACAATATGTTCCTGCAAAAGATTCAAAACTTGCAATTTCTTCTGAAACTGCAACAATAACACTGATTCTAATACTTTGAATGCTAAAGCCTTACATAATGATGTTACAATAAGTGGTTTGTCAACAAATGCATATGATACATTATTAAGTGAATATGTAAACACCATGAATGTTGCTAATTGCCATATATGTATGCAAATACCTTCATCAGTGGGTGAGGGTGTAAGCTATCATAGCTTTCGTCTGTCGTATGGAATTTCATTCAGTGTACTAACCAGTTTATTCTATGGTACTGGTCAATTACAGTATTATTATTATAATCAAGATCGGATCTTTTCTGAACTTCTGCTGTCAAAACGCCTAAATCCACATTATGAGATTTCTGACATTGAAACTATGGGCTATTTATTTATACCAACTCAAACATTGGACATCGCTTATGCACTTAGAAATAACCTAATGTGTAAATTAGTAAGAGCTGAGAAGAATTTTATAAACTTAGAAAGTAGACAAGATAATATAACCATAAGTACTGATACATTGCCTAAATTAACTCCTTGGCAACTATAGTAAGAAGAAAATACAATGCTAGAAAAAATGGCTTCATTAGCTTTAAACTGCCAACATAAAGGTAAACTTTGTATATATAGGAAAACATCAACTATTAACACAAATTTTGTAGGTTCTAGCAAATGTGAACATACTTTTGAAATGGTTGAGAACTGGGGAAGATACTTAAAGGGTGTTGATCCCATCTTTACTGGAGTGTTATATTTTTGTGTAAAGAATGCTTTATATAGATTACCGAGAGGATGGTACAGAAGTTGTAATATGGGAATCGTTTTTCCAAAATATATCATGTTAAAGATTTTGAAAGAGAAAACAAATTTGAGAATGGTTGTAAGAGGAGAGGTGTGAGTGCAAGTGAAATAGGAGGTGATATTTTTGGAGTTTTAATACCTTCAGTAGGAGTAGCATTAAACTCACATAAAATTAGACAACTGTCTACTATAGTTGATAAATTAGCCACCAGTACAGCTAGGGGATTTTCATGTATGGATATTGAAAAATTGTGGCAGTAGCCCATAGGTAACCCTAATTAATTTTGTGTGGTAATACATTGGTGAAACATTTGTTGTTCTTCTTTTATTATGAAATATGTATTTGATGCATTATATTTGATTCCAATTAAGTTTAACTCATTTAGAGGTGATGTATGCATTTTAAGCTTTAAATGTCTCCTTTCTTGATCTGCACTTTTCCCTTAGCAAGCAAAATAATTAATTGATATTATTGCAACCATAATAATTCATTGACATTTTTGCAAATGTTGCTTTATTTGTTCTGTGCATGTTTCAGTATGCATACAAAGGACATTCTTTCAAAGTTCATGGTGGAATGAGTTCATGGGAAAATCAATTCTCACTTGATGCCGCTGTCTGTTAAATTGTATATTTTCTACCTTTGACTAACCTGTGGGGCCCAGAAAACCAAGTCGTTCACATGAAGTGCTTGGGAAAGAATGCAGGAGTAACTAGATGTATTTTGTGACAATATATGTAAACTAATCGTATGATGGACTGACTAGTGGAGTGACACCACGCCATTAATGTGTCATAAGGAAGAAACCCCTAAGGACGGGCAACGCCATTCCTTTTTCCCTTCTGACAGGGCATCACTGTTAATTTTTCTTTGGGACAACACATTGTTTTATTTTCCTTTCTTTTGAGAGAGACGGGAACTCTTTTCCCATGATTTTAAAATCATCCTTTAAATCCTATCTTGGACTGCCTTTTTGCTAATGCTGCTGCATTCATGCATTTGACCTGGAATCCTGCTTTGCCAAACGAATCGATTTTTGCTTCCTATATTCTTTTTTGTCAATGCTTATGGACTTGCCCTTAGAGGACTTTGAAATTGATTATTTTACCCTTTGATTTGAATCTTAGCTAGAACTGAACTATTCTTTTGCCTCTAATAAGCCTGTAATCTCGTATCTGATGTTTGTTTAAACCCATCCTCTTTGGATTTGAACTTCTGACTAAATGTGTGGTCTAGTTTTACATGCTTTAATATTCTTGAGTGAGATGCTTAAGAAATGTCTTATTTGTATCAATTTTGGAACATTAATACAATAACTATCTAAATTGCCTGAATTGAGTATTGAGTACTGGTGTTCTTTATTTTAAACTGTATTGGATTATTCTCTTAATCTAAATGTGTTGTAGGGAAAATCAGCGAATCTTTTCAGAAATCAAGCTCTGCTTCTTCTGTTTTGTGTTGCAGTAGCAGAGCTTCTTGTTCACACTGGTTAGACTTAATTTCTTTTTTACAAGATTGGGTCTCCCCATGGCGAAACTTTATTTTTACAGTACGGACCTGAGAGTAGTGTATTTGAATCTAATTTCAAACTTGCATGTACGTCACTAATTAATGTTCCTCATTGAGTGGCTGGCATTTGTGTTTTGGATATCCTAATCCCCACCCTTCTTATCGGTGGAGAAAGATCCATCAGAGGACCATTTGCCTCTGTGGTGAGGTTAATGCTGTAATCCATCTAACTGTAGGGGGCCAGTGCAGTTAGAGGGATAGATGAGTAAACAGTGAAGTCAAAGACAAACTTTAAATATTTATACTACTTATGCTGGATCACCTGGAATACGTTGAGAGCTCTGGCACCTCTATTGTGGTAGCTCTGCAAGTTTTCTGCAAGCTTTCCCTGCACTACATACAGGTAAAATAAGGTAGCCACGGCTTACCTTTCTCTTACACACTGAAAACAGAGACAGCAAGGCAACCACATACATGAGGGGGCCAGGGGAGATCCTATCGCTCCATGTGGCAGCTGAAGAAAAACAATGTCTGCAGGTTATTGCACTGCTACCTTTAATAACTCCCTTTTTCATATAGGCAAGCAGGAGATCCTGAAATGTCTTGATCCAGAAGCACAGGGTCTTGAATTAGTTCAGGCATTCACGGCTATTGCACAATTAGTGGATAGTCTACTAATAGTATCAGCACGCCCCCCCAGTATGGAGGTTCCAAGATGGTTTGATAGGCAATGCTCGCAGGCCCTGAGAGCCCTAAAGATGGCCCTCAAACAATCACCTAGAGATAGAGGCCGTGTGGCGGTTTGCCGTAAAATGTATAAACAAGCAGTAAAGACGCTGAAACACCAATTGCAATTGAAGGCTTGGGAGGATCTAGAAGAGGCCTCAGAGCTAAAGGATTCCACCTGTTTCTGGAGGGTTATTAATAATCCATGTTTTAAAGACTCGAATAACCCAAGCGTAGGCCACAACATCTTACCAGAGCAATGGCAGGCCCATTTTGAGGGACTGCATAATCAGCCCCACAGGGAGGATGAATCACAGGCATTAACTATTGTCCAGAGAACGGACCCTATTACCTTTACTTTGGATGAGGTGAGATCAGGCATTGATGGTCTTTCGCGGAACAAAGCTCCGGGACCAGATGGGATCCCACCTGACCTCTTTCGAAGTAACCCAGAGGTATGGGCACCCCTCCTAGTGAGGGTTCTAAACGCGGCAGTTGCTACAGAAATGCCCTCATCATGGTCCACGGCCACCATTGTCCCGATATTCAAGAAAGGAGATAGGGATAGTCCACACTGTTATCGCCCGATATCCCTCATCGATGTGACAGTGAAGGTCCTGGGTCGGGTGGTTTTAAATAGGTTGGCTGATTGGGCAGAGACCAATCGAATAATAACGGACGTGCAATATGGGTTCCGCCCTGGCAAATCCACGTCAGATCAATGCCTTAATCTCTATCTTGTTACTGCGAAGTATACCATAGCCAAGTCATGGTCGCTCTATCTAGCCTTTATGGACCTCACTGCAGCTTTTGATCGAGTAAATCGCTGCAAACTTTGGAATCTTATGGGAGAGCTTGGGGTGGACCCAGCATTAATTAACATCTTAATGGTCCTACACATGAACTCCACTGCTGCAGTAAGATACACGCAAGAGGGGAAGATCACAGATCATTTTAAGTGTTTGAGCAGGGTTAGACAGGGCTGCATCTTAGCGCCATTCCTGTTTACATTATATATTAACGGCCTTGATTCCGCCCTGATCACATTACAAACAGTTACCCCGAGGATAGGTTCACGACCTGTTCCCGTCCTGCTTTACGCAGACGATGCAGTACTCCTTGCCCGTACACCAAAGGTCCTGCAGCTTTTATTAGATGGGTTTGTGGTGTTTATGAACAAGATGGACCTGTCCCCAAACTTATCAAAATCTTATATAATGGAAGTGGGGAAGAAGTGCAGGAAGTCTAATACCTATACAGTAGGCACACACACTCTAGGTAAAGTACCAGCTTTTTCATATTTAGGTATTTTATTTGATGAAAAACTGAGTTTTAAACATTTACTAGAGGATAAGTGCCTGGGTCTGACAAGGTCCACTGGAGCAATTGCAAGTTTCGACCGTAGATTAGGCAAATGGTCACTTGGGACAATTTTAAAGTTATATAACTCTTTCTGTAGCTCCAAAGTTTTATATGGTAGTGAGGTTTGGGGATTCATGATGACTAACAAGCTACAAATCGAAGAAGAGGGTTATTTTAGACCACGGGTACTCATAGTACGGCCCGCGGGCCGGCGGCGGCCCGGCAAGCCTTCCTTGGCGGCCCGCGGACCTTGCAGATACCTACCTGTGTTTTTTCTTCTTTTTTTTTTGTAAGTGCCAGCAAACACCGCCGGTTGCAGCAGTGCTCTATGGGGGCCGGGCGATTCTTTAAAACCATTCACTTAGTTAATGAGGCTTTGTTGTATTTCACCTCTTTTAGCGCCCCTGCATCTCCATGCAGGGGCGCTAAGAAGAGGTGAAATACAACAAAGCCTCATTAACAAGTGAATGGTCTTTTAAAGACCTGAGGCTGTGAAGTACTCGGGTGCGGCTGTGTGTGCGCTCGGGAAGCTGTCTCAGCCCGGGCTGACACAAACGCGGGGTGACGTGACAGAGCGAGGGAGACAGACAGACAGAGGAAGGGAGACAGAGAGAGGGAGACAGACAGAGGGAGGGAGACAGAGAGAGGGAGACAGAGGGAGACAGAGGGAGGGAGTCAGGGGGAGACAGAGGGAGGGAGAGGGAGACAGACAGAGGGAGACAGACAGAGGGAGACAGAGGGAAGGAGACAGAGAGAGGGAGACAGAGAGGGAGACAGAGAGAGGGAGACAGAGAGGGGGAGACAGAGGGAGGGAGACAGAGAGGGAAACAGAGGGAGAGAGAGGGAGACAGAGGGAGGGAGACAGAGAGGGAAACAGAGGGAGACAGAGGGAGACAGACAGAGGGAGACAGACAGAGGGAGGGAGACAGAGGGAGGGAGACAGACAGAGGGAGACAGACAGAGGGAGACAGACAGAGGGAGACAGAGAGAGAGGGAGACAGAGGGAGACAGAGAGAGAGGGAGACAGAGGGAGACAGAGGGAGGGAGTCAGGGGGAGGGAGAGGGAGACAGACAGAGGGAGACAGACAGAGGGAGACAGACAGAGGGAGACAGACGGAGGGAGATAGAGGGAGGGAGACAGAGGGAGACAGACCGAGGGAGATAGACAGAGGGAGACAGACAGAGAGAGAGGGAGGGAGGGAGACAGACAGAGAGAGAGGGAGGGAGACAGAGCTAGAGGGAGGGAGACAGAGAGAGAGGGAGGGAGACAGAGGGAGGGAGACAGAGAGAGGGAGACAGAGGGAGGGAGACAGAGAGGGAGACAGAGAGAGGGAGACAGAGAAAGGGAGACAGAGAGGGAGACCGAGAGAGGGAGACAGAGAGAGGGAGACAGAGAGGGGGAGACAGAGGGAGGGAGACAGAGAGGGAGACAGAGGGAGGGAGACAGAGAGGGAGACAGAGGGAGGGAGACACAGAGGGAAACAGAGGGAGACAGAGGGAGGGAGACAGAGAGAGGGAGACAGAGAGAGGGAGACAGACAGAAGGAGACAGAGAGACAGAGAGAGGGAGACAGAGAGGGAGACAGAGAGAGGGAGACAGAGAGGGGGCGACAGAGGGAGGGAGACAGAGAGGGAGACAGAGGGAGAGAGAGAGGGAGACAGAGGGAGGGAGACAGAGAGGGAAACAGAGGGAGACAGAGGGAGACAGACAGAGGGAGACAGAGGGAGGGAGACAGAGGGAGGGAGACAGACAGAGGGAGACAGACAGAGGGAGACAGACAGAGGGAGACAGAGAGAGAGGGAGACAGAGGGAGACAGAGAGAGAGGGAGACAGAGGGAGGGAGTCAGGGGGAGGGAGAGGGAGACAGACAGAGGGAGACAGACAGAGGGAGACAGACGGAGGGAGATAGAGGGAGGGAGACAGAGGGAGACAGACAGAGGGAGACAGACAGAGGGAGATAGACAGAGGGAGATAGAGGGAGGGAGACAGACAGAGAGAGAGGGGGGGAGACAGAGCTAGAGGGAGGGAGACAGAGAGAGAGGGAGGGAGACAGAGGGAGGGAGACAGAGGGAGGGAGACAGAGGGAGACAGACAGAGGGAGATAGACAGAGGGAGATAGAGGGAGGGAGACAGACAGAGAGAGAGGGAGGGAGACAGAGGAGGGAGACAGAGAGAGAGAGAGGGAGGGAGACAGAAGGAGGGAGACAGAGGGAGGGAGACAGAGGGAGGGAGACAGACAGAGGGGGTGAGAGAGAGAGGGAGACAGAGAGAGAGGGAGACAGAGAGAGAGGGAGACAGAGGGAGGGAGACAGAGAGAGGGAGACAGAGAGAGGGAGACAGAGAGAGGGAGGAGGGCAACAGACAGAGGGAGACAGAGGGAGGGAGAGAGAGAGAGGGAGGGGGAGAGAGAGAGGGAGGGGGAGAGAGAGAGGGAGGGAGACAGAGAGGGAGACAGAAAGAGAGAGAGGGAGACAAACAGAGTGAGTGAGACAGAGAGAGGGGGAGAGAGAGAGAGAGAGAGAGAGAGATAGAGAGAGGGAGGCAGCGAGAGAGAGAGGGAGGGAGACGGAGAGAGAGGGAGGGAGACAGAGAGAGAGAGAGGGAGGGAGAGATAGAGAGAGGGAAGGAGACAGATAAAGAGAGGGAAGGAGACAGAGAGAGAGAGAGAGATGTGTGTATGCCGGTGGCTCAGTGGACGAAGGCGTCCGCTGCAGGGGCCTGTGTTCAACCTCATGGTCATAGTTATTTTTTTTGCTCTAGCCCCGCCCCCTCCCCCACTGACCCCGCCCCCACCGGTGCGGCCCTCGGCCACAAACCACACTGTAAATTTGCCCCCCGAGAGAAAGTTTGTGAGTACCCATGTTTTAGACGCTTGTTGAAAGCCCCTCATAGTACCCCTGCGTTTATTGTCCACGAGGAATTGGGGTCGAAGTACATCTCAGATATGGTGGCTGTGAAACCCCTATTGTGCTGGGTGAACATATGGTCCAATGAGGAGGCAGGTTTTAATAGGCTGGTAATCCAGGGCTGTCTCTCTTTGGACCATGTGCTAAAAATCCCTTGGCTGAAATATGTAAAGGACACCCTCACTACATTAGGTCGATCAGATCTGTTCCTTAATCGTGATAAAGTGGGAGCATGAGAAAAAGCTTTTATTAAAGATCTGTTTTTTAAACACGTCATGGCACAAAGGGAGGAAAGGGAGCTGAAAAAACCCACGGTTATTGAGCATACCTTAGTAGTGTCAGCACAAGGCATGAAACCTTATTTATCCCTTATAACCAGCCCACATGATAGATTTCTATTCACACGTTTTAGGCTGAATTTATTTAATCATTTATTGGCTGTGCCTGCTGGTTTCATGGCATATATAGAACAAAAAGGTCCCTGTGGCTGCGACAATAGGTCTCCACAGGATACCTTACATTTTGTTCTCCTATGCCCGTTCTATTCATACCCGAGAAGAGTGTTTCTTAAGGGGCTTTTAACCCGTTTGCTGCTTCGAACGTTCCGCGCCAGTGCGGAACGTTCTATTAAACGGGCGGGGCCGCGTCGGCCAACGGACGTGCGCAGCACTACCGAGGTAGTGCTCGCGACGGCCGTTGGCCGACAGCAGCAGCAAACAGGTTAAAGAAACTAAGATTCAAGCAGGCCCATGTTGCTCTGTTGTTTTTAAAATTGTCTTCAGATGTTTTTACACTCTTTTGTGTCTCAAACTTTTTAAGATCAGCTCTAAAGTTAAGAACTACTAGGGGTACATAAAGGCCTACGACTCCCTGTTAACCTCTGTACTTTGTACTTAGTTCATTCTGGCTCTCTTATGAATTTATGAGCCCAAGAAAGACAACAGCATTGTAAGGATTTTGCACAGTTTATGTTTCACTGACTGTTTTTATGAATACTGTTTACATTGTTATGCTCCTGAAAATGTCTCTTTTATGGTAATATTTTTATATGCCGAATAAAGATTATTATTATTATTATTGCACTGTTGGTGCTTCTCCATTCTCAACAGAGTTCCTCCTCAAAGAGACACCCCACAGTTTAGCATTGTTTCTGAAGCTTCTTCTAGACTAGATGGAATGGCTCTGAATTGCCTTCTGCTTTGAAGCTCAGGTTAATTTTATCATCAATATCTCCCTTCCTTTTTTGACGAATTGGCGATCACATAAAAGCCCTCACTGCTTCTGTCTTTATTCCAATTTTTGGCAACAAAGTATCTCCACATGAGACTGAGCTTATACCAGAGAGGCTGCACATGCATAGAGTTATTGCCAACAGACCCTTCTCCTCATTATAGAAACAAAAGAAAGACTAAGGACAGAACTAAATCATGTCTGTATGCACAAAATTGTAGTGGTGCCTCTCTATGTAAATCGAATATGGGTCTTTACAACGAATGCTTTAAAAACGCATTCCGTTACAACGACTGCGTTGTTTCTACGCGACACATTACATCGCAAGTCGTTTCAACGACTTGATGTAGGAGGCGCGCTGGACTTAGGAATAGTATCCTAAGTCCAGCGCGCCTCCTACAGCAAGTCGTTGAAACGACTTGTGATGTAATGTGTTGCGTAGAAACAACGCAGTCGTTGTAACGACTGCGTTGTAATGGAATGCGTTGTTAAAGCATTTGTTGTAAAGACCCATATTCGATCTACATCGAGAGGCACCACTACAGTTTTGTGCATACAGACATGATCTACTATTCCAACTCCAGTGTGTGCCACAGTAGGGAAGGCTTTGAAATAGTAAGTTATACTATTCCTTAGGTTAGCGCACCCCCTGCAGCAAGTTGTTAAAACGACTTGCGAAGTAATGGATTGCGTAGAAACAACGCGATCCATTACATCGCTGTAATGGAACAGCTCCTGGGTTTCTCATGGTGGGCAGAAGAACAATGAGTTGGAATGCTACCCCAAGCGATTGCCAGCAGTTAGACAAATTGCAAGCATTACGCCCATCAACTTTCATGTTTTTATTCTGAAAGCAGACCTCCATAATACAGTACAGCTTTAAAAAGATAAATAAAAATGCTTTCCTATTTTCACACAAACTGTGCAGTGCACTCCTGTTCCGTGCTCTGTTCCAACTCTATGTCTGTTTGCTGTATCATGGAAATAGAATACCAATCTTTACTTATCTTACCAATGCATAGTTCCAATCCAATGATATACAAACCTGCATACATAGGGTCCATTCTAATCCCACATGACAAATGTGTAGCATACTGTGCTTGTGGCATGTAACTCAAATTTAGTGAAACTTGGACTCTCAGTAGATTGGTCATGGTGTCCTACAGAGTACAAGCGAAGTGCCTGCATATATTTGTCAATCCCTTTCTGTTTGTCTTTGTCATCCCTATGGATGTGAACTCTGCATGCTGTCTGCCTCTGGGTACTGTATCCAAGTGCTAGGAGAATATAGGTCCATTTCCCTCCAACATGTATCTATCCTGGTAAAGAAACTGACCTTTTTTTTTCAACCAATTTTATTGATTTTCATTGTGGTGGTACAATACAATAAATTTCAACGTGCTGCACCCCACGCTTGTTCTGTATAAATATGCCAAGGTCAGCAGTTTGGCAGGAATAATTGGTTCATAAAATGTGTACATAAACAGTTACAAACTTTAGGTCATAACAGTGGGAGTCCCGCTCAATAAATCATTACTGCCATGTTGAAAAAACATACCCCATCCTGGTGCCCCCGACTTGCTGTACTACTCCGCAAAGGGGATCTTGTCCGTGCACCCCCAACCCACTCTCCCAATGTCCTAGGGGCTAGACCAAATGAGAAAGAGAGTGGGTAGCATAAGCGGAAGGAAGGGGCAGGCTGATGAGTGAGAGTGCAATGCTTATCTGCTGCACTTCCATTATGGGTGCTAGCTAGTCAGTGAGGGTCTCCTTAAATGTCTGCAAGTCCTGCAATAGGACATTCCATGATGCTGCTATGGGGATCCTGTGCAAGCCTCGCACTTCCTCCTGTCTAAATGCCACTGCTTCAGCCATGCCCCATTTAAGTGTTGCAGCACACCATTGTTGCAATCCTGGAAGTGTGTCTGCTTTTCAATGCATTGCAATGGACCAACGGGCAATGAGAAGAGCCAGGTCTATGAAATGGTTAGTTACTTTTTGAGCCTTCTTCCACTTGAACAGGCCTAGCAGCACCCCCTCCATTGTGAGCATGTCTTTGCAACCCATCACTCCCACAACCCATCTATAACATCCCTCCATAGGGTCTCAACGGCCGGGCAATTCCAGAAAATGTGCGCCATGTTGGCGTTCAGCACGCAGCATCTAGGACAGAGAGAGGCTGATCCGAACATTTTATGTAAGCATGCCAGTGTGAGATACGCTCTATGGAGGATATTATGTTGTATTATTGAAATTTAGCATTTCCATGAATAGTGAAGTGCCCTATCCCATTCCCTGGGCATCAGGTCTCAGCCTATGTCCCTCTCCCACCACCTGCGGGTTGATAATAAGGGGTCCTGAGTGGTGTGTGCCAGGGCCCTTGTGAGCCCAGTGATGAGTCTATGACTGCTACCCTTGATGCAAAGCGTGTGCACTAACAGATGTTGCTCTGGCTCCGTGTCGGTGATGTGCCATAAACAACCAAGCTCTGCTACCAGTGTACGTGAGCCAAGAAATGGCCTACCAGCAACTCACACTCTGTTTGCAGCTGATCAAAGGGTATGAGTGCACTATCTCTGAACAGTGCACCCAGGGGGCCTGCCTCAGCCTCCTCCAGGCCGCCAGTACCTGCTTCCCGACTAGGTCACAGAAAGGTTCAATAGTTCTTACCCTGACCTTGGGTAATATGGTGTGATGGGCGGCATAAGGCGCAAGCTTCTGCTGTAGGTTTCGTATGCTATGCACAGTAAATTGTTAGCCTCCTGGGGGAGTTTTGCCTGTGGAAGCAGCGCTTCCCCAATCGCTCTTTGTGCTCCACCCACCAATGGCATCCCTAACTCGTCTGTCAGTTGCCCCGCCAACCACCGAGTGAGCCACTGCAACTGGGCCGCTAGGGAATAATGCTCAAAATTAGGGACCCCCTAAGCCCCACTTATCAACGGGTAACTGTAGCTTGTCTAGTGCAACAAACCCCCTGCCTTTAGTCAAAATTAAACACCCTGGTGTAGCATGCAGAGCCTGGAAGGCGGAACATGGGATACACACTGACAGGTTGTGAAAAAAATACAGGAGACGAGGAAGCATCACCATTTTTGACAGAGACATTCTCCCCTGAATTGTCAGTGGGAGGGTACTCCAAAAGGACAATTGAGGGCATAGAGAGGAGATGGCTTTTGTGAGGTTACCGTCTATGAGGCCTTGTGTGTCATGGTATATGCAAATGCCTAAGTAGCGGAACGTACGGAGTTCCCATCACTGAAGGTGTGTGCCTACTGTCAGATGTTGTGCTGGGCAATTCACGTGAAGTGGGAATACACAGGATTTAGTCCAGTTGGCTCCCAGCCCTGTGGCCAGCCGGAACTCCAATAGGATCTCTGCTATCCTCATTATGCCATCCCGAATGTCGCAGACATAAATGAGTACATCATCAGCATACATAGAGACTATATGCGTCTCCCCATTCAGAGGTATACCCCACTCCTGACCCCGCTCCATTGCCATGGCAAAGAGGAGCGAGGCAAAGGGATCCCCTTGGCGGGTCCCTCCGCTCACTGGGAATGGGAGAGATGCACTGGCCTATCTTTACCTGTGCTGTGGGCTCTGTGTAAAGGAGTCTAATGAGTCTTTAGAGCCTGTCGGTTATGCCCAGTGAGGTCCGAATGGAGAACAGCTAGCACCAATCCACTGTATCAAATGCCTTTTCTAAGTCTAATACTAAACAGGCTGCATATATGCACTGGGCTGGGACCAACTCCATTACTCTGTGTAGTCTACAGATGTTAAGGGTGGTTGATCTACCTGGGACAAAGCCATTCTAATCTGGGCATAACCGACAGGTCATGTACTCCAGCAGTTGAACAGCAATGATTTTACTGAGAATCTTATAGTCTGTTCCAAGCATTGATAATGGGTCTTTATCTGGAAGGGATACTAATAGTGATTCGCAGAGTGACAGCTGGAGCTGGCACTCCATAAGAGCAGCCTGGTATAATTCCAGGAGCTTAATACTAATAATAATAAGAAGAAGAAGAAGAAGAAGAGGAAGAAATATTATAAAGTGCACAGTTACTTCAATTGAAGTGTCCCAGCGCTATGGTTTCAATCCCAGGATCCAGAACGAAAGAACCACAAGGAGAACAAATTAAATTGATCTAAAGAGCCATGCCTTTAGATCTTTCCGAAAAGATAGCTCAGACTTTTCCTGCCTGAGTGAAAAGGGAAGAGAGCTCCACTTCTTAGCGGCCCAGAAGCCAAAGGAGCATCCTCTGAAGCGGGCCCTTCTAATGACAGGTATAGCAGCCAGAAAGTCCCTAGTTGACCTTAGATTTTTCCTTGGGGAGTAGGATGTGACTAGCAGGAAAAGATGCAGTGGACATTTGTTGTTAAACATTCTATGGCAGTAGCACAAGGCTTTAAAGGCACCCTTTCCTTCAAAGGTAGCCACTGCAGTTTCACCAAGGCAGGGGCTGTTGGGGATCGTTTTGGAAGATTCAGCAGCAGCAGCGCTGCTGCATTTTGCACCTGCTGGAGTTTCAGTTGTGACTGAGAGACCCCTGAATAAAGGACATTACAAAAGTCCAGCCTGGACATGACCATGGATTGGACTACTGACTTCCTAGCTGACTCTGGTAAAAAGGCAAGGATCTTTTTTAAGACTTTTAAGATCCCAAATATTGTCCTAATAGACTTGTGATTTGACTATCAAATGAAAGCTTTGAGTCAAACCAGATGCCATGATTCTTGACTCTTTGTTTGGGCACTGGTAAAGGCCTGAGCGACTCAGGCCACCAGGCTGAAGAACAGATTGAAAGCTGTTAGCTGAGGATAAGAACCTCAGACTTCCTAGCATTTAGCTTGAGACAACTGAGGTTCATCCACTCAGTCACCTCTGACAGGCACGATCAAAGCAGAGCCGCAGTATTGGCCACGTCCTGAGATATGATGTTAAAGCCATAGCGCTCAATGATAACAGCCAGGGGGCGCTTGTACAGATTGAAGAGAGTAGGGCTCAATGAAGAGCCCTGAGGCACCCCCGGCTGCAGTGAAAAAACCTTAGATGATATCCGACCTTGTCAGTAGAGTGAAAGTGTTTACGCCAAGCACATTCCAGACGTTTCCTCTCTTTTTTCAGGTCAAGTAGCTCCTCATTGAACCTCTCCGCTTAGGGGCTAACAGGGGTTTGTAAGCTTTATAGAACTCGACAGGCAGCCCATCGAGTCCTGGAGTTTCATGTGTGGCCGCTCCTGTGATGGCCCCTCAGATTTCCTGGATTGTGATAGGTGCGTTGAGCTCCTCTCTGTCCAAGGGATCAGGACAGGTAAGTTAATACCATCAAGAAAATAGCGAATGTGTGCCTGACGGTCTATGGGGGCTGGGAGGTCATATAGCATCTGGTAATGTATGGTGAATTCCGAGTGTATTTTTCGCTTGGCTAGTAATTATGTGAGATGGGGTCACTCGAATCATAGTGATTCGGGGATATAGTTGTCGCGGTGCGTAAGAAACAAGCGGTTACCCGATTTGTCCCCTTCAGCATGCATTTTTGCCTTGTATGCTCTGAAGTCCAGGCAACGCGGCTGCTGTAACAGTTGGGCGTGGTTTTCTAAGGACATTGTTAGTGCCGGCTGCTACTCAGGGTCTGATCTGGCTGCTTCCTCCAAAGCCCCTAGTGAAGCTTCAGTCTGCACTCAGTCCATTTGCAGGCCTGCCTACCACCGCATGAATGCATTGACCTCCGATCACTACCTACAACACTTCCCATTCTATTGTCCTAGAGGTGGCCGAGCCCCAATTACCTGTGAAGTATTGGGATATAGCCTTATATGCAGCCGTGGCCCGTGCAGGTAAGAGCGGTAGGGCAGTGGGGCCTGGTGGGGCGGGACTTCGACAGACGATGAGGGAAAATTAAATAAATAACTAATTTTCCCTCGTCATCGTCCGTCGAAATTCCCCCACTCACCTAGCCCTACCGCCCCACTGCTCTCACCTGAACGGGCCGCTGCTACTTGTATGTCTCTTCCCTGAAGGCTTCGTCCTCTAACATGGCAGGCAGCAAATGCCACGTGGGAATTGGCGGTTGCAATGCCCCCCTACCTAGATGTAGTTGAAGTGGATTGTGGTCAGAGAAAGCTTTTCCCGGGTATTCTGCATCAATGACCTGTATCGCACATATAGCTCATGCCGGGACAAATAACAAAAATAGTCTCTAACCCCCAGGTTAAGGACTAACCAGCTGTCATGTAGAGACCAATGACTTAGCCATTGTGAATGGCAGGTAGCAGCTGCCATCACCAGGGAAGTGAGCAGTGGGGGGTGTGACCGGTCTAGGTGCGGATCAAGGACACCATTGAAATTTCCCCTTATGACCCAAAGGATGTGTGCCCCTCAAGTGAGGATAGGAGAGTGAGTTCCGATAGTTCGGGTTGGAGTTCATTTATGGCACTCTCTATGTGGGTAACACAAGTAGTTAGTTTTCACTGATCTTCCCTTAACAAATTCACTTCCATTGCCACTGCATCAACCATGCTACGCAGCTCTTGTCTAGTGTCTGCAATTGCTTCCAATATTTTATCCAGTTTCGCATCTGTGAGCGTTGAGGGAGTTTCTTCTGGCATCGTCTCTATGTCACTCCGGGCCATGGTCTCTGTGATCTGACATCTCACGGGTTGTGGGCCCATGCCTCTTCGTCTCCCCATGAGCCGCTCAGACTGGCCACCAAGTTTCAGGTAGTAACAACCATGCCCGGACGGAGACACGCCGACTGTATATGGTAGTTTGTCACAGGGCCACATGGCTCTCCAGACCCGCCAGGCCCCTGGCCTCCCCAGAGAATCCAGAAGGCAGGGGGGCAAGCACAGTCTGAGCAGAGTCTACTCTTCCTGGAGGGGATCCGAGAACATCTACGGGGCCCCTCTGACACCCCAGACCAGGATACCTTAATCCCCAATGGATATGCTGTGCTCTGGTGATAGCAGATGAGCTCCACAGGCTGTGCGAGGCCATGTTGGGAACTGCCTCACCCCTCACGCCCTGGCAGAGTATGGTACAAGGGGGGGCATGAGCAGTCCAAGCTCCTTCACGAGTCTTCTCTGTGGCAGTGGAATAGCTAGATCAGGAAAGTCACTCAAGGGCGCTCCTGTCAGTGCTGTCACAATGATCCCAGCCCTTCTTGCAATATGTTTCACTTCATGGGCGGGCATCTGACGACACAGTCAGTACATACCATTGCCACCCGATGTTCTCCTGAATGGGGGGAGGGGCTCCTTCATGGCTATCCCTGGGAGCAAAATCCTACATTTTACTGCAGGGAAGGGGAAAGGTCCGGTGCTTGAGTAGGGTCCGGTCGATGGGCACAACGTCCTCATGTGCCCTTGAAAATCCCAGGTGTGCTGCAAGTCCTACAGTATGTAGGCTTGCGCAGCCCCCCACTCCTTCACCTAGAGAGTGTAGAGTTCTCCCCTCATGAGGGGTGCTTACAGTAGGTTTGTTGTTTTGCGAGGACGGTCCCCCTCTGAACTGTGAGCATACCACGATCGAGAGATTTGGCACTTCAGGCACACTGGGCTACCGTTTTGTGTCACCTTAGGGCTCGGGGGATCATTCTCCTTCTTGACTATCAGCATGGCCCCAGTTCACTGTTTAGCAATAATTGTGGTGCTCATACCAGGAACCAGTAAAGGGAGGGGGGGCCACAACAGTGGGGAGCAACATTAATCATGTAATGTAGATGGCCGTACACTGGGATGGGGGGGGGAATTAGCAGTGTCTTTTAAGGGCCCCAACTAAAGCTCAATGGGGGTTTTATGTTTCAACTAGACAAAAAAAAACACAGCAGGTTCTCTCAAATACAGAAGAATCACTAACTCGAGAACAGCCAAGTTTTAAATTTCTTTCTGAATTGTGGATAGTTGTCAGTAAGGCAGAGATCAAGAGGTGAGGAGTTCCACTAGACTGCTGCCAGGTACGAAAATGCAAGTCCGCCTGTTCTGGATTTCGAATTCATGTGGACCTTGCTAGAGCCAAAATCATCAGCGAGGTCCAGGGTCGCACTCGCCGTTCCTCACCCCCAGGTTAGCACATACGGCGGTAGGCAGGTGCGCAGCAAACTGGCCACTCCGTCCGGCACCCCTGGGTTGTCCATAGTCGCCGAGAGCCTGGTCACTCCTCTCCCTCGACTTGTGAGCTGCTTAGGCGTGTGCTCAAGGCCGCTGCGGTTCTCGGGCCTGCTCCGCTCACTGCAGGCCGCAAGGAAGGCTGTGTGGGCGGGTCTCAGTCAAGAAGGCAGCCTTCCAGAGATCATAGAGGCTTGAAAGACGGCTTGTAGAATGCCGCCCAATCTCCAAGCTACAATCCGGCACGAGTTTGAGCTAGGAGAGCGCGGATGGCAGCGGGTGTTGTCGCATGGTGGGTCTCCCATAGGTGCGATCTTAAAACTAGACCGCCATCTTGCAGCTGCTGGCCACAACCCCCCCTCCTCCCAAAAACAGCACCTGAACTTACCATTCTTAATTGTTATGCTAGGTGGATGCAATCCTCTCAGTGCTATCCGAAAATCCTGGGGAGAAAGTCTGGGAGGTGCACTCTGTGCCAGTTAGAAGAGTGCTTACATTTTAAAGGGTGTTGGACTTGGCCCTTTTTGGCTAAAGTTCCTTAAACTTTTTGCTTTCCCCCTAGACCTTTTTTCTGACATGGTGTTGCCAACTTAGATGCTTTGGGCACTTTGCCACTGCTGATCAGTGTCAAAGTGCAAGTGCTCCCTGTGTAAAGTGTAATGGTAATTGGTTGTCCATAATTGGTATGTTTGCCTTACTAGTGAAGTCCCTAGTAAAGTGCACTATGTGTGCCAGGGCTGGTAATGCAAATGCTACTAGTGGGCCTGCAGCACTAATTGTGCCACCCACACAAGTAGCCCTAAAGAGAGAACTCAGGCCTGCCACTGCAGTGCCTGCGCGCAGTTTGTTAAACTGCCTTGTTGTCCTGACAAGTGCACCCACTTGCCAGGCCTTACCATTCCCTTTCTATGCACATCAAACACCCCTATGGTAGGCCCAAGGTACCCCCCTGGGCAGGGTGCAGTGTATGTGAAAGGTAGGACATGTACTGAGGTGTGTACCATGTCCTGACAGTGAAATACTCTCCATTTCGTTTTTCACTGTTGAAAGGCCATCTTGCTCATAGGACAGACTGGGGAAGGCTGTGTAATATGTTTCCAGCCTATCTTCCCAAAGGCTTAAGATGGAGAGGTAAAGTTTAGTGTGCCTGAACTCACAATTTAATAACACATCTTTTTGTGAAGGTGGTTTTTGAATTGCGTGCTTAGAAACCACTCTTTTAGAAGTGGCTGGGTTTTTGTGCTCTAACATTTCTGTGTGTCTCTGCCTGGTTGTGGATTGACTGTTTGGATTTAAATGTGATAGTCTCTGGGGAATGTCTTGACCCAGGGGAGGAGGTGAGACAGCAACAGGCTGACCTGCATCTGGAGTGTAGGGGGGAGGAGTAGCCCCTGGAGGTGAAGAGGCCTGGGTTGCTGCCATAAACCAATGGCTCCGTCCCCTGCTGAGTGATTAAGGATCCAGACCCCCACTATCAGAAGGTGTCACTGGCAGGGAGATACCCAGAACTGGTTTAGACAGGGGTCAGTGCCCCCCTGAACACAAAGACTTCAAAGACATTTAGGGGTATAACTATGAGAGCTGAAACCCCTGGACTTTGGAATGGAACTGTTCAAGACTGTAAAGGATTGAACCTACTTCGTGGTCAAGAGGAACCTCTGCCAAGGAAGAAATAGCTGAATAGACTGAAGGAAAGGACTGACCCTTGCTGTGTGTTCTGGGGCTGGCCTGCAGTTTGCTGCTTTAACCAAGGAGAGGCTAAAGGGACTTTGCTATGTGCTGTGTCCCCCTGCTTGAAAGGACTTTGCTGTGCTGTGTCCTGAAGTAACTTAACCCCAAGGGCCCGAGGAGAGCTGGCTCCCTGTTGTGGAAACTCAGTGTTGTAAAGTCATCCTGTGCCCTGGGCACCCCCCCAACTTTTTGCTGACTGGAACTGGTGGTAACTGACTCTGACTGACCCTGGGCTCTGTTTAACCAGGCCCAGGGCCAGTGCCATGCTGAAACACTTAGATAACAGTAAAACACCTACATACACTAGGGTACACTTTGGGTTGGGGTACCCCTGTGATTGGCATGACCTACCCCTATAAGCCCCTAGTATATAATAGGGCAGGGGAGTGAAACTACCTATAAGTCCCTTGTATGCGGAAGGGCATGGCAGTTTAGAGGCCAGCAGCCTTTTTGCACTTGCATGTGTGCACTGCTGAAGCCTGTGGTCGGTTTAAAAGCAGCTCTGTGCGCCAGGATTGCTCTTAAACATGTAAATTGTGGCCAAACTCGACTTTGGGGTTTGGGGCACTTAAAACTGGTCAACCTACAATGTTTTGGCATATTAATGACCCCCAGGGTCTCCCCTAGGTATCCCAGGGGTGGGGGGTCAGATATCTATAAGGTAGACCCTTATAAAATGAGTTTATATATGCCCTGGGTTAAGTGAAATTCACATTTCACTCTCCCCATTGTGTAAAGTGCTGCCCAAATTCGACTTTGATGCTGGGGGCACTGGGCATGGAGGATCTGCAATATTTTTACAGATTCAGCACCCCTAGGGTCTCCCCTAGGTGACCTATGGGGTGGGGGTCCTGTGAAAATAAGCCAAGTACTTATAAAATATGTTTTTGTAAGTCCTGGTGCTGGAAAAATGGCCCATGTCATTTTTCCTCATTGCAAACCCCATGCCCCATAGGTTAACATGGGGGAAAGTTATTAAACAATAACTTCTGATAGGAGAGGGATAAAGATTCCATTCAAAGACTCACTAGAATGGTATTGATAAATCCTACAATAGGATGTTATTGAATTTTTCCCAAAGTGAACAGACAAGAAGTTATAACACTTTCTTAGTTTTAGTTCCAGATCCAGCCTTCCAGTGCTCTGCCCTGATTGGTCAGAGTTAAGGGGATTAGCCAGCCTGCCTGAAGAGGTGATAAAGATCCCCTGGGGCCAGCCAGATGGACTGGGAGGGCAGTGAGCTGTTCTGCAAGAATGCCAGGCCATGGGGAGGGGTCGTAAACAATGAGCTTCAAAGGGGCAGAGCCCAGAGCAGTGTCATTTACAACTTTGAACCCCCACCTCAGCCAGATGGCAGGATTAAGGAAGATATGTGCAGATGTAGGGAGGAGAGGCTAGGTTAATTAGCCAACTCAGTGGGAGTGTTTAGCCAGCTCTTACCTCCTTGCTGGAAAATCAGCCATTATGGATTTGGAAGCTTTGTTGCACTCTGGGATAGAATAATGCCACACTCTGCAGGAAGGAGTCACTCAAGTGGGAAGTTACCCTACTCCTATTGGTGAAGCTTGACCTCCTGGATGACCCAGAGACTGTGGAATAAGTATCTGAGAGAGGCCCAGCCCCTCAGATCTGCTGCTTGAAACTGAAGAAAGCAAGACTGGCCCTGCTGAAAAGTTCTGCTGTGCAAAGACTTCTAAGGCCTGACCTCTGGAGACTGCACCACCTGAAACTACAGCTTTGTGGACTAACTGTGCTGAGTAAAAGAAGTCAAGAGTGGACTCCCTGCAAGCTACAGGTTAACAGAGCTCATCTGGACCCTCACCACCAAGAATCATCAACCTGGGGAGCTACCAGTGGATTTGTAAGGGTGACGTCCAGTGCATTGTGGGAATTGAAGTCCTCAACTTTCAAGGACCATCTTGGAGCTTCCAGACCCTTGGAGTAAGTTTGAGACACTTTGGGACCCTTTGAGGAACTTCAGGAAGAAGTTCAAGAAGTTTGGGGAACTTTGGAGGAACTTTGAAAAAAAGCTCCATAGGGGGACCGACTCATCCTGGTCAGCCAAGCCGCCTGCCTTCAACCGCGAGCCGGCCAAGCCCACCAGGTTCGTCCCGCTAAAAGCTCCATCGCATCGACTTCCAGAGATTGACCGGGACTAGAGAAAATCTGAAGCCGGCGAACCCTCACCGGATCCGGCTACATGAGGAGCATCGAGAGACCCCGCGAGAAAAAGCTCCAGAAAAGCTTCTAAGTCCGCTCGTAGAAAAGCCGACCGGGAGCAACCGCGAGAGCCAAGCCGCCTGTCTTCACTCGCGTGTCGGCCTGGATTTCTGGATTGCCCCGCTGAAGCGATCTTGAGAAATTTTCTAAGTCCGCTCCAGGGAAGTTTACCGGGACCTCGTCACAAGTCAAGCCGGCGAACCCTCACCGGATCCGGACTGGCTGGGAGCTTCGAGGGGCCTCGCGAGAAAAAGCTCCAGAAAAGTTTCTAAGTGTGAAGGTAAAAACTTTAACCGGTACCTTCCGAGGGTGGTAGCCGCTCAGGGCTCCATCGCGGTCGGCCTGAAACTTTGACTTTGGCCCGGTCTATCGCGAGCCTATGTCCCAATATGGTGCTATATGCTTCTAAGTGCTATATTTTATTTAAACTTTGAAAATTCATATCTCCGGTTCCCTACATTGGATTTTTGTCGTTTTGGTGTCATTTTAAAGATAAAAATATTTCCTATTTTTATAAATTGGTGTTGGATTTTTATTATGAGTTGTGTCTTAGTTATTTACTGAATTGGTGTTTTTAAATGCTTTACATACCTGTCTTTGAAGTTAAGCCTGCCTGCTCGCAGCCAAGCTACCAAGGGTTGAGCATAGGATTATATTTCTAAGACCTATGCTGGGTCCTATCAAGTGTTTGTGGTCTTATTACTAGTGGCAGACCTACGTTTGCCCCTACCAATAACCCACTTTCCAACATTTGGTGCTCAGCGGTGTGGATGTGGACTTGTGTTTAAAAGTACACCTTTCAGTGAATGAATTAAGATTATAAAAATCCTCTAAATTGCCTTAGAACAAAACTTTTGAGTTTGATTTTTGGAATTTGGACTAAACTGTTTTTAATCCATTGTTTTGATTTTTCCAAATTGTTCTAAGTCTATTGTGCCTAGTGTTGTGACCCAAAACTAGGGAACCATGGAGTTGGACCTGGCTAAACTGTCCCAGTTTAAGTTGGCTGAGCTTAGGGAACAGTGTAGGCTTAGGGGGCTGCCTGCTTCCAAGAGGTATAGGAAGGCAGGGTTGTTTCAGTTTATACAAGCCCATGACCAGGCAGCTGAGGAGAATCAAGGGGGGTAGAGGGTGTCCCCCCCAACATCATCCCAGGAGAGGAGGATGATGCCTCTTCCATTATAACTAGTGTAAGCCAACAGAATCCTGATGGTGGGAGTGGGGAAGGGTCCCTTACTCAGGTACCATCACTGTCCCTTGCAGAGAGACAGCTTAAGGCGCAATTAGAGTTGATTGCCCTAGAAAAGGAGAAATTGGAACTAGCTAAGAGAACATGGGAGAGGGAGGAGTTGAGAAGAAATGGTGGCAGCGACAACGATGAAGATTTTGAAATGCCCAGGGGTGGTCCTGATCACAAACTTCCCAAGGGTATTGTGCCCAAGTACACTGAGGGGGATGACATTGACAAATGGCTTGCAGCTTTTGAGAGGGCCCTTAAGATGAGTAGGGTCCACTCTAGGTATTGGGGTGCACTCCTGTGGGAGTTGATTCCAGTAGCTGGGAGGGATAGGCTCCTGACCCTGCAGGGAGAGGATGCAGAATCATACCAGCAGATGAAAGCCTGCTTAGTCAAGAGGTTTGGTCTGACTCCAGAGCAGTACAGGGTGAAGTTTAGGAACACCCAGAAATTGAGTTCCAAGTCTTGGATAGACTTTGTGGATGTTTCAGTGAAGGCACTGGAAGGCTGGATTTGTGGTAACAAAGTGAGCACTTATGAGGGATTGTATAATTTGTTTTTGAAAGAACACATTTTGACTCATTGTGCAGAAGAGAAGTTACGCCAGTATCTAGTGGACTCTAAGCTGACAGACCCCAGAGAGCTGGGGGAAGCAGCTGATGAGTGGGTGAGAACCCGGGTTTCCATACAGCACCAGGGGGGTGACCAGAAGAAAGGAGGACAGGTCCCTCCCCAGGGGAAAGCCCAAGGGAAAGAAGGTCAAAATCAGAAAGAGTCCTCTAAAGACCCACAAAAACCTGCGCAAGGAGGGGGGGCCCCGAGCCAACCCAAATTCAAAGGGAGGGGGTATCAGGGAAAGCCTGGTAGGTTCTTTGATCCCTCAAAGGTGGGTAAGTGCTTTGACTGTAACCAGCCAGGGCACAAGCAGGGAGATGCTGTCTGCGCTAAGAAGCTCCCCCCTAAGGGGCCATCCACAGGGATTGCCAGTGTGAGTGTAGGGGTGGAGAGTGGTACACCAGAAGGGGGTATTCCAGTAGTGGCAGCAACCTTAGTGTCCCTGGGTGGGGTGAATATTGCAACCCTTGATGCCTTACCTCCAAACATGGATAAGTACAGGCAGAGACCTAAAGTGAATGGGACTGAGGTTGAGGCTATCAGAGACACTGGGGCTAGTGTAACTATGGTCCTGGCTGAGCTGGTGCCTCCAGAGAGGGTGATACCTGGTGAGTTTCACCAGGTGACTTATGCAGACAGCACTACCAAAATCCATCCCATGGCTGTGGTGGATTTGGAATGGGGAGGTGTGACAGGCCCTATGAAGGTAGCTGTGTCAAAGGTGCTCCCAGTCCAGTGTTTACTGGGCAATGACCTTGAAGCCTCTGCGTGGTCAGAGGTGGAGAGAGGACTCCATATGAAAATATTGGAGCTCCCTGAGTGGGTATGTGCTGTGACTAGGTCACAGACTAGCCAGAAGGGAGGGGCTGGACACTTGGACCCTGGAACAAAGGGCCAAGCATCCATGGACAAGGGTACTGGGCCTGGTGAGCCAGCCCAGGGAACTCCAGAGGTGCAGGCAGAATCTAACCCTGATGGGGAGGATCTGGCCTCTGAGGGAGGGACTCCATCCCTGCCAGAGCTGTCAGATTTGGCAGAACTGACAGGAGCAGGTGGACCCTCCAGAGAGGAGTTCAGTGAGGGACAGCGTGACTGTCCCACCCTTGAGAGCTTGAGGCGGATTGCCTCTAAGCAAGAGGAAGGGGATGACAGTGGGTTTCATAGAATCTACTGGGAAGATGGACTGCTTTATACTGAGGCCAGAAACCTCAAGGAGGGGGCCACCAGGAGGTTGGTGGTGCCCCAGAAGTACAGAGAGTTCATCCTGACTTTGGGTCATGATATCCCCTTGGCAGGACATTTGGGACAGACAAAGACATGGAACCGGTTGGTGAACCATTTCTACTGGCCCCATATGTCTGAAAAGGTAAAGGAGTTTTGCAGCTCCTGTGTCACCTGTCAGGCCAGTGGCAAGGCAGGGGGCAAGACAAAGGCTCCCCTAATACCACTGCCAGTGGTTGGGGTTCCTTTTGAAAGGGTGGGGATGGACATTGTTGGTCCCCTGGACCCACCTACTGCATCAGGGAATAGGTATATCTTAGTGGTAGTTGACCATGCCACTAGATACCCTGAAGCCATACCTCTGAGAACCATTGATGCTCCTGCGGTGGCTAGAGCACTGCTTGGTGTGTTCACCAGAGTGGGGTTTCCAAAGAGGTGGTGTCAGATAGGGGCACGAACTTCCTGTCCAGCTATCTGACTGCTATGTGGGATGAGTGTGGTGTCAACTACAAGTTCACCACCCCTATCACCCACAAGCAAATGGTCTTGTTGAGAGATTCAACAAAACCCTGAAGGGCATGATAAATGGGTTGTCAGAGAAACTCAGGAGGAGATGGGATGTTCTCCTCCCATGCTTACTGTTTGCCTACAGGGAGGTGCCACAGAAAGGGGTTGGTTTCAGTCCCTTTGAGTTGGTGTTTGGACACCCTGTGAGGGGGCCATTGAGCCTGCTGAGAGAGTCTTTAGAGAAGCCTCTTAAAGAAGCAAAGGACAATGTGCTGGACTATGTGCTAGGCCTGAGATCTAGAATGGCAGAGTACATGTACAAGGCAAACAGGAAACTGGAGGCCAGCCAGGAGCTCATGAAGCACTGGTATGATCAGAAGGCTACTATGCCTGAGTATACTCCAGGACAATTGGTGTGGGTGTTGGAGCCTGTGGCTCCCAGGGCCCTCCATGACAAGTGGAGTGGGCCCTATCCAATCTTAGAAAAGAAGGGGGAGGTTACCTATTTGGTTGACCTTGGCACCCCCAGGAACCCTCATAGGGTCCTGCATGTGAATAGATTGAAACCCCACCATGACAGGGCAGACATGACCATGTTACTGGTCACTGATGAGGGTGTGGAGGAGGAAACGGAGCCTGTGCCCGACCTCCTCTCCACTAATGTGCAAGATGGGTCAGTGGAGGGGGTGATACTCTCTCCCAAGTTGACAGACCAGCAGCACAGAGACTGTAAGCAAGTGCTGGAGCAGTTTGCTGGCCTGTTCTCTTTGACCCCAGGCATCACTGAGTGGTGTGTGCACCACATTGACACTGGTGACAGCCTACCTGTCAAAAATAAACTGTACAGGTTGTCTGACCATGTCAGAGCCAGCATTAAAGCTGAGGTCGCTAAGATGCTGGAATTGGGGGTAATTGAACCGTCTGAGAGTCCATGGGCCAGTCCAGTGGTGCTGGTACCCAAACCTAATCCTCAGGGGGACCCAAGGAGTTAAGGTTCTGTGTGGACTACAGAGGATTGAATGCAGTCACAAAGACTGACGCTCACCCTATACCTAGAGCTGATGAGCTCATTGATAGGTTAGGGGCTGCTAAGTACCTGAGTACTTTTGATTTGACTTCAGGTTACTGGCAGATTGCCCTCACTGCTGGAGCCAAGGAGAGGTCAGCATTCTCCACACCAGAGGGACATTATCAGTTCAAGGTAATGCCCTTTGGATTAAAGAATGCACCTGCCACCTTCCAAAGGTTGGTGAACAGGGTCTTGTCTGGGTTGGAACAGTTCAGTGCAGCTTACCTGGATGATATAGCTGTATACAGTTCTACCTGGGGGATCACTTAAGCCACCTAAGGGAAGTGCTTCAGGCCATGCAGCAGGCAGGCCTGACTATTAAGGCAAGCAAGTGCCAAATAGGGCAGAGTTCTGTGGTGTACCTGGGCCACCTGGTAGGTGGGGGCCATGTACAGCCTCTCCAAGCTAAAATCCAAACTATTTTGGATTGGACAGCACCTGTTACCCAGACTCAGGTCAGGGCATTCCTTGGACTGACAGGGTACTATAGAAGGTTTGTTCAAAATTATGGGACCATTGTGGGGCCCCTAACAGAACTGACTTCTAAAAAGAGGCCCAAGAAGGTGATTTGGACCCCAGAGTGTCAGAAGGCTTTTGACACTCTGAAAGCTGCTATGTGTTCAGCACCAGTGTTACTGGCCCCTGACTACACAAAAGAATTTGTAGTTCAGACAGATGCTTCAGAGCAAGGGATTGGGGCAGTGTTGTCACAGCTAAATGAAGGGGGCCTTGATCAGCCAGTTGCCTTTATTAGCAGGAGGCTTCTTCCCAGAGAGCAGAGATGGAGTGCCATTGAGAGAGAGGCTTTTGCTGTGGTGTGGTCACTGAAAAAGTTGAGACCATATTTGTTTGGGACTCACTTTCGTGTTCAAACTGACCACAGGCCTCTCAGATGGCTCATGCAGATGAGAGGGAGAATCCCAAGCTGTTAAGGTGGTCCATTTCCCTACAGGGAATGGACTTTACAGTGGAACACAGACCTGGGGTTGCCCATGCAAATGCAGATGGACTTTCCAGGTTTTTCCACTTAGCTGAGGAGGACTACCAGGGTGTAGGTTAGTAACCCCTCACCTTTCGTTTGGGGGGGGCTATGTTGTAAAGTCATCCTGTGCCCTGGGCACCCCCAACTTTTTGCTGACTGGAACTGGTGGTAACTGACTCTGACTGACCCTGGGCTCTGTTTAACCAGGCCCAGGGCCAGTGCCATGCTGAAACACTTAGATAACAGTAAAACACCTACATACACTAGGGTACACTTTGGGTTGGGGTACCCCTGTGATTGGCATGACCTACCCCTATAAGCCCCTAGTATATAATAGGGCAGGGGAGTGAAACTACCTATAAGTCCCTTGTATGTGGAAGGGCATGGCAGTTTAGAGGCCAGCAGCCTTTTTGCACTTGCATGTGTGCACTGCTGAAGCCTGTGGTCAGTTTAAAAGCAGCTCTGTGCGCCAGGATTGCTCTTAAACATGTAAATTGTGGCCAAACTCGACTTTGGGGTTTGGGGCACTTAAAACTGGTCAACCTACAATGTTTTGGCATATTAATGACCCCCAGGGTCTCCCTAGGTATCCCAGGGGTGGGGGGTCAGATATCTATAAGGTAGACCCTTATAAAATGAGTTTATATATGCCCTGGGTTAAGTGAAATTCACATTTCACTCTCCCCATTGTGTAAAGTGCTGCCCAAATTCGACTTTGATGCTGGGGGCACTGGGCATGGGGGATCTGCAATGTTTTTACAGATTCAGCACCCCTAGGGTCTCCCCTAGGTGACCTATGGGGTGGGGGTCCTGTGAAAATAAGCCAGGTACTTATAAAATATGTTTTTGTAAGTCCTGGTGCTGGAAAAATGGCCCATGTCATTTTTCCCATTGCAAACCCCATGCCCCATAGGTTAACATGGGGGAAAGTTATTAAACAATAACTTCTGATAGGAGAGGGATAAAGATTCCATTCAAAGACTCACTAGAATGGTATTGATAAATCCTACAATAGGATGTTATTGAATTTTTCCCAAAGTGAACAGACAAGAAGTTATAACACTTTCTTAGTTTTAGTTCCAGATCCAGCCTTCCAGTGCTCTGCCCTGATTGGTCAGAGTTAAGGGGATTAGCCAGCCTGCCTGAAGAGGTGATAAAGATCCCCTGGGGCCAGCCAGATGGACTGGGAGGGCAGTGAGCTGTTCTGCAAGAATGCCAGGCCAGGGGAGGGGTCGTAAACAATGAGCTTCAAAGGGGCAGAGCCCAGAGCAGTGTCATTTACAACTTTGAACCCCCACCTCAGCCAGATGGCAGGATTAAGGAAGATATGTGCAGATGTAGGGAGGAGAGGCTAGGTTAATTAGCCAACTCAGTGGGAGTGTTTAGCCAGCTCTTACCTCCTTGCTGGAAAATCAGCCATTATGGATTTGGAAGCTTTGTTGCACTCTGGGATAGAATAATGCCACACTCTGCAGGAAGGAGTCACTCAAGTGGGAAGTTACCCTACTCCTATTGGTGAAGCTTGACCTCCTGGATGACCCAGAGACTGTGGAATAAGTATCTGAGAGAGGCCCAGCCCCTCAGATCTGCTGCTTGAAACTGAAGAAAGCAAGACTGGCCCTGCTGAAAAGTTCTGCTGTGCAAAGACTTCTAAGGCCTGACCTCTGGAGACTGCACCACCTGAAACTACAGCTTTGTGGACTAACTGTGCTGAGTAAAAGAAGTCAAGAGTGGACTCCCTGCAAGCTACAGGTTAACAGAGCTCATCTGGACCCTCACCACCAAGAATCATCAACCTGGGGAGCTACCAGTGGATTTGTAAGGGTGACGTCCAGTGCATTGTGGGAATTGAAGTCCTCAACTTTCAAGGACCATCTTGGAGCTTCCAGACCCTTGGAGTAAGTTTGAGACACTTTGGGACCCTTTGAGGAACTTCAGGAAGAAGTTCAAGAAGTTTGGGGAACTTTGGAGGAACTTTGAAAAAAAGCTCCATAGGGGGACCGACTCATCCTGGTCAGCCAAGCCGCCTGCCTTCAACCGCGAGCCGGCCAAGCCCACCAGGTTCGTCCCGCTAAAAGCTCCATCGCATCGACTTTCAGAGATTGACCGGGACTAGAGAAAATCTGAAGCCGGCGAACCCTCACCGGATCCGGCTACATGAGGAGCATCGAGAGACCCCGTGAGAAAAAGCTCCAGAAAAGCTTCTAAGTCCGCTCGTAGAAAAGCCGACCGGGAGCAACCGCGAGAGCCAAGCCGCCTGTCTTCCCTCGTGTAAACACAATCCTCAGCACACGTCTTTTAAGTAATATGCAATTATCCAATTTGTTTTAGTCAAGCATAAATGATACAGAGAAATTTTCGAGCTTGGTTTCTTTTCTTTATTCTCTTTGTTCTTGCATCAGCCAACACGTGTTTCGTCGCACAAAGGAATTTTGTCCCGCGACTTTCTCAAGGCTGTATATACAAAACAAACACAAGCCCTTTGTAAAATTACACAAAACAGGTGTATTTAATACACCCATCAAACCTCACCCGTGTGCATAGCGGTATTCTATACGAATTTCTGCGGCAAGCACAGGGATCTATGCCCAAGAGACCGTGCTCATTCCAAAGCATGATAAATAATAGGTTGTTAAACGTAGGCCATCAGAATCTCACCCCGTATATTAAGTGGTGATGGAGAAAACCAATAAAAGGTCCTGATTGTCGGTATCTATCTGCGTGCACCCGGTGTGTGTGCACTGATCAATACGTGTCACGATTAAAAGCACGATCACCTCCTGTGTCACACACACACACTTGAGGACCTAGTGCCAATTACTAGGTGATGGTGAGACGAGCAAAATCAGTGCAATAAGTGTGGTGGCTTTAAAATAAATCCCAAATCACTCCTCACAAGTAAAAGATCAGAAATACCTTACAAGAGTCCAAAATGTTCCCTGAAAAAACCCATAACCTATTTTAGTATGCACTATTAAGAGTAGACCGGTTCACTAGATATCCAGTACATTGAAGTATTAAGGCTACCTACTTTATCAGTGGTGATAATTCCATCCCACTGGAAAATTAAAATCTATGTTCCGATGTCCACGTCGCATTTAACCGTGGATCTTCGTCATGAGCCAAACCTAGAGCACTAAAGAGAGAAAGGGATGTCTTAAACCTCATATGTGATCACGTATCGGCTAAGTATAAGCAAACTTCCTGTATCTTAGCGCCATGTACAGCAGTATATAAAGCACACAGCATAAATCAGCAGTATTCAGCACGCTATTTAAAGCTATCTGTGTTCGCGCTGGGTATTATTAAAAATTACATTTCAACGCTTATGATATTACGCTATGTAAACCTGTATCTAATAACATATAGCATGTCTCTACAGTAATCACCACGCTATTCCAAAATATCTATGTTCCCGCCGGGTATTCCCCCAAACGCCTCACTTAAGCTTAAAACTCTTAGTAAACTTAACCAGGTGCTCCAGATTCTTCTAAATCTGCTGTGTCACACATTCAAATCAAAACTTCCACCATTACCTCGTGTCACTATTTAAACGCTAGGCTACTACAATCCAGTGCCTCTGCTTACCGTAAGAAGGACGTGTAGGTCCCCACATCAGCGCCGTGTTCTCGAGTGCGAGAATGCCGGTCTCTATGATCCACCATTTTTAAAACCTTCCAGCTCACACGTGACATAAACAGAGAAAAGGGACCAGATCCCCTTCTCAGCTTTGGGAGCCATCTTGTAACGTGCTCCTAATGTGCTAAAAACCGCCGGATTGCTATTTATAATCAACACTGGACTGACCATAAGTTGGATATCAAACATATTCTAAAACGCCGATTATATTTCCTAAAATTGCATGAAAGAAAAAACGTCCGCGTCCTTTCGTACTCCTCCCTTCTTGTATATCGTTCCTGCCTCTCAAAACGGGCGCCATCTTTAAGCCATCTATTCCATATACACGTGATAAGAGTTTGCTGGTGGTGCCTGTCCATATCATTAAGCAATCATCAATATAACGACCCCAATATAAAATAGAGTCATTCCACTCGGATCCCATTGGGCCCCAGATCCTCATCTCCTCGAACCAACCCATAAACAGATTGGCATACGAAGGAGAGAATCTGGAACCCATGGCAACCCCCTGCTTCTGCCTGTACCATTCGTCTTTAAACGGTTTTTCCTTTCTTTTGCCTTTTTAATATTTACTTTATGCAACAATTCTGTTAATAACTGTTCTTTGAGTGAATATGTATTTGTTTATCAATTTAGTATGCACCACTATACTAATTATAACATGCATGGGAATGGAGACCTCCAATATCTCAAACTCACACGAGAATTTTGATACACTTGGGTGTTCACTGAACTAATAGGAAAACACGTGTATATGGAATAGATGGCTTAAAGATGGCGCCCGTTTTGAGAGGCAGGAACGATATACAAGAAGGGAGGAGTACGAAAGGACGCAGACGTTTTTTCTTTCATGCAATTTTAGGAAATATAATCGGCATTTTAGAATATGTTTGATATCCAACTTATGGTCAGTCCAGTGTTGATTATAAATAGCAATCCGGCTGTTTTTAGCACATTAGGAGCACGTTACAAGATGGCTCCCAAAGCTGAGAAGGGATCTGGTCCCTTTTCTCTGTTTATGTCACGTGTGAGCTGGAAGGTTTTAAAAATGGTGGATCATAGAGACCGGCATTCTCGCACTCGAGAACACGGCGCTGATGTGGGGACCTACACGTCCTTCTTACGGTAAGCAGAGGCACTGGATTGTAGTAGCCTAGCGTTTAAATAGTGACACGAGGTAATAGTGGAAGTTTTGATTTGAATGTGTGACACAGCAGATTTAGAAGAATCTGGAGCACCTGGTTAAGTTTACTAAGAGTTTTAAGCTTAAGTGAGGCGTTTGGGGAATACTCGAGCGGAACATAGATATTTTGGAATAGCGTGGTGATTACTGTAGAGACATGCTATATGTTATTAGATACAGGTTTACATAGCGTAATATCATAAGCGTTGAAATGTAATTCTTTAATAATACCCAGCGCGAACACAGATAGCTTTAAATAGCGTGCTGAATACTGCTGATTTATGCTGTGTGCTTTATATACTGCTGTACACGGCGCTAAGATACAGGAAGTTTGCTTATACTTAGCCGATACGTGATCACATATGAGGTTTAAGACATCCCTTTCTCTCTTTAGTGCTCTAGGTTTGGCTCTATGACGAAGATCCACGGTTAAACGCGACGTGGACATCGGAACATAGATTTTAATTTTCCAGTGGGATGGAATTATCACCACTGATAAAGTAGGTAGCCTTAATACTTCAATGTACTGATATCTAGTGAACCGGTCTACTCTTAATAGTGCATACTAAAATAGGTTATGGGTTTGTTCAGGGAACATTTTGGACTCTTGTAAGGTATTTCTGATCTTTACTTGTGAGGAGTGATTTGGGATTTATTTTAAAGCCACCACACTTATTGCACTGATTTTGCTCGTCTCACCGTCACCTAGTAATTGGCACTAGGTCCTCAAGTGTGTGTGACACAGGAGGTGATCGTGCTTTTTTAATCGTGACACGTATTGATCAGTGCACACACACCGGGTGCACGCAGATAGATACCGACAATCAGGACCTTTTTATTGGTTTTCCATCATCACTTAACATACGGGCGAGATTCTGATGGCCTACGTTTAACAACCTATTATTTATCATGCTTGGAATGAGCACGGTCTCTTGGTATAGATCCCTGTGCTTGCCGTAGAAATTCGTATAGAATACCGCTATGCACACGGGTGAGGTTTGATGGGTGTATTAAATACACCTGTTTTGTGTAATTTTACAAAGGGCTTGTGTTTGTTTTGTATATACAGCCTTGAGAAAGTCGTGGGACAAAATTCCTTTGTGCGATGAAACACGTGTTGGCTGATGCAAGAACAAAGAGAATAAAGAAAAGAAACCAAGCTCGAAAATTTCTCTGTATCATTTATGCTTGACTAAAACAAATTGGATAATTGCATATTACTTAAAAGACGTGTGCTGAGGATTGTGTTTATGTTTATGTTGGTTTCGACCACGTGTTTGGGGAGACTGGTGGTTCTTCTCACCTTTCAGCACCGTCCATATAAATTTCTCAGAAATCTAAATAGAGTGTAAGTGCTACTCATTCTTGGAGCGCCATTTTACCTATAACCATACCACTGCACCGTCGTGAATTGTCTTCCCTCGTGTGTCGGCCTGGATTTCTGGATTGCCCCGCTGAAGCGATCTTGAGAAATTTTCTAAGTCCGCTCCAAGGAAGTTTACCGGGACCTCGGTCACAAGTCAAGCCGGCGAACCCTCACCGGATCCGGACTGGCTGGGAGCTTCGAGGGGCCTCGCGAGAAAAGCTCCAGAAAAGTTTCTAAGTGTGAAGGTAAAAACTTTAACCGGTACCTTCCGAGGGTGGTAGCCGCTCAGGCTCCATCGCGGTCGGCCTGGAAACTTTGACTTTGGCCCGGTCTATCGCGAGCCTATGTCCCAATATGGTGCTATATGCTTCTAAGTGCTATATTTTATTTAAACTTTGAAAATTCATATCTCCGGTTCCCTACATTGGATTTTTGTCGTTTTGGTGATTTTTTAAAGATAAAAATATTTCCTATTTTTATAAATTGGTGTTGGATTTTTATTATGAGTTGTGTCTTAGTTATTTACTGAATTGGTGTTTTTAAATGCTTTACATACCTGTCTTTGAAGTTAAGCCTGCCTGCTCGCAGCCAAGCTACCAAGGGTTGAGCATAGGATTATATTTCTTAGACCTATGCTGGGTCCTATCAAGTGTTTGTGGTCTTATTACTAGTGGCAGACCTACTTTTGCCCCTACCAATAACCCACTTTCCAACACTCAGGAACACAAAAGTTTACAGAAGTGTCTCAGTGACGCTGTGTGCGTGTGCTTTTTGCAGCCTGAGCCCTTCGTAAGAATTGCCCTGTGATCGTGGGCACCTGGAGTCTAAGCGAGTCTCAGCGACGCTGTGTGTGCGTGCTTTTTGCAGCCTGAGCCCTTCGTGAGGATTGCCTGTGATCGTGCACACCCGAAGTTCAAGTGTGTCTCAGCGACGCTGTGTGCGTGTGCTTTTGCAGCCTCAGACCTCGTAAGAAGTGCCCTGTGATCGTGGGCACCAGGAGTCCAAGTGAGTCTCAGCGACGCTGTGTGCGTGTGCTTCGTGCAGCCTGAGACCTTCGTGAGGATTGCCCTGTGATCGTGGGCACCAGGAGTCCAAGTGAGTCTCAGCGACGGTGTGTGCGTGTGTTTTGTGCAGCCTGAGACCTTCGTGAGGATTGCCCTGTGCCCGTGCACACCCGAAGCTCAAGTGAGTCTCAGCGACGCTGTGTGCGTGTGCCCTGTTGCAGCCTGAGATCTTCGATTTCGCCATCGGCCCGGAATCAACCAAGTCGCATCGGAGGCCCAAGTCGCGAGAGGAGGAGAGGAGAGGGAGGTCGCACCCCCCAGGTAACGTGTGTCGCCGCCTGGGGCGGGGTGCGGGCTCGGAGAGGGATGCTCTCGGCCTCTCCCATTCTTGCAGCACGAGCCTCTGCTCAAGCTCGTATCGCGGCCTGTACGTGCCAAGGAGTGGCAGTACCGGGGCCGGAGTGTGGAGCTGTACATTGGTTTACACCATACCCGTGTTGGGGGCATATATTGGCGGAAGCTGACCGCAAGTCAGTACGAGAGGCAGAGAAACCGTCTAAAGCACCGTGATCGGTGCCGAAGTGCCTTGCGCATTGCATTGTTTCTGCATTACGAACTACCTGATTATTGTATTACGCATTGCATTCGTTTTGCATAACGAACTGCCTGATTGTTGCATTACGCATCGCATTAGTTTGCATTACAAACTGCCTGATCGTTACATTGCGCATTGCATTGTGTTTACATAATGAACTGCCTGATTGTTGCATTACGCATCGCATTAGTTTGCATTACGAACTGCCTGATTGTTGCATTACGCATTGCAGTATTTTGGCATTACGAACTGCTGGATTGTTGTATAACGAACTGCATTATTTTTACATTGCAAAGTGCCTGATTCTTGCTTTATGAACTGCATAGCATTGCATTAGGATTGCATTGGATCACCTAGATTTGCTCATTAATACCGCCAGACCCTACAAGGGCTGGCTGGCCTAATAACCGGCTAGGAGGAATATTACAAATAGGCATATGTTGGATTTTTATCGTGTGGTCTCATCGTATATCTTTTTATATAAACATGTACTTGTTTTTCTATGAAACTCGTGTGGAGTCCTTTTGTGGTGTCATCATTGGGTCACTGAGAGCGTGGTTGCAAATACTTTACACATTAGCCTTGAAGATAAGCCTGGCTGCTCGTGCCAAGCTACCAAGGGGGTGAGCAGGGGCTATCTGAGAAGGTGCCCTTCTGACGTGGAAGCGGGTGGGATTTCAACCCCCCGGTTCTAACAAAGGGAATCTTGGATATTGGCTTGACTCATCTTCTCCCTTATGTTCCCAATGCATGGTAAATGAGTGTCCCATTTATCCAGCCTGTAGTTGTACTTATCTGAACTTAGATGCCCACTCTGCGAAGAATGTCTACCAGGATTCAGCTTGATACTGTACCCGCTGAAGTCCAGGATCAGGATCTGCACTCTGAAAGAAGCCATATTGCTGTGACATGCAAGGATGTAGATTAGTCATGGAGATTCAGTGTGTGAATCTCAAATGTTTGCATTAGGTATGACTGGCTCACTGGGTGAAAAACGTTGGGTTGGAATGTTACCTCGAGTGATTGCCACTGGTTAGTCTATTTGCAGGCATTCATTCCATCAAATTTTGGGTGTCTGAGTGTCAGTAGTATGCCTGGAAGTTTAAGAATGGTGAAGCTTTTCAAGCCTACTACTGCCAATGTTTGTGAATTCCAAAAAGTAGTAAATGTGCACCCATTCATGGAGTACTTTTATGGGTGAATATTTACTACTTTTTTTGTAAACTGGTCACTATATTTATTTATTTAATATCCTGATCCAAAAAAGGAGCAAGTTTAAGTCTCTTGGTGAAATTAGAACAATGACAAAAATAGAAACAGACATAGCAGAACCAACTCATGGCCCCCAGATCCAACTACCAAGCCAAGAATGCATTTGAGGGGTGCAGCACCCCAAACACACCTTCTGATGCTACGTCCCTGCATGTCCCTCCTGTGCCTGGAAGTACTCCCTGGGAACTCATGACTATGGTCACATACAACACAATGAACTGGAGTCCCTGCCCTGGGATCACTTATATTAAATGTATTTTCATTGTATGCACTCTTCCTCAACTCTGCTACAAGAAGCCTTGATGGTAGAGTTTTCAAATTGGTGCATGTGCGTGGGGCTCCTCACCATTACAAATCATTTTATCGATTCACTGATGGCTCCAAGCACTAAGCCCAATTCAAAAATAGGATGAGCAGAGCCGGAGCCGAGCCATGGGTCAGACTTGGCTCCAAGAGTTTGTGCACAAGTCAAGTCACAAAAACCTTTGGCGTGTATATTGTGCAACAAACGTAATGAAATAATATGATGCAATATCTTCAAAATTCTAAAAAGTGTGTTTCTTTAACATACAGAATTATCAGATTATATCACTGCCTAGAAAGACATTTATCAAAAGTGATAATTGTTTTAAACATTCATGGTTCGTCCCCCAACAACAATGCCATTAATGAACTAAGAGGCAAGTCAGTAGTCATATGAACCCTAAATGTGGCTAAATTCTTAAAGACGGAACAACATCACAGTCTATTCAATGAAATATGGGAGGTGCTTGTTCAGTGTACATCCTGAATGCAAGTATTTGAAAGTGCCTCACATGTGATAATGAAAAAAACAGAGGTTCTGTGAAATAAAATACGTGCCCTGGAGCATACGGTTTGGACAAGCAGGGAAGCTGGTATTGATTCCAGGTTATGTGGTTTCACATTTTGAAATTCAGCCACCAGATGGCTATCTCTATCTCTGTCTCTCTCTCTCCTACTCTCTCTCTCTCTCTTTCTCTCCCTTGTTTACATCAAAGGTTACTTTTTTGTCTGTCATTCTTGGCTCATAATGCGAAAAACCGGCACAGACATAGCCGACCCAAATCATGGACCCCTGACCCTACTACCAAGCCAAGAATGCATTTATTTGGGGGTGTCAAATCCCAAACACCTCTCCTGAAGCTACGCCCCTGGCAACCTGTTTAGAGGAGAAGGATACACTGCTCTGTGCAGTGAGGAGGAGGAGGCTCCTTCCAGAAAGGACAAAGTATAATGCCCAGCCGACTGAGCCATGTGTCTAGTTTATTACATGTGAATGAGTTACCCAACAGTGATGAGAAGCTTGCAGTCCATCAGGCCAGAAGAAACCAAAGAACATGTTAGCCATTCAGAAGTTGAAGACCTCCAGAGAGCATAACTAGAGACTAGGGAGGACCTGGTCTGGCAGTTCAGGCTGGACTGGTCCTGATTGGAGCAGGATCAAGACTGATTTGCATATGGCTGGGTCCAATCTGAGGTGACATGGTGTGCAAAATGATGATGGCTGGGGATGCGGCCCGAGTAATTACCAGTGGTTGAGATTAATTCAAGCATTCCATCCACCACTTTTTGTATGCTTTAGTGTAACAGGAAGTCAGCCAACTGACTCTTGGAGTCACCTTTTCTGTCTGAGGCTTGGTGACTACTTTTCCTCAAGCAGGGCACCACAGGCCCTTTTTTCTAGTCCAGGAGCAGCAGGTTCAGTCTAGTCCTTGGTGCTGCCTCCCTTTGCCAGGTCCAGGGAACAGCAGGGCAGTCCTTCTTTGGTCCCCTCTCCAGTGCATACATGATATGGGTGCCACTTTTATGCCCATTCATTGCCCTCAGGGGATGCAGTGACTAGTAGCCAATGGTCTTCCAGGTCCCTTCCCGTCTGATGAGGATTCCTGTAGAATGTGGCATATAGCTGTTCCAGTATGCAATATTCTGCCCACTTCCAAGATGACAGGACCCTTCTCTTGATGTGTGGAGTTTGGTAGCCCAGCCTAGATGTGTGGTACCTGAGGGCTACAGTTTGGCCAAAGTTACCCCCCCCCTCTGCCCACGATGCCACCATGTCTACCAGAAGAAATACCAGCCCCTCTTGTGTGTTTCCACCACTTGCCCTTCAAAGCGGTTTCCTTTTTGAAGCTCACCTTTTGGGCACACACCCTGTTTGGCCTTCGTGCCAGGGAGAGGGAACACCTTTTCAAGTGGCAGGTCTTTTTGTCCTTTATGAGATCCATTCACACCTCCCGCCAGGAGTGCAGAAGGTTGTCATGAAGCCAGCAACTGGAAAATGTCACTGGAACACTCTGGGCAACAGAGTGGCAGGTTTCTAAAGTTGACCTATAATCAACATTTACATTAAATTTGACGTGTGCATCAAGTCGGGTTTAATGTAATGATTCATTTGATACCTTCAAGAACCAACTTCAGAGGTCCCATTCAGAGATTAGCACAGCTGAGTTGTCAGCGTGCAGCCCTTTACTCTCCAATGGGACTACTAATCTATCTATAGTAAAAATGACGACTTGGGGGTTTTCCCTGTAAGGCCATGTGAAGCACATGTTCCATTTTTAATATACAGTACCCTGCCTTAGGGCTCAATTGGCCTGCCTTAGGGGTGACAAATATATTAAAAAAGAAGTTCTGGACTGTGTCATTAGTTTAAATATCAAAGTTGATTTAGCAGTTCGAGAATGGCGGGCTGTGAGCCTTGCTTTGCTTTGACACACTTGTGGTGGCACAATCCTGCAGCCGTCCACGAGGGTCACTTTAACTTACAGGCCATGGGTACCTCTGGTACTAAGTAAGTTGGTTTATGGCCATTGTTGAAGACCCAATAAAACATATATCTTTACAGAACACTAGCGCTGAAGTCTGTTTAGCAGGCCTCAATACACTTTCAGAGTCGAAAAACCAGCAGCATCAGTCCAAAAACTTGGGGATGATCATGTAAAAAGTGGCATTTTCTTACAACTGACTTCACTCACCATAGCCCATGGCAGACCAGAGAGTTCACGAAAATTGTCAAAGACACATGAATGTTAGAATATCATTGCCCATCTGGTCGAAGGGTATTTCGAATGTAGCACCTTAAGATGTAAGTGCAGTAATTGTGTTTGGTGTTGTATCTTGTAGCCGATGCAAACTAGGATCTCAAGGCATTCCGTTTGATTTTTTTGGCTCATTTTTAGCTTTGTTTATACAATTGCTAAAGAATTAAAAAATAATCTCCATAAAATCTTACAAGCTTAATAAATAGCATTTTTTTAAAATACATACTATGAACTCTCACATATATGTACACATTAAACTAAAGTAGAGAACATGAATAAATATGTAAACACATACCTATATCAGTCTTTTAATGCGGATGCATTAAAAATAGATCAATGTATTTATTCATACACAGTGAGATAGAAATGTATATTTAAAGCGAAGAATGATTTACTCTCCTTAAATTGTATTTTCTCAGGTATAACTAAATCTGTCATATATATTTACTCCATTGCACGTGATCTACAATATTTCTATCTGGATACGATAAGCCTTTTGCCTTCCTCCATGAAAATCAGTGCATCATATAGTTCAGTGGCGGTTCCTCCGCTAAGGTGGAGGAGCGTCGCCCCACGGCCAGGAGTAGCAAAGAAAGGAAACAATAAAATGATAATAACAGGATGTTAATATATTTTTATTTTTCCTCCTGTGGCGGCAGTGCGTGAGGGGGCTGGGCGGAGCTGCAGGGGCGGAGTGGTAGAACACTCCTGTGCACAATGACTGTTTGGCCGGCCCTCTCAGGCCATCCAAAACAGTCATGCACACTTCCCTGTTCTGCATGCAAGCTGCATTACAGCCTGCATGGAGAACATGCCAACCCCCCCAACCGCTGGATGAGCGCCGTGTCACGGCGCTCAAACCAATCACAATGCTGCATTGCAGCGTTGTGATTGGCTTAGGGTGGGGAGCCTGGCTGCCTGCTTCCTGTTCTGACCTGAAGTCAGACACAGGCGAGCAGGAGAGAAAATGCGGGACCCGGCGGCGGCAAGGTAAGTTTTATTTATTTTAAAAGCAGCCCGCGCCCCAGCCACCCCGCACCTGCCCCACCACCCGCGAGCCATGCCTACCGCCCCTGATATAGTTCCACAACAGCTACAACCTTCTGGAGTTAGCTTTGACTGCTGGCCCTACCTACTGTTGGAGGATCAGCTGCCTGAAGGAGGTAACTTGGTTATCAAAATGAAGTGCAACAGGCACCGAGGAACAGGGGGTACTTCAACAAAATATTGCATCCAAAATATAATATGGACAAAATATCATCTCAGGAATATCAAGGACAAAAATATTGTGAAGGTACGTTCTAATGGAAAAGCAAAGTTTTACTATACCTAACTCCACATCTATGCACCTTGACGATATATATATCAACAAGGTATGTAGATGTGGAGTTAAGAATAGTAAATCTTTACTTAACTATTTGCACTTACCTTCTCAATAGATTGATCCTTGATATTTTTGTCATGATATTCTGTCCACACAATATTTTTGTATTCAGTATTCTGTTAGCGATCCCATCCTGGGGACTCAGTGGTAAAAAATAGTGCTGACCATAGATACTGTCCAGTAAGTAGGGGTGGCTTATTTTGTTTCTCCACAAAATTTGATGAAGCTCCCAATGTTCACTATTTACCTACTTTGCGAACTTTCATATGTTTCCTTCACCCCTGACTACACAAAGATCTTTCTCCTTGTAGCAAGGTCATTTATATACGATTAAAATGGGCAAAATTAAATTGGAGCGGAGGAGCATCGCCCCCCTTACGTTCCCCCCAAAGCCCCAGAGATCAAAAATAAAAGGGTAATTGATTACCATTTTATTTTTTATTGTCCCGTCTTGAACCGAGCGACAGGATGGGGCAGGGCCTGCTGAGTGAGCAGGGAGGAGTGGAGGGCAGAAGGCTGCCTTTGTACTTGTTTAAAGTGTGCATGTGTCTTTGGCTGGCCGTCTTGATACCACCAGCCACACATGCGCACTTTAAACCTCTCAACTCAGCTGTCTTAAGACAGCCAGGTTGAGAGCAAGTGCAGGCATCCAGTGCCCTCGGGAGTGCCAAGAAAGTCCGCTTTCACCAATCAGGGCACTGGACACATGCTGGTTAACAGCATGTGAGCAGGCCTGCATTGGTCATGGGAGTTTGCTGGGTCCTGCATTTTAGTTGCAGCAGACGAAGTCTGAGTGAGGAGAATGTCCTCAGGATCTGGTAAGTGCTTTTCTTTTTTCTATTTTTTTAATTTTGTTAACCCACCCCCCCACCCTCAGTAGATGTCAGCCGCCACTGACTATTAGATGTCAGCCAACCAGCATGACCCGTGGAGTGGGAGTCGCGTTAGTTGCATTTTACTTTATAGTTCCATATAAGAAAAACATATAATAAATTATTCTTTGCAGATTTAATTTTTGCATAACTATGCTGCACACAATGGCGTTGTGGGAATAAAAATACTAAATGTTGTCTTTGAAAATTACCTTCTCTAGAAACTATTTTTTTATGTTACCCATGGATGTAAGCAACACAAATAGTTCATAAAACGATTTTAACTTGGATATGCTGAAGCAAAAAACTTCACAACCTACGCAAAGTTGTATGCCTCTCAGCCAGGTAGCGTGCACGGCTAGACGCATGATGCCGAGGTTCTCTCTTCTGGGCTGGCACGTGAAGCATGCCATGCCTTGGTTCTCTTTTGGTTGTGCTCATCTCGAGTTCTTCTTTCGTCCTGACGCCTCGGATACACTGAGGGCTCTCACCGCTCTTGTGCTCACGGAGCCCCAGCCGGTACACAAACAACACCGACCTTTGGAGAACCAGGTTATCACACGCATGGAGGCCGGAGCGGACGTGTCGACCTGAGCTCCGGCCTCCACCTAGTGAAATCCATAACCATCCTGTGCTCCTGCAGATATTACCCTGCATTCCTGGATGCTATCGGGCCACCTTATTCTGCTGGCTGGCGTGGGAATCTTACCCGCGGCGTGGAGGGGCAGCAGCCGGGCCGAAGCCGTGGTGTGTTTCCCGGCCGTGGCAGCACACGCTAAAGTCCCGGAGAGCAGGCAAGTGCCTACGTCCATGCGGGCGCCGGATTGTCTGCCTGCGAGGCGCTGAGCCTGGTGGGGCTTCCTGGCCTGATCACCCTCGTGCCTAAGAGGGAGGGGAGTTTAGTGGGCCTAGCGGGGCCTTGATTTGTTGGAGCAAGCCTGGCGGCCGACCGGCAGCCCTGAGGCCTGAATGCAGTGTTGGTGCGCTGGGCCTGCCGGGGCCTCACTGTGGTGCTTGCGCCAGGCGGGAGACCTGACTTTGTGGCACTGATCCGCCTGCCCTGAGCGTCCTCCTCCTTCCACAAGATGGAGCCCAGCATGACCTCAAGATCAGCCCGGGATCTAGCATGCCGCTTCCGCCCACCACCACCCCGGCCTTCTACCCCTACGGCCATCTCCACCTCCACCTCGGGGATCCCTACAGACCCAAGACCACCGTCCATAAGTGCAACACCACCTGAACGCCTGGCTGAAAGATGGCAAGAATTTCATGCTCTGTAAATATGTAATATATAATTGTCCAACCCTAATCGCTTTTTAAAATGTAATCTTGAGTGAATTTGCAACTTGTATATACATAACTCTAACCACTAGTATCTGTAGTAGACGTATGTACTTACTACCATTCTTATGTGAATTTAGAGTTTTTCTGTTTGTATCTTTTCCTTGAGTGAATTTGCAACTTGTATATATGCAACTCTCACTAGTATCTGTAGTAGACGTATGTACTTACTACCATTCTTATGTGAATTTAGAGTTTTTCTGTTTGTATCTTTTCCTTGAGTGAATTTGCAACTTGTATATATATATGCTCCTCTAACCACTAGTATCTGTAGTAGACGTATGTACTTACTACCATACTTATGTGAATTTAGAGTTTTCCTGTTTGTATCTTTTATGTAACTCATGTACACCGAAGTCCTTATGTAATGTAACTGGTTCTTTTGTAAAGCGCTCTGACACCTTTGGATAAAGTTTGCACTATATAAAATCGCATTAGATAAATAAATTTAAAAAAATATGAGAACTTTGCGAAGGTAGCGAGAAAAACGTGTAACTTTGTACATCCCTGCAATAACTATGAACATCCATGACCTAAACGAGACTTCTCATGCCACACCAAAGGACTATATCGGGATCGATCTCTAAATTATTAATAACAGTAACACTAAACGCCCATAATTACCAATCTAACTTATTTACATGGTTACTGTAAAATACGCTGAGGTGAAACGCGACAAAAAAAACGTCCCCAATTACTTGGGTTGTTGTTCTCATACACGTGCAGTAGATGGCGATAAGCTCTTATTTAAACTACCTACTACACTATCACGAAAGCTTGGAAAATGAAATCTAGTCAGAAAAACTGTCATCGAAGCATAGATTGGGACGCTAATGGGATTGAAGAATTTAGTTAAAACGAACGGATGGAGACGATTGAATTTCCCTGAGCCATTGATAATTGCTCATTCTGGGCACATTTCGTTCCCTCATTTTTATTTTTAGCTTATCTGGGTCATTATAGCCAATGAACAAGCATGGGCCAATCACTATAGGCCTCATAGGCGCTGGACGTAGGGGTGCTGGGGTCCTGCAGGCAGCACCCCCAAAAAAACCTTGCTGGAGGTCAGAAGGTGAAGAAGTAATAAAGATGCCTTTAAAGTTGTTTTTATCTCGTCACATTTGCTGTGCTTTCACAGACTGAGATCAAGTGTCAAGATAAGTCTTCTGTTAAATTGCTGCTTATTCTTTTATTATGGGCGTTGCTGTTTACTTTTATTTCTCTACAAAGTGAAGGATTTTGTAAAGTAATGTGTGACTATTTTGCTGAGTAAACGTGAAAGGAAGGGTAGGATATCGTTTTTTATAACACGAAAATATTTAAATACCTGTAATTTAACTGTACGCATATTTCAGAATATGTTTTCAAACACAACTGTAGGACATTGCACTTTTTTGCAATTCTGTAGAGTGGCGGAAACAAAGGATTTAATAGGGTCAAAACAAATCAATATGCTTGGTGATGCGCAAAAGAAATATTTACAGAAACCCGATTTTCACACGTTAGCGTTTGAACGGTGAATAGTTTTAGTACAAAACTTCTGTCCGTGCAAATTTAGTGGCCATTTCACTGGAAAGTGTGCCATCTGTAAATGAAAGTGTGCTACCACACCATGCTTTAGTGATATATTTTCACCAGTGTGTTCCAAAATGAACCGCAACTATATACAACCATACCGCTCCCCTGCTGAATACATTTGCTACACTTCTCTTTTGTGTGGCTTTTGTGTGGCATTTGGGTTTTTCACAATCCCTGTGACTTCAGTGATGAAACACTGATGGTAGCCCCCGCCACTCTGAAAACTGTTCCAGCGCCACTGCCTGGCCCTACCCCAGAAGGAACCATACAAGTCCTAACTGGTATGCCATGGCCAATTTAGGTGGGAAGACAAGCAACGAAAGACAAATTTAAACCTTGTCGGGCTTTACCTGTAAAGAGATGGTTCAATTCAGAAGGCACAGTGAGCTTGGGACTCACGCCTGGGCAAACATCTCTTTATCTATAAGACTCAGGGCCTTATTTATGAAGGCCTTGCAACACTTTTGCGCCGCCATTGTGTCACTATTCGTGACGCATTGGTGCCGTAAATAATGCACCCTGGTGCGCCATATTTACAAGGTGACGCACCTAGGCAGATGCGTCACCTTGTAAAGCCCTGCGCCACATTATATCTGCGTCAGGTATAATATATGCAGGGTGGGCGTTCCCACGTAAAAAAGGGTCGTAGAAGTGTCACAGTGAAATCTATGAGATTTCACTGCGATACTCCTAGGACGCCACTGTGTCAAAACCTGACGTCTGTGACGCAGTGCCATAGGCACAGGCTTACCCCATGCATTCCTGGAGTTGCTTCATGCTTGCAGCACAACTCCAGCAATGCGTGACTTTTGTGGCAACAGATACGTCAGGATTCCTGACATACCTCTCTTTCCTTGCGACATGGAGCGCTGTACATTAAATACGGCACATCCAACGTGTTGCAAGGAGGGCGCAGTAAAAACTGTTTCATCCCATGTTTTATCGCAGTGATGCGACCGTTTTCATAAATGAGGCCCCCAATGAGCACTAATTTCGAATGACCTATATTTTCCTGGTGCAGCTGAACTGACTACAAACTCCGAAGCTTTACTTAACGAAGAGAGGCTTGATGTGGGGAGCAATGCATGAAGCAAGTGGAGCAGAGACTCGTATTGTCCTCAGGGTTCAAGGGAGTATCATAGATCAAAGCATGTTTTAACTGTCTCTGCTTCGAATATTGGACCTGATTTTTTATCCTTATTTCTAGCTTGAAGGACATTTTCATCAATGTTTTTGCTTTATGAATGTAATTTTGGCATCATGAGGGTCTCCCACATAGTTATCTGAAATGCAGCCGAGATGAAGCCACGCTGATGTCGCAATTCTAGACAGAAACTGATGGTTTGGCTGTACATCTTGACAGGTGGGTCGTTTGCTGGGGTCACTTGGGTTTGGAACTACGACCTCTGACCTCTTCGTCTTGACTTTCACTCCTGCGTTTTATGTTAATTTGTGATATTTTAAAGTTAGCTATCAGTTTTACAATGTTGACTATTTTACCACTTTTTCTATTTGAGAGTTTCCAGTTTACTACTTGCGAGTTTTTCAGGTTCAGTGATGTATAAGGTTGTTTCTTGTGATGTCACAGAGTCTAAAGACATGTGATGTGACTTCCAGTACTACACCACTGGATTCAAGCTATCCTGGCTGATGAAGGGTGATGCCCTGAAACCGGTCCCAGGATGCTTGTTTCCGTTCCAGGGAGGACCTGGCTTGGCAGTTCGGGCTGGACTGTTCCCATAAGGAACAGGGTCAAGACTGATTTGCATATGGCTGGTTCCAAACTGGGGTGGTGTGGTGAGCAAAAGAATGATGGATTAAACCCAGATCCTTCTGACTGGGAGTGAATGTTTGCATTGTCCAGCATTCCGTCCATCAATTGTTTCTTTTGCATGTGACTTTCAGTACTGCCATAAGAGAGTCAAGTGGCATTTGATGGCACTTTTACTTCCCTCCCCTGTCACTTTGTTGGCACGATGACAGGCTGATGCTTTTGGGAACAGATTGATGAAATAGTTTGTGATGACTGGAGGGTGTGCACACTGTTGCCCTGCTAACAGAAGCTGATGAGTACACTGTTTCCAACATTTTGTTGCGTTGTATAATACTCAGACGCAGTGGATATGTCACTCCAGTTTATTCATAGCTGAGAAGCAAGTGTGGACACAACCTGCCTCCGTGTGTCCACCACCCTACTGACAATACATTTCCATTCACTAAACATAAACATTCGATGTGTCACCCGCAGCAGTGGTGTTCCACGTCGCTAAGCAACATAACACCCCCCCCCTTTACACCATACATTGTAATATTCCTTTCTCCTATTATGTGTCACCTCCATCCGGTGCTGCACCTCTTCCTTTATCCAGTTTCTTAAGAATGGATTAAGTTCTAACAATTCCTGAATGCCCTTCGTGGCACAATTCCACAATAGTATCATGTAGACCCTCAGGAGGAATGATTCTTCCCCCCCTGGAAAAGGTACCTTCCTCCACCGCCAATTCTAGTCTCACCTCCCAAAAGGGTCTCACCTAAGCAGTCAAAGACTCCTTTCTTGGCCATTCACCCAACAAATAAGATCATACTTTTTGTAGAGTTTTGTCCTTCTCATACTCTGCCACCCATTCACTCTTATTGATGGCAGAAAACCCTTGATCATGGATCAATTCTACTTGAAATCCATTCCATATCACATCCTCACAATTTTCTAGCATAACAGGCATCCTTGACAGAAAGTCAGCCACAACATGATCCTTCCCAGGAGTATAAATTATATTATAAACAAAATCCTGCATACTCATTGAAATTCTTGCAAGCCTTGAAGATGCATTGGCAGAGCCCTCACTAGTAAGAATCTTAACCAATGGTTTGTGGTCACAACAAATGGTGCAAGCCTTCACCCAAACAAATGACTTGAAATGTTCTAAAGCCCATGCACAAGACACAGCCTCCCTTTCAATAATTGGATATTTTTCCTCACAAGGAGACAGAGACCTGAAAGCATACACAATTATGCTTTCCTTACCAGAACTATCCATCTGGGAAAGCACAGCCCCCATACCCTTGTTACTCGCATCAGTAGTGATAATGCTTCCGGTCAAACCATCCCAAAACTGGTGGACCTGTCTTCACCACATATAATTTTCCTCTTGCTTCCCTGCCTTTAAATTTGAAGGTAAACCAACGATAACCTACCAAACCAATGGTCTCACCACCGTAGCCCTCTGGATGTCTGTCCGGTTCTAATAACTGCTCCCCTACTTTATGTATGAAAGACGACTTCCATAAGTCCTCATTTATAATAGGGTACAGAGATCCTGAGTCAGCATAAATGTTTATGTCAACCTCACCAATCTCCATCCAGCATTTAGGTTTGTTTGTAAACACAGCATTGTTAATATTAAGCACTAAATTATTCCTTACCTTCATAACCAAGTTGTTAACAGACGTATTATCGTCTCCCTCGTCCTCATCTGGCTCGAACCTTGTGCCATCCTCCCCACAGTCATTCACATACTTAACTTTAGACTTTCTCCTCCTACACACCTTTGCAAATGGCCTACAATTCCTGCATTTTTGCTTGGCCGCTGGGCAATTTCTACTGTACGCCAAATGATCTCTAATATCGCTCTATAACATCTGGCTTGCTCCTTTCCTTTCACCTTGTCCCTACTCACTTTAGAAGGTCCCTTCTTATCTGCAGCATTGTTAACCTTCCCCATTACTTCTACTACCTGCAAATCCTGTTTAAGTGTTATGGCGCACCTACTCGAGATTTCGGCTTTACGCATGATGGCTAGAATTTCTTTCAACGATGCATCTCCACTTACCAAAAGCCTCTCCTATATGGCAGGATTACATGCATGCATAACCACCTGATCACGCATCAGATTGTCATTTAATGCCCAAAACCTTTTTAAGTTCAGATACATAACTATCCACAGTTTCTGACTCACCCTGCTTCTTTTGGAAACATTTAACTCTAATTATCCCCATGCACACTTTAGGTGCAAAGTAGTTATCTACATGAAACAATGCTAGCTCATAAACATTAACATCAACAGAAACATTAGCTTTGGTCATTTGATGGTATACTCTCAACTCAGCTGGCCCTAAAGAGTGTAAAGGTATTCTTTACTTCTGTGCTGGAGCCATCTTGCCGGCTTTATCCACCGCCTCAATATAATTGGTGAAGTATGCTTTCCACTCCAACCACCTCAAGGAAGGCTTTGACCCAGTTGCCCAAAATGCCTGGGGCGGACTAATATTATAGCTTTGTGTACTCATTGTAAATGGACTTGTTCAGTGTCCTTACTTCACCTTAGGACTAGTCCATTGTCCTGCTTCTCACCACCCAATTAGTATAATGCAGGAATTAACCCTGAGGCAAAAAATAATATTCAATAAATAAAAAAAACAGAAGAAAATGAGCAAACACTGCAAAAATATAAGGGAATTATATATTTACCACTGACTTCAAAATACACTTCAATGCCGCAAACAAGGTAAAACTTGAAGGCGTGGCTAAATACCCAATCCCCTCCAATCGCGGTAAAATATAAACAAATATGGCTGCTGTGCAAGGTCACGCAGCGTGACCTCACATGATGAGCTCACATCCTGGCCCATGCTGTAAGGAAGTGGAAGGAGGAGCTTTAAGAGGAGCACAGCCAATGCGTGCTGAACAAGCATTTGCAATGCAATCGGTCTCGCCTTTGGGACCTTATATGTATTTAGCTATGCAGCACATTAGCCTGGGTGCTGAAACATCTACTGTTCTTTAACATGGAGGGAAAATAAGCACCAAACTGCGTGACACACCAGGTATGGGAACACATGGAGAGAATATTGCCTTTCAGCGGGAAATGGTATAGTCCAAAGCTCTGTTTTTAATACAAAATCAGGGCCTTCGGTGGTAATATCACTGAAAATACAAGATTTGAAAACAATATTATTGTCTACGGGTGCTCATGGAAGACAATTTCTATGGACTAGAATCTAGAGAATGCTAAAGTGATTCTGGTATTTTACTGACCTCTGCTGGTCGTTTTCTATTAAGACAGTTAAATAGAGGCAGTTGAACAGAAAAAAATGTCCCTAAGCGGAAGCAGACAAGTCCTAGGGCTGATCTCCAGAGCCCACAAAGTACATACACATATAAGTATATACTAAAGTATATACAAGAGGTCTCGAATGCTCGACCTAAAAATAGGATCGCAGCAAGCTTTCTTCTACTTTCAAAAATGGCAAATGCTCTAAAATAGGACACGAGGAGATGTGCAATTCAAAACGTGCTTCTGATGTGTTGCCGTAATCAATTAAGTTCACACCTCAAGAAAGCTCGTTTATAGGCGCTTCACACGACGCTGGTGACGCAGAGGTTATCGAGGACGCGAATGTGCCAACTGGGTTTCCTAGGTGAACCCATGCGCAGTGAGCGCGTGAGGAGCATAGAAAGTGAGCACGCGCGAGGAGCATTCACAGTGAGCACGCGCGAGGAGCATTCACAGTGAGCACGCGCGAGGAGCATTCACAGTGAGCACGTGCGAGGAGCATTCACAGTGAGCACCATTCACAGTGAGCACGAGTGAGAACTGGAGCGCAGCAGCATAAAATCGATGGAAGTGCCTGGGGCCTGGAAGCACCGCTGACAGTTCACTATGACGGAAGCCCCGACTGCTGGTCATGTCCCCCACTCCTCCACCGACTACTGGTCGTGTCTCCCACTCATCCACCGACTGCTGGTCATGTCGCTCACTCCTCCACCGACTGCTGGTCATGTCTCCCACTCCTCCACCGACTGCTGGTCATGTCCCCCACTCCCCCACCGACTGCTGGTAGGGTGACCAGGCATCCTGGATTTGCCAGGGCGGTCCCGGTTTTTCAACAGCTGTCCCGGCAGATTTCAGGAAATTTAGCTCATGTCCCGGTTTTTAGAGAGGTTCAACTGCAAACGTCGGAAGGTTCTTTTTATGATTTACAAAGCAGGGATAGTTAGCAGTTGTCTCAAGAAAGCAATTTAATTAACAGACAAGCTACTGGTTTTAAAAATTGTATTTATTTATGTTCTTACTGCCTGTTCTGTAATTCTCTGCTGAGGAGCGCTGTCATTCTGTGCGCAAGCTTGAAGGAAAATTGTAGTCTTTCTTCTATTTTTGTGAAATGTCCCGGTTTTTGGCTTAAAAAATCTGGACACCCTAACTGCTGGGCATGTCCCCCACTCCTCCACCGACTGCTGGTCATGTCTCCATTCCTCTACCGACTGCTGGTCGTGTCCCCCACTCCTCCGCCGACTGCTGGTCATGCCCCCCACTCCTCCACCGACTGCTGGTCATGTCCCCCACTCCTCCACCGACTGCTGGTCATGTCCCCCACTCCTCCACCGACTGCTGGTCATGTCCCCCACTCCTCCACCGACTCCTGGTCATGTCCCCCACTCCTCCACCGACTGCTGGTCATGTCCCCCACTCCTCCACCGACTCCTGGTCATGTCCCCCACTCCTCCACCGACTGCTGGTCATGTCCCCCACTCCTCCACCGACTGCTGGTCATGTCCCCCACTCATCCACCAACTGCTGGTAATGTCCCCCACTCATCCACCGACTGCTGGTAATGTCTCCATTCCTCCACCGACTGCTGATCATGTCTCCCACTCCTCCACCAACTGCTGGTCATGTCTCCCACTCCTCCACGACTGCTGGTCATGTCTCCCACTCCTCCACCGACTGCTCATATCTCCCACTCCTCCACCGACTGCTGGTCATGTCTCCCACTCCTCCACCGACTGCTGGCCATGTCCCCCACTCCTCCACCGACTGCTGGTAATGTCTCCCACTCCTCCACCGACTGCTGGTAATGTCTCCCACTCCTCCACCGACTGCTGGTCATGTCTCCCACTCCTCCACTGACTGCTGGTCATGTCTCCCACTCCTTCACCGGCTCCTCCTTCAACAACCCTCATCTCCTCCTGTCGGGTTTGATTCACTCGGCTGCTTGCGCCATGAATCTCCAGGGCGCGTGACGGTGCGTGGACACTACCATCCATTACTGCCACCAGCCACAACACTTCGATTCATCATCTGAACACCGGGACAACTTCACGGTTCCTCAACTCGCCTCACTGGATGGAAAGGGCGAGTGACTCCCGGCTCCAGGCACTTTAGCTGTGTGCACTTGGCCACCTTCACGTCTGCACTGCACTCTGCAATGGCAGCCGCTGACTTGAATGCAGACAATCTGCAGAACTCGCATTTAACAGCAGACAAGAATGAAACGTTTATCTTTACAGGTGCAGGTGTGTCTACTTGAGTTGTTTGTAAACTCCTTGATAGAAAGAATCACTTAAAAAATGTCTTTGAACTACTGACTACAAATACCAATTACAGACGACTCCCTGCATGGTCTTCGAACTAAAGACAACATGTAGATGTTTATAACTGAAAAGCTTTAAAACTCTTTAACAGCTTTTTTGATGGTCTCCTAATACCGGCATTTTGTGTTCGTTTCTAGTACCTCTTTACTCTGTCTTACTTACCGCATAATCTTCCATCTTAAATGAACTTTGAAGCTCCTGATCTAGGTCTTTCACCCCCCTTCAAACGTTTCAAAAGCCACATGGGAGTGACATGCAAGTGTCTTACACAAAAAAAAACACAAAGATTTTAAGTAAAGTATATTCTGCAAACCCAACAAAGTAGATTCTTTCTCTTTCAATGTCCTCTGCAAGGTGATAAATAGAACAAAGGTAGATCATAGGGAATATATTGTACCCTCTTGGGTCCGACTAGAAGTTAAGAGGTCTCATCTCTCTTATATAGACTATGTGTTGGAGGGGCACAAAACAGCTGGCTTGATAAAAACAGACAATGGCATCATGGCAAAAACTAAATGTTTCTGAAAGATGAGAACAGATCGCATTTAGGAAATCGGCATCAACCTTTAGCTCTTGGCTTTGGTCTGGATATTGTCTGATCCTTTACAATCTGGGGTTTTTAATTCTTTCATGGGGATTATCTCAATTTTAGTAGTTGTTAGTGCTTACGTGCAGCAGCCACGTGGCCACAACGTTTTGCAGCCACTGTCGATTGCAGTCAGCGCGTTCCTTCCACTGTGTGCTTTAATTACACTATTCCGTGAAAATAACGCACAAACTAGGCATTGTTGTAGGCAAAGAAATCCAGTAGAGAATCACCAGCAGACATCCGTCTACACAGGCACTACGTAATAAAAGTAATTATTTCTTCAAGCGCTATGCGACCGCGGCAGATCCATAGCTCTTCGCAGCTTCACTCCCCAGCCATAAATCCTGCGCGGCAGAAGTCCTGTTTCTGTAGCACACGTCCCCGGGTTCGTAATTTAAACTAGTACAGACTGTTCCTAAACAGACCCATAAGCTACCGGTGAACACGCGCAGCGATGTACACGTCACTGTTGCCCGAAGACACTGACGGAAGTGTCACATGCCGCTTTTAATAAAGCCCTTGGCATCACAGGCCGGTTTCCTGCCAGGGCACCAAAAGCGGACCTTGCAGCATCTTCCTGCTTCCGTCCGCTCTGATCAATTTCGGGTGTTTCTCCCCATGCACGGGCTCCGGGTGTCATTATCAATTGGTGGGCTTTGTACTAGAAATCCCTTCTTAACAGTCCGTGTGCCCCACCTCTCTGTACATTTATACAGTCGCAGAAGGGCTTAAAGGGCCACTCGGTAAATGTCACAGTAGGTCTGGAAGCCCAAGCTGACATCATGAAACCAAGGAACATTCGGGATCGCGAATTGTCGGTGATTGTTAAACCTCTCCGCACACTGGACATCCCTTTAACAAGCATTTGCAATGCAATAGGACTCGCGTTTACGCAAGACCTATTGCATTGCGGGCGGGCGAGAAGGAAGGCACGGACTGCGGGGTGGGGGAGGCACGGGAAGAAAATAGTGCTCACAGTATAAATAAAACATACTGTGCAGCACTCGAAGTAAAGGGGCCAGTAGTCATGGAAGGATACATATGGCGACATGCTCGTCATAAGGAGGGACTAACAAGCCTAAAACCAAACGGAAGGCAGCATTTAGGAACTAAGGCAATGAAAAAGGTGGGCGGAGCTTCCACAGAGCTTCCACTCCATACTGAATACTGCATGCCTCGCAAAGCGAGCAGCGCATGAGCGCTGCCGCTATAGGCTCGGCCTAATGAATGTGTCCTTAACTGGTGCTCATTAAAAGTGCCCCAGTACCTTTGGGTCGAGTTTGCGCTATAAGCTACGGTGTTGATGATTAAGTGCTGGCGCCGAGCACTGGAAACCACTGGCTCAAATTAAGCACTGGGAATTTCAAATAAAGAGTTTTCGCCTCGGGGGCTCAATTTTGTCAAGAAATTCTTCGAATTGGGGGACGCATTTTACATTTAAGAATTTTTAATTTTAAGCTACCCAAAGAAGATGTCAGGTAACGGTTGTTATTAACAAATGCTCACTATCTACTTTTTAGATGGACCCCCCCTCCTTTGTTACATGAGGATGGATTATTCCAGAGCCCACTCAGACCAAGATTTGTGAGCCATGTCTTGACAAATTTGAGCCTGGGTGTTCTAACTCCAGCATCCAGATCTATTAGCTCCTGAAGCGCTAGCTGGTACTGACTCGGACCTTTAGCCAACCACAACTTCACCCAGTATAGAAGGGGCTTGAGCTTTGCAATATCTGAAATATTCTGTCTCACAAGGTCCAATCTTAGAGGGATCAAAGGGGCATTTTGCGTGAGACCGGAAAGGGAACACATAAATCTATGTTCTGTTGTTACTAACTGGTATACATTGCCAGCACCCCACAGAACCATATAAGGCTGCACCAACTGCTTTTGCACGATATAACTGTCAGGCTGGTGTTAGAGGGCGATAGATAGGACATTTTATGGCCCTCAGAACAGCCCCGGTCCTATGTTGGAGCAGCACCTTGCTTTTCCGGAGTTACGCTGACCATGAAAGAGAGGTCATCAGTCGGACCTCAAGATAGTCAAACTCCTTCACTCCCTCCAAGGGGCACCTTGGACATGTATTTTCCCATTAAAGGGCCGTGGTGGATTGAAAGCCATCAACTTTGTTTTGTTAACATTTATTTCTAGCCCACCTCCCAATTTAGGCGAATCATTATTGCAATTGTGCAAGTGCCCAATTACCTCATTGATGTAAAGAGTGAATAGTGTTGGGGATAGCACGCAGCCTTGACCTACACCTCTTTCTATTGGGATTTTATCTGTCAGCTCTCCCCTGCCTCCCCCATCTAACCTGTGCATAATTTACTATACAAGCGTGCAATCAAAGATAGCAATAAATCTGGCAGGCCAATTTTATGAAGAGCCAGCCAAGACTGGCCACGGGGAACAACATCAAAGGCTGCCTTGAAATCAATAAAGGCCACATAGAGGTGCTCATGCCGCAACGTAACAGTCTTCCAGACCAGAAGGGCAAAGGGGAAGACTTGGTCAATTGTGCTGGTATTTTCCCTAAATCCAGCTTGCAGGTGGGAGAGAACCTTCGCCTCCTGCATCCAGTCCTGAACTCAGTCTAAGATCTGCTTACTAAAGATATTTTGGGCAGTGTCAATAAGTCTGATGGGTTGATAATTAGCTGGGTTGTCCCTATAGCCCTTTCTGAAAATAGGAATAGTTTCCGCCCCTATCCACGTGGGGGGAATATTCAAGCCCTGCGCTATTGAGTTGGTAAAGTAGATTTAGATATGTGTCCCACACACTAATTTCCGATCAATATAAATCAGCAGGGATCCTGTCTAAGCCTGCTGCTTTTCCCCCCTTCATGGAGTTTATTACCATCACATTCTCATCTAATGTGAAAATGGTATGGTTCAGGCTACTCTATTCTGTGCTCCTCAAAAACTTATCAATGGTGTCATCGGGGTCAGCACCCCTCTCAGATGATGCATACGATTCTTTAAAGTGCTTGAACCATGCCTTGGGTTGAATATGGAACTCTTACACCTTACTAGGATCAACACTACCCTGTGAGAAGAGATTCCAAAATACCTTACTCTTTTTGTTCTCCAAGCTATCAGTTAAATCATGCTATTTCTTTTCTCCCACTCCCTCTTGCTGGTGATTTGAGGGAGCTTATACTTTGTCCTAGCAGCTACAACTACATCTCTTACCCCCCCCTTGGTAGCCTTAATTAACTCAAACTTCGCCTTCCTGCATGCAGTATTAAAACAGCTTGTACCTGCAGCCACGCTTTTGTGTGATGAAACCATCTTAGTAAAGTGGTCTTTAAGATGTTCTACCATATGTTCATGAATGACCATAATGGGGAATTCCTCCAGGGGGAAGTTAAGATACGGCTCTAGCAGGTCGGCAACAGTTCTATAAATTCCCAGATATTTTTAGGGGAATCTTTAATGCATGGCCATCTAACAGTCCTTCTATTGTTAGAATGGAAAACAGGGGCAGCCTGAATGTCTATAAGCGCATTATGATCTCTATCTACCCTGTCAACCACCAACATGTCCTCCAAGATAGCCCACAATTATAGATCCAGCAGGATGTAGTCAATTCCACTTTTGCACTTAGCCATCTTAAAAGTGTGTCTGGGGATGTTATCAGAAAATGATCGACCATTGCATGCCAGTAACCCATGAATAAAAGCAAATGTCCCTATCTGGGAGGCTACAGGAGTTATTTTGCCTATGTTTGGAATGTCTGCTTTGGGAATATTCCAAGCAAATACAAGAAGATGATGGACGGAGTGCTGAAACTTTTCAGACACTCTCCCCCAGTCACTATTAGATCTGAGTTGAATCCATCATCGTTTTTTAGCTAACTTTGCCACCCCAGTTCAGACCCAGCCATATGCAAATCAGACTTGACCCTGTTCCTCATGGGAACAGTCCAGCCCAAACTGTCAAGCCAGTACTTCTCTGGACCGGAAACAAGCGTCCTGAGACCTGTTTCAGTGTAACACCCCTCATCAGCCAGGTTAGCTTAAATCCAGTGGCAAAGTGAGCAAGTTACCGACGTCTGGGCATACCCTGCCAGCTTAGGGCAAACAAAGCAAACACAAGGAGATGAAGGACGGAGTGCTGAAACTTTACAGACACTCTCCCCCAGTCACCATTATATCTGTGTTGAATCCATCATTGTTCTTTAGCTCACTTTGCCACCCCAGTTCATACCCAGCCATATACAAATCAGTCTTGACTCTGTTCCACATGGGAACAGTCCAGCCCAAACTGTCAAGCCAGTACTTCCCTGGACCGAAAACAAGCATCCTGGGACCGGTTTCGGGGTAACACCCCTCAACAGCCCAGCTAGCTTAAATGCAGTGGCAAAGTGAGCAAGGGACCCACGTCTGGCCATACCCTGCCAACTTAGGGCGAACATAGCAAACAAAAGTAGAGGATGAACGGAGCACTGAAACTTTTCAGACACTCTCCCACAGTTACCATGAGCTCTGGGTTGAATCCATCATCGTTCTTTAGCTAACTTCGCCAGCCCAGTTCAGACCCAATCATATGCAAATCAGTCTTGACGCTGTTCCTTATGGCCTTATGGGAACAGTCCAGCCGAACTGCCAAGCCATGTCTTCCCTGGACTGAAAATAAGTATCCTGGGACCGGTTTCTGGGTAACACCCCTCATCAGCCAGGCTAGCTTTAATGCAGTGGCAAAGTGAGCAAGGGACCCACATCTGGGCATACCCTGCCAACTTAGGGTGAACAAAGCAAACACAAGGAGATGATCGATGGAGTGCTGAAACTTTTCAGACACTCTCCCCTAGTCACTATTAGATCTGTATTGAATCCATCATCATTCTTTAGCTCACTATGCCACCCCAGTTCAGACCCAGCCATATGCAAATCAGTCTTGACCCTGTCACGATTTATGGCGTCCCCCACCGTGGGGTACTGACAGTGCTTATAGCATGTTCGCAAGTTTGTGCCCCTTCTTCTCAAACACAGTCTTCTGGGGATGAAGTCCACCCCAGATAAGGCACAGGTAGCAACCACAGCGTTTCTGGTGTCTGTGCCGCAGGGTACTGATAGTGCTTATAGCGCGTTCCAGGTGTGTGCCCCTCCTCCTTAAAGAACAGTGTTCTGAGGGATGAATCCCTCAGTTAAGGCACAGGTAGCAGGTGTGGCATTTCTAGCATCCTGCTCCGCAGGGTACTTACAACACTTATAGTGTGTTTGCAGGTGTGGCCATTCCCCCTCAAAGCACAGCCTTCTGGGGGATGAAGTCCACCCCAGATAAGGCACAGGTAGCAGCTGTGGCATTTCTGGTATCCTGCGCCGTGGGGTACTGACTGCTCTTATATCCCGATCGCAGGTGTGTGCCCCTCCTCCTCAAAGCACAGTCTTCTGGGGGATGAAGTCCACGTCAAATAAGGCAGAGGTAGCAGCTGCAGCATTTCTGGCACCCCGGGCTGTGAGGGACTGACTGCGCTTATAGCGCGTTCACAGGTGTGTGCCCCTCTTCCTCAAAGCACAGTCTTCTGAGGGATGAAGTCCACCCCAGATAAGGAACAGGTAGCAGCTGCGGTATTTCGTCCATCCATACTTACTTACCTTTCGCTATTTCAGTTTCCATATTGTGTCTTTGATATTTCCCTACACAATATTTTGTTGCTGATATTCAGTGGTAGGGGTGGGCGGTAAACTCCACTCCTCCGGCGGAGTTCGCAGAGTTTTGCCCACTCTGAGGTCCGCTTGAAATGCTGAGTTTCAGGAAAACTAAGCTGACAGCTGCTTGGCAGAGTTTTTTGTCGCGTGCGGCTCGCCAGCGGTAAGTTGGTGAGTGCGAGTGGGAAAAGCAAGCACTAGACCACCTCCCGGCGAGAATTCTCAATGCAGGCTGTCACTGCAGGTCGCAACCATATGCATTGAGAAAGCTGCCACTCTCATTGAGAAAGATGCTGCTCAACTGAAAATCTACTCGATCGGCATAAAGAAGCAGAGCCCTCTGGAGCGCCTCGTGGTGCTGTTCAAACTGATTTTACAGCTCCTGGTGCTAAAAATCAGTGCGACGTACCTAATGCCGCCGTTCACAGAACTTCACAGAATCTCGCAGAGTTTTTAGGTAACTCCGTGGAATTCCATGAAGTGAAACTCCACGAGTTACGCATACCCCTATTCAGCGGGCACACCTTAATAAGGACCCCTTGAAATTCAGTTTTGCATTCCTCCACTGGTTCCCTAAAGACTAGAGAGAAGGGTATCTCTCTCCTGCTCGGAAATCCCGACTATATCGTTATATTAAGTGATTGATATCCACATTATACAATTGGTCACTCCAGTTTTGGATACCTTATATTGAATGTGTGCCTGTCTTAGAACCTCTGGATGTTTTCTGTCTGAAAGACTGGCCTGCACTTTCTCTTTCTCTGGAAGAGAGCTAAGGTAGTTCAGATGGATCCCCACAGAATACAAAAAGACGGTCACCCACGCACTCATCACCAACAGACTCGACTACGGCAATGCACTCTACGCCGGCGTCACCCAGAAACAGCTCAGGAAACTACAGAACATTTAAAACACAGCAGCCAGACTGGTCCTTGACATCTCTCACCGCAGTCACATACTCAACACCTCTGACAATTCCACTGGCTCCCAGTCAACAAGAGAATCACCTTCAAGCTCCTCACCCATGCCTACAAAGCTCTCCACGACGCAGGACCTGCATATCTGAACCACCGACTCTCATTCCACATATCCACCAGACAACTCCGCTACTCCCACCTTGCCCTGGCCACCGTCCCATGGATTCACAAGACCAGAACCGCAGAAAGATCCTTCTCCTACCTCGCCGCCAAGACCTGGAACACCCTGCCCCTCCACCTCAGGCAATCCTCGTCGCAGACCCAATTCAGGAAGGATCTCAAGACCTGGCTCTCCGACTCAACCTCCACGCCCAGACGGATCAGCAGTCCCCTCCCTCCCCCAGCGCCTTGAGACCCCCACAGTGAGTAGCAGCGCTTTACAAACTCCTGATTGATTGATAGTTGGTTTCTGCAAACTACATTTGCTTTGTTCTGAATCGTTTGAAAACCCTGGCCATCTTCATGATACGGGTTGGCAGAAAATGTTGCTTTAGTCTTTCAACTATCTAAAAGGGGCATCTCTTCATTTTCATTAGTTAATGGACCATTCTTTTAAAAAGCTTTCAGTGCCACACAAGACTAGGGCTACAGCAAGTCAATTATAGGAAGCCGCCTAGGCCACCATGCGCTAGAGGTGGTCAGTATCTAATATGACTGCATTGCCACAGCAATTTACACAATGTCAGTTTGCATAGGGTACCTGTCCAGAAGGAAGGTTTCATGGAAAATAAATATCTGCCCAGATGCTGTTGTAGGCATTCAATAATGTCTCAGAACCTTTTGGCACAGAGGTGATCTACCTGTATAGATAGTGTGTCAACTTCAGTTTGTTAAGTCATAGCCCAGGCAAAGTGTCTAACAACCCTCCACTCCAGGGCTAGTGTGGTATTCTCAACTGACCAGTCGCAGAGGGGTAACTCTTTGCTGCCGTATTACGACTTATGTCTGGGAAATTAACAAATTGGATTTCACTGCTTTCTCTTTAACATTTCTAGGTTAGGGCTTGTATGAAAGAAATGCTTTCAAGAAATAACATGACTGGGGCATGGTTAGAGGCCAATGGAAATGGGCGTGGTTTAGCCTTTTGAATTTGTTGGGCGGGGCAGCTGACACGCTTGCAGTTTGAGGATAGAGTATTTGATACAACAAGCAGATGATTCCTGTGCAGGACGCGAGTGGGAAAGAAATGTAAAGCTTTCAGGCTTTTTTACTATGAATTGTCCCTTTTTTGTCGATATACATAACTCACTAGTTCCCATTTTCTCCACTGAGAGAAATGTTTTCAATGTGGAAAGAGCAAAAAAAGTACATTTGCACAGGAGGCTCTAATCCCTTGTGTGGAATTCAACGCACAGGGAAAAGAGAAAGGTATGGAACATGTCATATGAATTCCCAGTAGTCTGTCTGGAAACCTCTACCTGGTGCATTACTGGGAATGTAGATGCAGTGCAAAAAGTAGCCATTTTGCACCCGTACATAGGCCTACTTCTGCTGGTGCAGATTTGCTACTTTGTTCGTGGATAGGGCACTGATTTAAGGAAAATTAGGTACATAGAGGTAATGTGATTTGCCCATGGTGAAAGGGTCTCATCAAGCATTGGGAACACTCTTATGCAGCTTCAAAGTGCTACGAGGGAACAGAAGGGACAAAGGAGGAGTGCTGCAGGTTACACAATGTTCTCTGTCCTGGGAGCTTAATCTATTCATCTACTGTACCCACTTCAGCTAACATTGTATGTTAGGACTAGGAGCATGTTAACATTTGACTAATTAGTACTTTGGTAACTTCTTCGACCTGGTGGATTGCTATTGCCATATATGTCTCCATTTCCTCCATTTCTGGGAATATAATTACTGCCCAGCCCTGGGTATGACATTGTACCAGGATAAATGGATTGAGATGCACTATTGGCCCTCATTAAAAGTGGCTTGTGAAATTCCGGAATGTGTGATTGCTCCTGTTTCTGGAATTCTGATTTTTGCTGCTAATACTATTTAAAATTCAGCAAGTCAAACCTGCTGAAATTTTCAGAGCGGAAAAAGCTGAGGAAATACTGGAATATGAGAATTTTCATGCCGTAAGCACCGAAATGCATGTTATGCTCCATTTTGCAGGAGTAAACAGAATAGGAGATTATTATCAAAGCTATTAAATTCCGATCCTTGGGGTATCAGGTTTTGGCTTGTGTAATAATTTTCTCATCTGGGAGACTCGTAATGGGTGCCTTATTAAAAAAAAAGCATTGGCCTTACCAATAGGTCTCACCTTTGGGATTTATTGGCTATGCCAATAGTTTTTAGCGATGCTGTACAGCATCCCAATTGTGGTGCAGCCTGGCTAAAGAAGAATAACAAAAAAATGCCTATGATGTGGATGCCTTTTTCTTTTATTTACCTATACGAGTTGGATTGGTAAATAAAAAGAAGAAAATGTGCAAAAGTGTTTTTAAAGGTGTGAGGAGAAAGCAACATGGTGGGTGAAAGCAACATGGGGGTGGGAAGCAACACAGGGGGGCAGAAGTAAAAGATGGGAGGAAGCAATATGGGTGAGAGAGAACAACACAGAGCATGGAGTGGGGAAGACACTATGACGGTTAGAAAACACATGCACTCTTGTGGAGTATTTAAAACAAAAGAAAAAAGTAGTCCACTTAAAGTCCTCAATGGAAGGACACAATTAAATTAGAAATGCTACAGGGGAAGGACAGACTCAAGATGGACAAGTCAAGCCATCAACTAACAAGTAGACAAATTAAAGTGACAGTAAAGCCAACCAACAGTAAGTAGTGGGTGGCCTGCAAGCTCCTCTGTGTTCTTGATAATCACACAATATATCTTTTGCAACCAGATAGCTGTGCTGTCTGGTAGGCTTGACCTAAAAGGTACAGGTTCAAATATTCCTCCTAATACTCCCCTAGAGAAAATGTTGCTAGACACCGATCACAGACTTCTTTCTTTCATGTCCTTTCCTCTTCCCACTTCCAATTTCCATTTTTCCTTCTTTCCATTTCTACTTTATGTTCCTCCTTTTTCCTCCTATGAAATCCCATACTATAGTCCGCTCAAATTCTTCTGCTTTTCTTTCACATTTTTTTGCGTTTTAGTATTTCATCTTAAAGTATCCTTCTCTCCTGTTCCTTCATATTCCTCCTTTTCAAATTATATTCACTTTGCTGCATGTATATTAAATATTAAACATACACGTTCATTAGAAAAATAGAAAACAAATACAAAAGGATGCACCTCAGTTTCACCTCAAGTTAAAAACTGCATCATTACTGATTTCTTGTTAAGATAGAACAATGAATTATGTTAAACAAAAGTCCAACAACATAAAGAACTTTGAGACAATATAAAACACCCCTTTAACAGTTAAAAGCCCTATGTACTTCAAATATAGTTTTTTAATTCCATCACCATTCTTGATCCCATTCTTGGTAAATAGGAATGAAATTTGTCATTTCTCAGTGCCGCAATGCAACATACCTAAACTGTTACTTGATGCTTTGGCTTTCCTTGTCCTCGCTACCACTAGGGATGTTATCCTTGGAACAGAGGTTCACATGGAATTCATTCTTAGGAAAGAAATGTTTAGTTTCACAGACCTTTCTGTGTAGATTTAATCATTAAAGCCAAAAAACACTTTTTTTATGTACAATAATTTCAACCAAGTTATTCAATACGGAATTGATGCGAAAAATCACACAGCAGCCAGTATTTGTATGATGAATAACTGCAGTTCAGCCGAACCCAGTTTTATTTAAACAAGAAGCACTTTCAATCAAACAGTTTTGTGAGTGTCATTAAAGAAGAAACGAGAGAATATATCATTGAGTGGACCCCAGGTGTGAAACCAAACTAAAACCGAAATTAGAAAGAGAAGGGTACACGGTGTATTGGTTGATTCAAATAAAAAAGACAGCAATTACTATTCAGTGCATTTTCAGATACAGGGAATAAATCATTGTATCATAATTATAGAAAGTTGTCTGTCTTTGTCCATGTGTTGATGACGATTAGACCCTTGTAGGAATATAAGGGTCTCATCAGGACTGAAGTGGCCTGGGGTCTGGAGAAGACAAGATAGCATGAGTTAGGGGTCTGCTGTGACCGGTAAGATCAGAGGTGTAGAGAATGGAAAACAATTGTATGTATACATACTGGCTGGACTTGCAGAAGGACTGTGACCCATGTGAGGGAGAACTAAAGGGATGGCAACCAAATAATCTGGTTGGTAGGAGGCCTTCAAAGTCCTCTTAACAGTTTCTGTGTGGAAAAGGACTAGCATTTAGGATCGTGTCTTTGATAAAGAAATTTCTAGTCAAAAGGAAAAGGGGCTTGGCTCACTTCATAAGATGGCTGGATGTAGCCGGTCTTGAAGGGTAAAGGGCGATTTCAATGAAGATTCGTCCAATTGATAAACCGTAGACGAGTAGACAGTGGGTTTTGAAAAAGGTGGTTGACTGGGAGCATCTGAGATATTTATAGTTAAAAAGCTGCTGAGAAATAAACTGTTTGAAAGCTGCTTACCTATTTAGGCAATAAATGCTCCCGGAGAGAGCGCCTTGCGGTGCAACCACGGCCGCCTTTGACACGGTTAAACATGATAGTCTACTGAAACTACAGGAACAAAGGATGGGCTTATCAGAGGTCATGTTGCTATGGTTTTCCTCATTTCTCCATTCCTCCAAAACAGATCCCAGAGAGTCAAAATGAACCGATCTCTATCTAAGCCCCACGCGATCCACAGGAATTTGCTCTCTCACCCATTCTCATCAACCTATTCCTGGACCACTGGAAAACCACTTTAAATCTGCTAACATCCACTATCATATGTACACTGATGACACTCAGCTGTATTTCAAAATCGCCTCCCCAGAGGACATTATATCCCTCAATTCCACCTTGCAAAATACACATCTCTGACTTACGGATAACCATCTCAAACTCAATGCTGCCAAAACCGAATTCCTTCTCATCTCACCGCCGAATAACATCCCCAAGATCGATCTTTGGTTGAAACATCTTACAGCCCTCAACTGCTCTCCTCTCATCATAGACTCTGCTAGATCCTTGGGTATTACTTTAGACAAACATCTGAATATGCAGGATCACATTAGCGCAGCCAACAAAGGAGCGAATTAGCAACTGAGCATTTTGCGGAAACGGAAACCCTACCTTCCACATGAAGACCTAAAACAAGTGGTCCAAGCTCTTGTATTGCCCAGACTGGATTATGGTAGTGCCACACTTTGTGGCTTACCTTGATACAAGTTGACCCCTCTAAGAGCCTCCCAGACTTGTCTCCAGAACAAAAAGAAATACACACATCTCCCCGGCCCTAAAATCCCTGAACTGGCTACCGTACGAAGCAAGAATTCAACTAAAAATTGCATGTATGACACATAAAGGGCTACATTTCAATACCCCCAGATATCTGGCTCAAAAGTTAGAAAAATCAGGGGGCTGCAGACCCTCGCGAAGTGCGCACACCCTGCTTCTGAAACCCCAATGAACCCATAAAAAGAAAACGGGTGCCAGAGTGTTCTTGGTTGTTGCACCTAAGATTTGGAACTCTCTACCACCGGACGTTCGCCTAATCTCCTCTACCGCCTCCTTCAAAAAAGAAACAAAGTCTTTTCTGCTGACTGAGTTTTTACCCTAAGACAATATATCTATGCTTATTGAAATGTAACCATACTAACTTCTCTTTATGATGCTTGACCATCTTATTACTGACTATAATTGAGATCAAGCTTTTTACTCTATTTACTTTCATATATGTTTGTCATCCACGCAGTTGTCATTTTTTTGTTTTTTTGTTAAGCAGTCCAATTGATACCCTACTTCTCGTCATGTAAAGCACTCTGATACCCACAAGGGTCATGTTCGCGCTATACACAACTTTATAAATAAAGAAATAAATAAGAAAGTGGGGAGAAAATAAAGAATTGGAGAAAAGAGAGTCAAAGGAAGCAGAAGTTAAAAGAAAGAACTAACAAAGCAGAGAAAGAAGAAGAAAGGGTGAAAAAGAAATAGTAAAAGAAGGAAACAAGCAGCAAAAGAAAGAAAATGAAACAACAAAATATAAAAGAATGTTTCAGAAGAGAGTGTGCTACATATTCTGCATTTTCAGATTCCTAGAATTTGCCTTAACCATGCATATGCGTGGTTAAGGCAAATGCACTCCAGTGTTCACAATGGTCGGGGACTTAAAAGAGGAGCGTCGGGACGGGAAGTGGACAGGGACAGGTAAGTGGGGCTGGGGCCGGGTCTGGAGTAGTTTTCAGAGGTAGGGTGGCTTGTGGTAGTTTTCAGGGGTGGGGGGTTTGGGTAATTTTCAGGGGTAGGGGATTTCGGGGTAGTTTTCAGAGGTGGTGGGGGTTTGGGGTAGTTTTCAGGGGTGGTGGGGGTTTGTGGTAGTTTTCAGGGCGGGTTCGGGGTAGTTTTTAGGGGTGGGGGGTTTGGGTAGTTTTCAGGGGTGGTGGGGGTTCATGGTAGTTTTCAGGGGGTGTTCTTGGTAGTTTTTAGGGGTGAAGGGTTTGGGTAGTTTTCAGGGGTGGGGGATTTGGGGTAGTTTTCAGGGGTGGTGGGGGTTTGGGATAGTTTTCAGGGGTGGGGGTTTGGGGTAGCTTTCAGGGGTAGTGGGGGCTCGGGGTAGTTTTCAGGGGTGGCGGGGTTCGTGGTAGCTTAAAGGGTTGGGGATTCGGGGTAGTTTTTAGGGGTAGGGGGTTCGGGTACTTTTCAGGGGTGGGGAGTTTGTGGTAGTTTTCAGGGGGATTGGGGTAGTTTTCAGGGGTAGTGTTTAGGGCTCAGGGGGGTTCGGGGTCATTTTTAGGGATTAGGGGAGGGCAGGGTAAATTTTAGGGCTCAGGGGGAGGTTGGGGTAATTTTTAGGGCTTAGGGGAGGGCGGGGTAGTATTTAGGACTGGAAGCAGGGAAGTTTTTAGTGCTCGTGGGAGGGGGCTGGTTTTCAGGAGGTAGGGGGTAGTTTTAGGACTCAGAGCGGGGGCAGGGGTCAGGGGGGTTCAAGTCTTAACAAGGGAAATGTGTTTACCATGCATGCTTTGACAACACATAAATCGTTGTAAAGGCATGCGTGGTAAAGGCATGTTTGTGGTTAAGACTTGCGTTGTACAGATTTCGTGGAACCGGCATGTGTGGTAAACACGTGCGTGGTTCCATCACACAACCCTGTAGTGGGCCTTTAATGGCCAGTAGAGCCAGCTACGTCGGGCTCTAAGGCTATATCAGAGCATTTGCATGTTTAGAGATCCATTGAAGACAATGAAGTGGCTCAGGAATAATAATGGCTGGTAAAGGTCTACTCCTCTAACATTCCAATTTTTCTATTTGTCTTCTTTTTTAATTTATAGTTTTCTTCCCACAGTGGGTGGAATGTTCTAATAGCCTTATAGTCCTTCTGACTCGGGCTATACTGATTATTAAAAACCCTCTCTCTCGTCCTAGGACTTCACATGCAGTTCAGACCTATAACTCAGATTCAGGGCCTTTAACAACTGATTTAGCAGTGGGCTAAAAGGCTATATAATGTCTGTTTCCCTCTGCTAGGGCTCAACAGAGTGGAAGCCTGGTGCAGCTTTCCTTCTCCCATTACACGTTTTTCATGTATTTTTCTTCTCGTTTCTTCTTATGCTTCAATTTATTTTAATTCTTACTCATTCGCTCTTCTCTTTTTATTTCTTTTTATTATCTCTTTAACACTTTCTTTAGTTAATAACTTTTCTCTCCTGTCAAATCTTCTTTTTCTCATCCATCTCTTCTTCTGCTTAAGCTTTCTCTTCGTTTTTTTCCTAGATTGCTGGTCACAAATCATTTCTTCTTTCCAACCCTTTACCTCCGCTCTCATGTTTTCTTTTCAATGTTATGTCATTCTCTTTGTTTATTAGTACTCTCATCTCATATAGATGTAAAGGTGGGCTAGCCACTGACCGCTCCAGCCAAGCTCGAACCTGAAGCCTGGCTCTGGCTCAGCTCAAGGTCCTGTTGGAATGTAGAGCCCCTCACGAGCCAAGTTTTCATGTGGCTCTTGCCTGCCTTACGCGGCCCAGGATGTGGCCTTACAGCCAATGCTACTGACTTTTTAACTGGGTAGCCAGGTTCAGAGTCAAGGGGGCATATTTGCAAGGGGACTGTGCCACCTCAACGTCACTTTTTTGATGTTCTGGTGGCGCAATGCTCTGCACCATATTTACAAAGCGGCGTTAAGCCACTTTGCATGGCTTAACACTGTTTTGTAAATATGGTACCCTTTCACACAGGTATCTATTCCAACACCTATTGCTTTTTGACACAACCCCAGATTTACAAGGATGTGTAAATTTGAGGCAGTGCCAAAAACTAATGCAATGCAAAAGCAGGCGTTAGATTGGTGCAACGAGGAGAAATACTTTTATTTCCCCTCGTTTTTGCTTTTTCGATGTGTGCTGCATTCTGCAGCACACAAAGAAAGAGCAAATCGATTTTAAAGATTGTTTATGTTCAGGAAGGTGAGCCTTCCTGCACATAAACAATAATTCCCTGCAACACAGACACCCTTGCACCATGGTGCAAGGGTGCCTGCGTTGCAGGGATGATTCCCTGCCACGTAGGCACCCTTGCACTATAGTGTCTGAGTTGGAGTTAGGCAGCCATTTTTAGCACCAGCGCAAGGGATAACACTAGATTGTGTCGTATTCTTCTGAATACGGCAAATCACTGCGTTTTTTAAATGACGCAGTGCTGCAAAATTTGCCACAGCGCCACGCTGTGCCATTTCCTTGTAAATATACCCCTAGATGTCAGATAAACATCCTGAGATTCTGGGCAAGTCACTTAATCTACCCATGCCTATAAACAATGAATATAACTCTCCCCATGCCTATAAACAATAAAGTAACTGGTGCTCGTGTAAAGCACTCTAAGTTCGCGCTAAACAAAAACTGTAGAAAAATGGAGAGAGGAAAAAATAAAGCCTTAACATAAGGAATGATAAATAGAAATCCATTTACTGGTTGATTTGCTCACTTTAAATCCAGAAACCTGGAAAAATTGTGGCTTCCCCGCTTACATTTTTTGATCTTGGGCGAATGTTTTTTTCACCAAAACTCTTTTTTCTTCATCATCGCATATTAACGCATTGTCAATTGTGAGATCAGAATACCAGTTGTACAAAACTGGATTGTGTTTGAACCGATAGACTATAAAGTTGGTCTATATTAATCTGGGCCAAGTGCAGGTGTTAACTGACAACTGCCTTGCCTCATAGTTCATTGATGGTTCATGTTAAAAACCTATCACTTCTAATAAGTACTTCTCAGTGCAGTGCTATAATGTGACTTATTAATGTCGAACCTTCAACATATTAAAGGAATGCACTTTTTAAAACTTTCAAGAGACTTTATAATATTTTACGTGATATTTGATGTATGATTTACATCGGAAACGTTTCAGGTCTCGGCTCGTGCACGGGTTCACAGGGGCATGCAAATAGCCCATGGACTGGATGTGCGAATGTGGTAAATGAAAAAAGGCAAAATCTGCATTTTTAAAAATTCATCTGCAGAGCGAAATGGAGTTACACAATTTTGAGAGATTCTAAGGGCAAAGGCAAGAAACAGGTGGATTTTGGGGCATATTTACAAGGGCTTAACGCCTCAGGAACGTCACTTTTTATGACGTTCCTGTGGTGTTAAGGCCTTAGCCTTATTTATAAGGCAGCGTTAAGCCACTTAACATGGCTTATCGCCGTCTTGTAAATAAGGCCCCCTTTCACACTACACTTAGCGTGAAAGGGGTGGGCAATGGGTGTTGCGGGGGGCGTTCCGCTCAACACCCATTGATTTTGATGCTCCTCACTGTTTACAAGGATAGCGTAAATATGGGGCAGTGCCAAAATTAAGACTAGGAAAAAAACTGGTCTTAGCATGGCGAAACGAGGAGAAATGTTTAATTTCTCCTCGTTTTTGCTGTTTCTATGTGTGCTGCATTGTGCAGCACACATAGAAACAGCAAATCGCCATGAATGATTGTTCATGTGCAGGAAGATGTCCCTTCCTGCACATAAACAATCATTAAAAAAATTATGATTTGCATCTTCTATGTGTGCTGCATAGTCTATGTGTGCTGCACTATGCAGCACACATAGGTGTTACAATCGCCATGAATGATTGTTTATGTGCAGGAAGAGACACCTTTCTGCACATAAACAATCATTCCCTCAACGCAGGCACCCTTGCACTATGGTGCAAGGGGGCCTGCGTTGGCGTTAGGCAGCTGAGTTTAGCGCTAGTGAACATGCAGGGATGTGCCATACCATTGTAAATATGGCACATCCCTGCGTTTTCAGAATGGCGTGGCGTTGGCAATTTTTGCTTAACGCCACTCTTCGCCATTCACTTGTAAATATGCCCCTTTGTGTTTTGTGCATATTGTTTGCTTCCCTCTGGCAAGAGGTGAATCAGGGAAAACACACACACTGTCCTTGCTGTCCACGAACCGGGCAGTTTGTGCGGCTCTCAATGGGCCTCATTGTGCCAGTATGAAACACATGGATTCCCATGCCAGAGAGTTCCCTGCTTTTGGGTCATTTTGTACTCCGTCGATGGCGGAAGAAATGTGTGGCATTTCTTCAGAGTTCGCTTCCGCATACCGCTGAATAAAAAATATATTTTATGCATAGTAAAAATCCCTGTTGCGGTATAATACCAGTGTGTGTGTGCGTGTGTGTGTGTGTGTGAGCACTGGACCGATGGCCGTCCTAATACCACCCACCACATAGAGCAGTTGAGGGCATTGATGAAACCCATATGGTTTGCACAGTTGTCAGCACAAGCAAGACCTCACCAAGTATATATAAAAATAAGCAACTAAATGTAAGTTAACTATGAAGGTTTCACATTTCAGTAGAAGCAAAATATTGTTGTTTTCATGTCTCTTTTCATCAGTTTGCCCTCTTCACATGGGCATCCAACTGGTGTAGCATGGCGCCTTGCCAAAGGGCAGTGCCACATCCCAGAGATGTGAGAAACAATTCTCAGTGGGCAAGAAAGCACATATTCCAGAGCCCTCTCAAGCCCCTTTGAGCTGCCTTCTCCATAGAAGGCTGCACCGTGCCTCTTAAAAGGAAAAATCCTCCCGAGGCATCGAAATTCAATGGAGCGGAAGCCTTTCTTGGCTCTGTTCAACATTCTGCAAGCCCCAAGTGATTAAACACAAGACTATTTAATCAAGCTCGCCATCATTATAATCCCATTACACCAGGACCTATCTTAATATTCTTGCACTGCAAATCAACAGGAAATGAGCTGCATGGCCGAACAAAGGAACAGCTTCACAATACATGAATCCTGTTGATCCAGTTTTTAATTTAGGTTTTTTAAAACTTTGTATTTTGTCATAAAACCATAGAGTAACTTTTGTTAAGGTTCAACATACAGCCTCAGTGCAAGGGAATGTACCACATGGGTAATCCAATTGGGTTAAACGAGTCAATCTGCACACACAATATGCATGCATGGCGCGCACACACACGCACACGTGCTTTCAGTAACATCTCTTCATACATTGGTCTTTTCAAGTGCTGTTCCTGTTGTGCTTCCACTCACCTCAGACCAGCATGGGGTAATTGGTCATCCCACTTTAGCCATTATCTCTCTTCACTGTCAGTGACAGCATTTTTATTGTACACCTATGCACATGTGTATAAAAAGTAGTCAGTTTCAGTGCTGAGGATAGTGGGCCAATCTATGCTCTCATTTCTGCTGTTAATTCATTTTTTTACATTTATTTTTGCAATGAGTCATCTTTTTAAAAAACAATTCCAAACATATGCATGCAACCTTTCGATGGCAGTTCTTTGAAACCTTTTAATCCTGTCGCAAAATAGGTTCCACCCATTTAATACGCCCATATATTTTGCTTTTTTGACCATCCGTTTTTGGATTTTTTTACTGTGGGCAGGTCTCACTACATGTGTCTTACTCACGGTAATCACACGGTAACTGGACTGCGTGTGTTTACCACCAGTGTCCACCTTTTAAGTTAAGACCGCTGTGTTGCAGCAAGGGTACGGGGCACTTGGCTGGCTACATGTGAACACGTGCACACGTGTACTGGCTGTGCATGTGAAACTACTGTCATGTATAGCCTGTAACTGTGCACAGGTATCCTGGTGCAGAGGGAACTCTGCAGGGTTAGATATTTTCCTGGGGTAGACCTTATAGTAACAGTAGGCACTCATACGGAAAGTCAGTATGGTTTACTGTTTTATCTGCAGTGACACTTTAGTATACTCATGGGTGAAAATCTGCCATAGAGTGCAGTTTCACTTCCGTTAGGCCTACAAAGTTTTGTGAGGTATAAAACTGGGGTTGAATGTTTGCGCCCAGTTCATATATGCAGGTCCCAAGATCACACATGTACCCATTATAGGTCGTCCAGGGTTTTCATATTACCCTGGCTCAGCTCAGGATCAGAGCCCAGGCCTTTTGTCGCCCTGCTGGACGAAGTTAATTACATTGTTCCCCAGCAGAGGGAACAAAGGTCTCCCGACACAAAAGGAGTAATTAATAGTGTTTCCCTCAGCTCCAGAGGAGGAAGGGGTGGGAAAAAAATCTTCATCTCCTAATTACCTGTCACACTATACCAGGGCTGAGGACAGCCCGGGCCCACTGAACAAAGGAGGAAGCCAAGACAACTGGAGCCAACATAGGAGGGGTTCCTCTTTGAAGTTTTGGTTGGAAACGCCCTGGCAGTGATACATACATACTTTTTTTTGCTCCTTGTGATGACTTCAGGAGTACAGGGGCACCACCACCAGCCTTACAAAATGTGCTGGGGGCTGACTGAGCGTGGCAGTCCCCCTTCCTTAAGTTCTAAAAACTGACCCTATGTTTTCGGGGCTACAGAAATTATGACCCTTCTGAATTTCACCATTATTCTCAAGGCTGGAGCTTATGCTTTCCAGCTGGGAGTGCAGCGCTCTCTAGGGGCTAGCTCTATGGTTGTATTTTATGTGGCCTGAGTGTGTATAAAAAAGACATGGACATTTTTATGTTTATTTTCAATGTTTTATTCATCTTTAATGGTGACGATGATTGTTGGGCAATGTTGAGATGCTTTATTGAGAGTGATTACTGCATTCTTTTTTTTTTTTTTTTTTTTTTAATAAATTTTTATTTTGCCAACAGGTAGGAAGATCAGACAGACATAATTAATTGCATAAACAGCATTATTCCAAATCAATAAAACCTTTACATTTGACCCTAACATGAAACTGAGAACAAAATTAGACAAATCCAGCCAGTAAAAAGATCAAAAACACATAATTGCTTCTTCTGAGAGCATTATCACCGAGCGACAGAGTCTTTACACGTGAACATAACAAAGTACTGCAAAATAAAAAATAGAGAAAAAAAAGCTGGACATATTGAGACTAGAACAGATCCCCCTAAATTGCATTAAATTTCAGTAAAGATCGAATGCCTCTTGATTTAGCTAGTGCATGTTCCATATCATGAGTCTGTCTTACCAAAAGCCACCAGTCAGTGGCGGTAGGTGGCTTTGGTGAGATTCAGGCCCTAGCTATAGTTAACCTAGCAGAGGTCAGTAATATGGCCATTAGGCTGTTAAATTTAGGCTCCTCGGTACTATAACCCAGCATAATATCCATTATTGTTAAAGGTAGTTTTATCCCTAACTTCTCAGACAAAACCTGGCCAACCTTCTGCCAGAATGCTGACAATTCTGGGCATGTTATAAACATATGCTTAATATCAGCAGCATACAGACCACACTTGGGACATTTAGTCCGATCATTACCTATGTTATTCGGTGACCATTTTGATATTCTTTCAGGGGTATAATATAACAAGCATATCATGCGGTGTTGCTGTAGCCGTAGGTTTGTAGAGTGTATTGACTTATCTATAATACCAAGGGCTTGTGAAATTATATTTGCCGAGACCGCAAAGCCAAGTATTTTGCCCCAACGTTCAGCCAATCTACCACAGTTATTCTTCCTGCAATTGTTAATACCTTTATACCCCTTGCTAATCAAAGATTTTGCGCTCTCAGTATGAAGGATATCCCAAATATCAGATTCAGATATACTCGTCAGATTTAAATGCTTTATGAAGTAGTCCCGAACCTGATAATATTTTAGCAATGCGCTGTTTGGTAATTTATACTGCATTTGTAATTTCTCGAAGGATAAAAATCCCCGACAGTCATACAAATCCCCCAAACTCTTGATACCCAGACAAGCCCATTGTTTGCCTACTCCATCGTGAAATATTTCTGGTAGGCCAGGATTAGACCAAAGAGGGAACTTATCATAGAAATACGGTATGCCACATTTGAGAGAGATAGCACGCCAGATAGAAATACTGTCACGTATAGTCTTGAACTTGACCCTTTTAAAATAATTTGGATAATTAATTCTGTACAAGAACATTCGACTCTCAGTGCCCAACAAAAATCTATGTGAAAAATCAATGCCCTCAGAATGAGTTAAGCTTCGCAAGCGACAAAACAAAGCAGACCAGAAATAAGATTTAAAATCAGGAAATTCTAACCCCCCTTGACTATAAGGGAGTTTCAACAAATCTATAGCCCTACGGGCTCTTCTGTATCCCCAAATGAAACTGCTCAGTATTCCTTCTAATTTCTTAAAGAATGTATTAGGAATCCGAAGCGGGATGGATCTGAACAGATAAAGATATTTTGGAAGGATCTTCATTTTAATTATATTGATACGTCCGATAATGCCTAAGGGCAGCTTATGCCAGTTCTTTAATGAAATGGCTGTCTCTTTTAGCAACGTTTCGTAATTTAATGAGATTATATTATGGATCTGAGCAGAAAGCCTCACACCGAGATAGGTGACAACAGAGCACGTTCCCTGTATTTGGATCGCAGGTTTGAAGTTAAGAAGAACCTGAGTTTTATTGATATTTAATTTATACCCTGATTGTATTCCATATTCTTCGGCTGCTTTAATTATAGCCCTCAAGGCATCAGAGGGTGCTGTCGAAAAAATTGCTAAATCGTCTGCGTATGCAGTCACTTTCAGAAAGTTTTCTCCCTATATAAAAGCTTTTATTTCCAGATGTCTCTGTAAAATAACTATAAATGGTTCAATGTATAAAGCAAAAAGAAGTGGAGAAAGTGGACAGCCCTGACGTGTGCCACGAAATACCCGAAAAGTAGACGACTGAAGACCTGCGTACAATATTTTTGCGCGAGGTTGATCATATAAAGCTTGGACCCAATTCAAAAACTGGCCCTTAACTCCAAAAGCCAATAATGTGGCCCATAAGAAATCGCATCCCACTCGATCAAATGCTTGTGATTACTGCATTCAAACTTGATTATATTGATTACATGAAAAGTTGGTGGTTATAACGTGTGGATTATCTGTCTTTAAATGAGATGACCCTTGACAATAGGCCTGTTTTATTTAAAGTGATACATTGTGATGTGCTTTCCGGTGTAGGTAGGGGTACTTGTGATTTTTTGGTTCAAGACCCTTTAAGGGTCAAATGTGATTGTGGAATGTCATCTAAGGTATTTTTAATCTGCCTTATGTATATATGTTTTATATTGCTGTGCAGTATTTAGTGGTGTGTGTGCAGTAAACGTACCTTTCCTTTTCCAAAGAAAAAGCACTGATTGGATGCTAGACCTGGCATCCGTGGCGTGGTTTCCCCTGACGTTTTGTCTTCTGACCTCCTGTGTTGCTGAATTCAGTTTTGCTGGCTTTAAGATTCGGGGCATTTTACCACTGCTAACCAGTGCTAAAATGCGCATGCTTTGTACTCAAAACATGGTAACATTGGTCTATCCACTACTGGCATATTTAATTCACTTATAAGTCCTAGTAGAGTGCACTATATGTGCCCATGGTTTGTAAATTAAATGCTACTAGTGAGTCTGCAGTATTGATTGTGCAGCCCACTCAGTAGCCCTTTAAACATAGCTCAGGCCTGCGACTGCATCGCCTGTGTGTACAGTAACTGTTATTTCGACCTGGCAAGTTAATCTACTTGCCAGGCCCCAATTCCCCTTTTATTACATATACGTCACCCCTAAGGTAGGCCCTAGACAGACCTAGGGGCAGGATGCAGTGTATTTAAAAAGTAGGACATGTACTTTTGAGTTTTACATGTCCTGGTAGTGAAAAACTGCTAAATTATTTTTTCACTACTGCAAATCCTATCTTTCCTTAGATTACCATTGGGATTGATTTATTACATCTTTTAAGTGTAATTTCCAATTGGGAAAAGATAGAGATTTGGAGTTTGGTGTCTCTGTACTCGCAATTTAAAATCACAATTTATGGTGAGACCGGATTTTAAATTGTAAGTTTGCATTTTCTTACTTTGACCATTCTGTCCTTCTGTCTATCTCTGAATACACTTCTGGGTTGAGTGAAAACTGGGCTTTGTGCATTCCTTCTAGACAGTCACACAAAGGGAGCTGGGGTGTGACATTTGCATCCTGATGGGCCATCACCAGGTGGATGGGCCTTTCTGAGGGAGATTGGGAGGGAGGAGCTGAATCTTGCACCTGAATAGGGCTGTACCTGTCCCCACGCAAAGAGCTGCACAACCCCCTGTAGCGAGTCTGGAGCCAGGGCAAGAAAGGCAGGGGCATTGTGATCTTCAATGGCCTCTTTGAAGTCTCCCCACTTCAAATGAACATTTGGGTATTAGTACTGGACCCCTGACACCACCAAGTCAGAACTCTACTGGAAACAAGGACATTCTGCCAGGAAGTGGTGTAGGAGGGACTGTCCCTTTGCTACCTGCTCTGCTGTCTGCTGCTTCTTGCCTGGAGTGAGAAGCACTGGACCTGTTCTCTCCATCCTTGAACCCAAGATTCTCTAAGGGCTTTCTGGCTTGCCTCCTGTTTTCTGAAGTCTCAGGGACACAAAATACTCCTTGCAGAGCTGCTGGCACTGCCGGACTCTGCATTCTGTGAGTCATAACCTTGCCTGAGGTCCCCCTCCAGTCTCTTTGGCGGCATGGGTTCGGATACCACTGTTGCCACCAATGTTAGAAATTGGGTCTCTAGTTGCATACAGTCAGTGGGTATCCATCAATGGGCAGTGGTTGGAGGCTCTGAGAGACACAGGAGCCAGCATTATAACCATCAGGTGTCACCTGGTGTCTTCAGAGCAGGTAGTCCCTAACACGTTCCACCAAGTTGTTGCTGCTGACAAACATGAGAGCCACTATCCTGTGGCTCTGTTTCCCTTTAAGTAGGGGGAGGTCTCAGGTCTGCTGAAGGTAGTTGTGAGTGCGTCAATGCCTGTGGATTGTCTGCTGAGCAACGACCTGGAGCACACCATCTGGTAGGAGGTGGAGCTCAGGTCACATTTGGAGATGATGGGGTTTCATGAGTAGGTGTGCCTGACCACATGGTCCATGACAGCTTGTGAGGGTGGTCAGAAGGACCTGGAGCCCGGGTACCTGCCAAAAAGAAGAATGGCAATGGGCATGGGAAACACACTCATAAAATTTCCATGGTCTGAGAGGAGGCAGGACCTGAGGGAGACGCCTCAGTACCTACAGGGGAAGATGTGGCTGAACTGGGGAACCTGCCTGAGCTGACCAACTGGCAGCAGGAAGGGGTTCCCTCCAGGGAAGAGTTCTTCAAGGAGCAGACAGAGTGCCCTACTCTTGTGTCTCTTTGGCTGCAGGCTGAGGCCCAGGCAGCTTGTTACGCTTCTGGACAGCCCCTGATCTACTGGGAGAATTATCTCCTGTATAGTGAGCCTAAGGTTCCTGAGACTTGTGCAATATGTGTGTTGGTGGTACGCCAGGGCTTTCGGACCTTCCTACTGGGTCTGACTCACAATGTGCCAGTGGCAGGTAATTTGGGGCAAGACAAGATCTTTGATAGGCTTGTCACCCACTTTTATTGGCTTCAAATGAGGAAGGCTTCAGATGCGTTCTGTAGGTCCTGTCCTACCTGCCAGGTGAGGGGAAAGTCAGGGGGGAGGCACAAGACCCCCCGCAACCTTCCGTTGTCATTATCACTCCTTTCATCAAGTTTGGCATCAACATTGTAGGGCCTCTGGATCCCAAGACAGTCATCATAAACAGATTCATTCTGGTCTTGGTGGACCATGCCACCTGGTACCCGGAAGCTATCCCTCTAAGGACCGTGACTGCGCCTGTCCTGGCCAGGGTACTGATGGAGATCTTTACCCGTGTGGGTTTCCCCAAGGAGGTGGTATCTGACCTGGTTACCACAATTCATGTCCAACTACATGAAGTCCATGAGGAAGAAGTGTGGTGTGACCTATAAGTTCACCACTCCGTAGCACCCCCAAACCAATAAGTTGGTTGAAAGGTTCAACCGTACCTTCAAAGGCATGAATATGGGTCTCTCTGAACCCATTAGGTGTAAGTAGGACGTGCTCCTGCCATGTCGTTTGTTCGCCTACAAGGAGGTTTCACAGAAGATGGTTGGCTTCAGCCCTTTTGAACTTCTATATGGACTTTCTGTGAAAGGACCTCTCAGTTTGGTTAAGGAAGGTTCGGAGTAAGCTCTCAAGAAGCCACCCCAGGATGTAGTTAGCTACATACTGGCATTCCTCAACCAGACAGTCCGCTTTCGGAAGTTTGCACAGAAGAACCTGGAAGCTAGCCAGGGGGACAATTATGTTATAACCAGAATACCACTCTGAGTGAATTTCAGCCTGGTCAAAAAGTGTGGCTAATGAAGTCAGTGGAGCCCTGGGTCCTGCAAGACCGTTGGTTTAGGCCATATGAGGTGAAGGAGTGCATGAATGATGTCACCTACATGGTGGAGCTCAAAACTCCTAGGAACCCTTTGAGGGTTCTGCAGGTAAACTGCCTCAAGCCCCACTTTGAGAGGTCTGAGATTACCATGCTTCTGGTTACTGATGATGGGGAGGAAGAGGAGAGTGAAACTCTCCCCGACCTCCTATCTGCCAAGGAGCAGGATGAGTCAGGGGATGGTGTCAGCCTCTCCCCTAGATCAACAGAGAGACCGCCACCAGTTGCTGGGGCAGTTTGCCTCTTTGTTCTCCCTTACCCCAGGACTCACGGTAAGTAGACACATTATCGATTTTAAAATATCGTTGTGTCATAATATCGAGTTTTAAATGTCGATAGTCAAAAATGTCATTGCTTAAAATATCGATGTTAATAATATCGATTTACTGTGTCGTTTAAAATATCGTCAAAAATATTGATTACTAAAATATCGTTATTAAAAAATATAAGGGCCCATTACGATACCCGGCGTAAAAAAATCCGCCAGGCATAGAAGCGGCAAAAATCCGCCCGCACACACCGTCTGAACACCGACCACGCCATTACGATTACACAAACCGAAAACCGCCATCGGCGGAAAAATCACACAAGATACCGCCCGCCATCGTCCGAGTCGGAGTCAAACCGCCCGCCACGGACGGAAACACGCACGACAACACAAAACCGCCTGCCCTCACGGCCGACACACCGCACGTGAGATTACGATCGCACCGCCATGAGCGCGGGAAAACTACAAATATACCGCCCGCCAGCGCAGACAACGCCGATGAGAATCGACACGGCAGAAGCCATGGCGCCCACATCCCTGCACAGAAACCATCCGCTGACAAAACCAATCGCACACAACATGGCCAACAAGTCCACACAGCAAGGCACGCACAAATACACAAGCACAGTACACATCCCGAAAACACCCACCCTGGACAAACAAAAACTACAAAGGCCAGAACCCCAGACACAACACACCTGAAAACAACAGACCATGAGGACACACCCACATAGGTAAGTACAAAAGCAGCACTCCCACAGACCACAACCCCTTGCAACATTGCAAACTAGAGAGGAGAGGAGAGGACACAGTAACATAGCAAGGACAGCAGCACACCACAGAAACGCACACATCACAACCACCACCACCACCACCACCACCAAACACCGGCACCACAAACCCCCTGCACATTACACAACACACACCGCACCAGCACCACAAACACCATGGCACCACAAAGAATGCCCAAGTTCACGCCCATTGAGCTGACGGTCATGGTCGACGAGATCATCAAGGTGCACCCACAAATCTATGGGAACCTGGTCCAGCACACACCACTAGCCACCAGAAAGAGAATGTGGAACCGGATCGTAGACCAGGTCAATGCAGTCGGGACCCTGCCCAGGAACAGAGTTGAAATCAACAAACGGTGGAATGACGTCAAGAGCCTGGTCAAGAAGAAGGAGAGCAAGAACAGAGAGCTGGCAGCCGTCACTGGCGGAGGGAATCCCGCGCTCTTTAAGACCTTCAAAGCGTGGGAGGAGAAGGTGCGAGTCATCATACATCCGGAGATCCTCGCCGGATTAGCAGGGGGAGTGGAGGCTGGTAAGTACAAACTAATGTATACCAGCACACCGCTATGTACTCACATGCACTACCACCATGCCACAGCTCCCAGGGACAAACACCCCCATGTCCAGCACACAATACACAACACATCACACACACATGCAACAGACACCACCACACACAGCCCAAACCGAACAACTGTAAGATACGTGGGGACATGTGTACACTCAGCCAGCCACGTAACCACCAACAGGTCCCCGAGTATGCCAGAAGCGCCACAACGAGCACCCACCACACCCATGTGTCCGCCATAGCTGCACTAACCGACAAGTAACAGGTAAGTGGCAGGAACACAAAATGCAGTGGGTGGGAGGGTGGACAGCCCAGGTACAACACACACCAGGCCCCTAGTCCCACAGCACAGCAAGGAGGAGCATCCCCCACACCCCACAGCCACGTGTCAGCCACCGCAGTGCACACCGACAGCCGAAAGGTAGACATCACGGTCCACAACAATCGGTGTCAGTGGGTGTCCAGCCACCACCACGACCCACAACACCCCCCCACCCCCACAGACCTGCAACATGGAGCACCCCCGCTTAGAACCATGTGGCATCCAGTACAGTGCACGCCCGAACAACCTGCAGGTGGGAAACTGGACAGGGCTGGATTACTGGAGGCATGAGGACCGTAACACGACCAACACATGGGACATGTCACGTAGCAGACGAACACGCAGCACCGCCTACCGTCACGAACAAGTGAACAATGTGCACACGGACATGAACCACAGACTCACACCTCACATGACCCATCACAGACACAGCAACACCCAAGGAGCCACGTCTGCATGCACAAGCCACACTGAATATAGTACCACACGGCAGCCACTGTGCAACCCATCACACACAACCGAAACACCATTGAAGTCCTGTTCATGTAGCCCCTACTGCCTGTCAACCACACACCCCACAACTACGCCTATGTAAGACAAACAACACTAGACGCAACAGAGCGGAACAACATAAATGCACACGAACACCACTGAACCCATCAAACACACAGACACACCATGCACATACAACATACCATCCATCCCATCCATCAGCCCCAGTCTCATGAAAGGCATGTCATCCGCACAGCTGCCACACATACAGCAGTCACGCTAAGATACATGCCCATGACCAACCATGTGCCAGAAGTCAATGAAGCGCACGCCACACTGTGAGCAACAACACACAACATGGGCCACACCCCCCCCGAGCACTGCAGTGATGCACATGGCACAGGGCAGCACGCACACCAAGGAGATGGGACAACTGCAATACGTTGGCTGGCACACAACCATCACTCACTCATAACGATGCGTCCAATGCCATGTCCAGTAATCACAACAGACAGCAAATATGCAGGCCATGTCAGACATGCACACACCTCAGACCATGCACTGTCATGCTGCCACAACACATGTCACGTTCGGCACCCATGGCTCACAGCATGTACCCCAAAAGCATATTCCCTCCCAAATGCGAATCTGGGGCATGGCCCCCATGTTGCCATATGCGTTCCTAAGCGTCCCATTTGAACACCAAAAGCAAAGTACAAACCAGACCCAGGATGGGCCAGGAGCCCGCATACACCAGAGTCACAATAAGTAGGGGCACAGCAACACACCCATCGGCATGGCCAATCCATCCCATGCCACATGTGCACAGCACACAGTCCCATTGCCAAGCACACACAACTACAAATGGTACAGCCACACACACGCCTCCGGGAAACCCATGTACGAGATTGCACGAACTGTTAATGTCAGACGACAAATCCATACTTCGCCAGGTGCAACACAATAACAAATCTCATTCTCTCCACAGGTGACGAACTGCTGGATGCTGGGGATGGAGACAGCAGCCAGCACAGCCAGCCTACAAGCCCCCAACGAGGACACACGGATGTGGAGGATCTGTCCTCCTCTTCGGACACGGACCACCAAGCAGGCCCATCTGGTGTGGCAGGGCCCAGCCGCTCCCCAGGACCCCTCCTACCCACCAACCCATCATCCTGGGCTGCTGAACATTCCCAGCCCCCTGCTGCCACTGTCGTTGCGGCCACACCCACGGACATTGCGGCCACACCCACGGTCATTGCGGCCACACCCACGGTCATTGCGGCCACTACCACTGCCGCAACCGCCACCATCGCCGCACCGACCACCACCGCCGCCACCACCACCACGTCTTCGCTGGCACCAGCCCCAGCGCAGGTGGTGGCCCGGCCGACTGGATCCACCCTGGGAGCCACAGCGAGGACCGTGGTGAGCAATGTGGCTAGTGGGCAGGCCGGTGGCAGCAGTACCGGTAGGAGGAGCAGGGTCAGGGAAACGCAAGTCTCCCCTGGGAGCCATGCCCTGCCTCAAATGGCCAGAGTCCTTGGGGCCTATGAAGAGTCCCAAGGACAATGGGCCAGGTCTGCTTCAGACACGCGGGAGGTGCTGGGGGTGCTGAGGTCCATGGACGCCTGTATGGGCCAACTCGTGGACCTCATGGGCCAGCTGGTGGTGAGGTCACAGCCAGGGACAGCAGCTCCACCACCGCCACCACCTGCCGGGGCGCAGGGTCGTGCAGCTGTGTCCAGTTCCCCTGCGTCCACAGCCAGTGAGCACACCTCAACCACCAGCAGGTCGCAAGCAGGCACCCCCCTCGCAAACGTGGAAGGGGCCGTCCGAAGTGGAAACAGATCTCACGGGAGGACTTCGCACGCTCCAGACGCAAGTGAGGCAGCCAGCCAGCCTTCCTTGACCACCCACTGCATTGACTTGGACTACGATCCCACTCCACACAGCCATCTGGATGGCATGTGTCTGTTGGACCATGGACATAGAACCAGTGGGTACACCCTGAACATCACGCAGCCATGACCGACAGCTCATTGTCACTGCACGCACCACTTTTGTCATCACCTTACACACAATCACATGTCACAGTTTGAAATAAATGCACCTCTTACACAAACTGCTGTTTGTGCCCTGTGTTTTATTTGTACGGAATACAACGGCCACCTTGGGCGGAAAGGCACCTGATGCGTGGCATGGCAATGGAACCGGAGGGCCTGTAGGGACCTAGGGGTGGGAGACAGAACAGGAGCACATTCAATGAGTGTGTCACACACCCATCACACAGTACATGTCAACAACTACAAGCAATGTACACACATCGCACAGAGCAATAGGGCACAATGCCACAGCCACCAACAGTGGCATTCTACCCTGGCCATGGAGCGTTGACACACAGCACGCAGTGAACAAACGGCCACCCTGACACAGCACACACACACCTGCACAGATACAGCCACATCAGCCGTCGTACATGGACACTCACCGTCAAGTGAAGTAGCGGGCGATGAGCTGCTGCCGCACATTACCAGCTTCCTCCTCTCCGCTGTCCTCCTCACTCGAGCTGTCCTGGTCTGCGGGCTGGGGCCCTGGTTGATCTCCGTCATCCACGATGAGGGGGATCTGCTTCCGAATGGCCAGATTGTGCAGCATGCAGCACGCCACCACTATCTGGCACACCTTCTGTGGGGAGTACGCCAGCGCACCCCCGGTGCGGTCCAGGCACCTGAACCTGGACTTGTAGAGGCCAAAGGTACGCTCGACCACACGTCTGGTCCTCCCATGTGCCTCATTGTAGCGATCGTCTGCTGGGGTGCGAGGATTCCTCAATGGACTGAGCAGCCATGCCCCATTCGGGTATGCAGAGTCACCTGGGTGTGAGGGACACAGAGAACCGTTGCTATTCCAACTGGACAGGGGACAGCATCGCACAACCAGCACGCTACACCACTCCACATACTCACCGACAATACAGCCACGATCCTGTTGCAGATTGGACATCAGTCGTGGCAAGATGCTGTTGCGCATTATGTGTGCGTCATGGGCCGAGCCTGGGAACTTTGCACACACGTGGGTGATCACCATGTCCGCAAGGCACACCACTTGCACATTCAGGGAGTGCGTGTGCTTCCTGTTGCGGTACAGGTGCTCAGTGGCCTGTGGTGGAACAAGGCCAACATGTGTGCAGTCAATGGCTCCAACGACGTGTGGGATTCTGCCAAGGGCATAGAATGCACCCTTCACTGCCGCCAATTCACGAGCCCTGGGGAAGCAGATGTACCTGTTTCGGTACAGCATCATGGCTGCCAGTACATCCCTCAGCACCTTGCTGAACATGGGCTGGGACATCCCTCCTCCACTGCCCACTGTGTGCTGGAATGACCCAGTGGCGAAGAAATGCATGGCGGCCATCACCTTAGCCGTGGGGGTGACAGCTGTCGGATACACCCTGCGGGGACGGAGATGGGGTTCCAACATGGCACACAGTCGATGCAGGGTTGGCCTGTCCAGCCGAAACTTCCTAATGACCTCTGTATCGTCCATGTCCGCCAGCAATTGGTATGGGCGGTCAATGTTCGGTCTCCGCCTAGGGAAAATGGCAGTGGACACATGTCAAAGCAACACAACACATAGCAATTTCGCATACACATCACTGACATGACTGAGCAAGCACATGAGCCACAGCCCAGCTGTCAAGCTGGGACGGCACGGCCACAATACACTTACACAGGTCTCCCAACAATGGCAATGGCTAGTGATACAAACCACTGCCATGTGCATGCACATGGGGATCTAGGCCCCAATGACTTGCGGGGCGTGCTGATGGGGACTGACTGCATATTCGTCAAGCGGCAACGCCACGGCAACATGAATGTCTGCTGAGCATGGAACTGCTTCCGAGGCTGGATGAGTATGGCACACGACGACGACGATGTGGGCACAGGCTGAGCGGCCAAAACAAGTGGGACCTGTGGCACGAGGGGATATGAGACAGTAGTAGGTGTCAGCACTGCACCCTATGTACAGCACTGTACGGATCACACCTCCCGAAACATTGACAGGTGTCCACATTGACAGCCCCATGCCAAGACGGCTGTGTGCTTGCAGTCACACGTCACAGGTGAGAGGTTACATTGCACGTGCCAGGTGGCAGACGTACATAGTGGGAGCTGGCATGTGTGTGCATGTGTCTCCTGTTCAGGATCCACCAGATGGGCGCTGACTCTGTACTGACCATTGGACACAGCATGTTCCGTGGAAGGCTTGTGTGTGTGGGATGGTGGCACTGGATGTGCCTCCGTTGGGTGGGGGGCCATGCACAGGGCGGGTACGTCGATGATTGCGCATTGTTGGTCACGGTGGGTGCACCCACTAAGATGTGTTGCCCTGTGTTCAATTCCTATGTCCGCATGATGATGGACTGTAGATGTGGGCAGACTACACATTGGTCGATGTGCTGTCTATATGCATGTGCCTTCACACCAGGCACAGCTGCCCCTGCACATGTGACCCCTGCTGGACTCGCTGCTGGGTCTGTGGAGCTGATGCACCTTCTGTGCGTGGGGCAGACAGCTCTCCTCACTTCCCTCATTGCGCATGTCATGACTTTGCCGCAGGTGACATGGATCATGGAGGGCCCACATGTACGCGTGGGTAGGCTACACATGATTGTTCACTGGTCGCCACCCCCAGTCAGTGTTTCGAATGGGAAGGTTGTCGTGCTGGTGGTATATTCGATGTGGCGGATGGGCGGGCCTAGGTGCGGGCTTACATTCCAGACATGGGGGGTAGTTGGATTGGCGACTAGTTGCAGTACACACGGGACACGTCTCTTCCTTTCCACATCTGGGTCATCCCTTGTACTCACTGACAGTGATACAGTCATCTTCGCCCCAGCCCTCATGTCCTCCCCTCGCTCCCCCAATATGCATGTGCACCTGCGAGGCTAGCGCTTGCACAGGCAGCCCCAAGCTCGCACCAGAGAGGGCAAGGAGTGTATGTGTGGGTCCAGTTGCACGAGTGGGCTGTCTCAGGGTATGATGTGTTACGGGACGCCGTCCACCTGCGTGGTGCCCCAAATGGAGACCCGGCCTGCATGGACTATGCATCACAGTCTTCGCCTTCCGGATCCGCCACCTGCGACACCCAGTGGCTGTGGCTGCCCTTGCGGCCAGGCCGCGTCCGTCTGTGACTGATGGCCCACACATTCACTCTTTGGCCTCTCTGGGGAGGGCTCGGGGGTGGTGGCGCACGCGCTTGCACTTAGTCGCAATGGCATGTGGCGTGGTTGGTATGATGGGCAATGGATGGGATGGTGCGAGCCACCTCCCGTGACGTCAGTGCTGCTCGTGCTGTGGTGCGTCCCCCTACACTTCCATCTGACTTGTGCCATGCTAGACGTTGAGGTTCTATTGCCTGCGTGATATGACCAGGAGGAGCGCGAGGAGACCTCTCACACACCATGCTCCACTGCCATCCCGTGCCCTGTATCGCCTGTGCGGATTGACTATGTTGGGGTTACACCTGGTCGACTGGGGCTGTGTGTGCCTTGTCAAGGGGCATGGCGGGCGCATAACAGGATCCAGCTTGTCCACAGAGGGTGGGCTGAGGTGCGCCTGGTACCGCTTTGTACGTGTGCCCGGCTGCTGTGCACACACGTGTTCACTCCCCCCCCGACAGGTGTCCTCTCACAATGCCCAGGGAAGCGGTGGTGTACTGTTCATGACCCCTCCCAACACGGCATGCTCCAACTTGGCATGTGCGCATCTACCCGTCACACCCACCCACCTGAGCACTGCGTCCATACGACTTCACATGACACATGTGTGTCTTCCACAGTTGTGCTACTCATTTGCGTTGACATCCAATACCAGTGGACTACATGGTCATGTCACGACTGCCGTGTACTTCACATACTCTCATCCTCTCTCATTCGTACTTGTGAAATGAGTCAGCGGAGACAGTTTTGGTTTCAAACATTATATTGAGTCTTCTGTCCTCTGTGATGCAGTATAGTGGACACTACTGGCAGCGGAATACATGTTGAGGATATACTGAGCATGATTGCAAATGGGATAGGGTGTGGGGTTACATGTGATTGGCTGTTGCATGTGGGATGTGGGCTTCAGAGTTACATCTGCTTGGCCAAGGCTGTGCTAATGTACATTTACGTATAGCTGCGGAGCTGCGGACTTTGACACAGACGGTATACATGTAGCCTACCAGACCGCTTGGCATCATGGGCACAGTCCATCTCAGTTCCATGTGACAGGTTTGCTGCGGTTGTTCCTCATGCACGCGTGCATGTGAGATGACATCAGGGCATGTGCTTGCGTGCATGCAGCGGCGTGCCACTTGTTGTTGCAATGTGGTGGTTACTGGACATGTCACAGTCACTGGGGTCGTGTTGTTGTTGTATGCACTTGTCGTCCATGCAAAGGTCCTGGTATGGGATTCCCGGGGCGGGGGTGGGAGGGGTGCAGCACCCACAGACTCCAGGCGACCTATTCATGTCCACTGAGCGGTGTGTGTGTCCATGGGCGCTGGATCCATGTCGTGTCCTGGTTGTTCGTGCAGTTCCGTCCATGTGGGTGCGATGCACAGAGCCCATGCCACTGCCTCCCACGATGCATGCGGTGTTCCTGGATGTGATGGGGAACAGTGTGCATGTCCCGGTCATATCCGATGTCATGGCGATGTCGTTGATGGTGTGGTTACAGTTGCCGGTCGTTTGGTATGGCTGTTGTGGTGGTGACTGGCCAGTCCGTGCGGAAGCTAAGCATGGGTGCGGGGTTGGACATCATAGGTCAATCGGGGAACCTGCGTTGTGGTCCGACGAATTTACAGGTTGTCAGGTATGCGATGCCGTCCAGCAGGGCTTCCATGTCATTGGTGGTGTACATGTTTGCCAGCCAATGTAGCGGATGGTGGCTGTCAAGGTGTTGTTCGTAAGTTGTCCCTTGGAGGACCATGATGGGGCATGCTGGGTGACATTCGATGTAGGTGTTCTCGATGATCCGTCGTGTGGAGGCACAGTGGTCCCATTTCAGTGCGGGTGCGATGTTGGCCACATACGCCATGCCCCCATAGGCAGAGCAGGCCCTGTCGTGTGCGTCCAGAGGGAGGAGTAGTGGTAGCAGGTCCGCCTTTAGACATGCCGGGTTGGAGAGGCACATCTCCACGGGATGCTGGTAGGGACACCTCCGACAGTAGAAGACGGGCATGACGCAGCTGAACAATGTGATGCGGTAAGTCAGTCGGTAACTTACGTTCAGCAGGGACAGGAGATCGCATCCCAATATATGTATCAGGTTGGTTTTGTACAGCTTGACCTGTCCGGCGTAGTTGGGTAGGTGTGTTGCGGTTGCCATTTCGCAGCGGTGCGTTGTGGTGGCGTGCTCCGGCTGTGTGTGCAGTCTGCAATGTGCACGCTCCGAGGTTGCTGTGAGCTCTGTGTAGTCGTAGGGAGACAGGACTTGTGTTCTGTTGGCTTGTGCGGAGGACACGGGCCCTCATCCCACATGCTTCTCAGACAGTTCAAGGTCAGTGATGTGTGACTCCTTCCAATTAACTTGCATGTGGCCGACATGGGGGAGTGTTTTCTTTTTCTTCCCCGTCCGTTGTGTGCTTCTGTGATATGCGCTATCTGCCCTGTGGTCGGTCTCCTCGGCATGCCTGTGTTGGTCTTTTCTTGGACAATGGCTGTATTCACCGGCTTCTTTCGTAGGGCTGTGGTTTCGGAGTTGGAATGGAAGGTCATTCAGTGCTGTCTGCTCTCCCTTGTGTGGGCGGCAGGCTGCCTTTCCGCTCTGCGTTGGGCCTTGTGTGTGAATGTTATTCTTGGGCCACCTGTTGTCGGTCCCCGGGCTCTTTGGTGTTCCGTTTTATATGTCTTGTTCATATGTGCAGGGTGGTATGGGTGTTTCAGTGTGGTACTGGCGTTCCTCTTCCCGAAGGGGCCCTGCTTCTCGTAGTTGGTGTTGCCGCCGCTGTGTGCTACGCCATGTTTGTTACACTGGGGTGTGTCCTGCTGTTGCGTGACTTCACTGACATGTGTGCGTCGGTTGTGTGGCATTGGGTGTTGTCCGTGAATTGGGCGTTGGGGACATGTCTGTGGCAGGCCTGTCACGTGTCATGTGCGTTCGGGGTGGGGCTGATGTGTGTGCTGCTTGGTTGTGTCCCTGTGTCTGTGTGCGACGCTTGCATGGCGCTGCGGTTGGCCTCTGCGTTGTGCGCATGTGTGGCGGCGTCATCGCCGCTTTGGGGCCGTGACGGGGTCGTTGGTTCCTAGTCCCAGGTGGTGTGTACACATGTGTTACGCGATGTTACGATTTGGCCTGTGTGTCATATGTGGATGCAATGGTGGATGTGTAGTGTACACGCGGGGGTGGGGGTTGTCCGCTTTTTCCGCCCTTGCACTGTGTGCGCTGTTTGCGTGCACTTGTTGTGTGTGTGCCTACCTGCGTCTCCGCGGTACGTTGCGTCCTTGGTGGTGCATCAGCAAGAGCATGGGGAGGGCCTGCAGTGCTGGATTCATGCTCGGGGAGCCGCTTCTTCGTTGTCCGTGCTCGGCGTCCGTGTTACCGCTTCGGTTTGTCGTACGGTGTCTCTTAGCCGTGGGAGCCGTTTGTTTGCGGCATCGTAATTTATACGCCGGGCGGGACGTGATTTCGTCGGACGGTGTGTGTCAATTGTGCTGCGCCGCTACGTGTACGGACGCACTTTGATGGCGGACGGTGTTGCTGGCTTGCCGGCGGTGTTTGGCCTACTTTTCGCATCGTAATTGGGCGGGCGTGTGGACTGCTGCGTGCCGGCGGTAACTGGTGGTTTTTGCATCCGCCAGCACGGCGGTTGTGCTTCCGCCCGCCATCGTAATGACCCCCATAGCTTTGGTAAATGTTGTTTTTTGTATTATAGTATATGTTTGTAAATGTTATAATAATTGTTAATAAATGTGATATTTATTTTTGAAATTTTGTTTTAGGAGCGGGATGTTGGGTTTTTAGGGGATAAGGGTGGGGAGTGTTTTAAAAAAAATTATTACAATTTTTTATATTTTTAATTAATATTAATGAAATTGTAATATTTTATTTAGGAGCGGGAAGTTGGGTTTATAGGGGATAAGGGTGGGGAGTGTTTTAAAAAAAAAAATTATCATTTTTTACATTTTTAATTAATATTAATGAAATTGTAATATTTTATTTAGGAGCGGGATGTTGGGTTTATAGGGGATAAGGGTGGGGAGTGTTTTAAAATGTAAAATTTAAAAAAATTACATTTTTAAATTAATATTTATGAAATTACAAATGTATTTCTTATGAGAGGGATTTTGGGGTTATGAATGAATGAGTGAATGAGAAAGCATTTATAAAGCGCGTAGCTACCCTGAGGCATCCCAGCGCTAACAGCAGCCGCGAACAGAGAAGACAGTTTATTAGGTGGGATTTTGGAAAAGCCAAGTTTTAAGGAGTTACCGGAAGGACAGAAGGTTGGACTCCCGACGTAAGTGGGGAAGGAGGGCGTTCCAAAGCTTCGCGGCGTTATAAGAAAATGAGCGCCCGCCGCTTCTTGCTTTTTTTATTTTTGGAACTGCGGCAAGCAAGAGATTAGCTAAGTGGAGGCTTCTGTTAGGGCAGTGAGGGGAGACAATAGATTGACTAATTGTCGGTCCTTTCCCCCAGAAGGACTTGTGAGTGATACATAAAGCCTTAAATTTAATTCTCTCCAATATAGGCAGCCATTTGACTGTGTATGCCATAATAAATTGTGGAAGATCCTCGAATTAATGGGGGTTGACCTCCCCTTAATCCAAATCATAAGAGAACTGTATTCGAATGCAAGAGCTAGGGTAAGGTATGGACCAAATGGGGAATACACAGAATCATTTCCTGTGGAGAGGGGGGTTAGACAGGGGTGCGTCCTGGCACCCTTCTTGTTTACATTGTATACCAACAGTCTGGAAGGAGTTATGCTCGAGGGGTGTCAGGATCTTACCGCAGGTACATAAACGACCTATACCCGCCCTACTTTATGCAGATGATGCAGTGATAATGGCACAAACACCATTGGGGTTACAACGGGTTCTCAACAAATACAGTGAATATATGAAAAACCTTGACCTAAAAATAAATGTCACTAAAACTTATATAATGAATTGTGGGAGGGCAGATAGAAATCAAAGGACCATTTTTATTGAGAATAAGAAAGTTGAAAACACAAAGACATATCCATACTTAGGTATTCTCATAGACAATAAGGGCACGTGGCAACAGGCCATAAAGGCCAGGAAACTTCTGTTTATGAGAACTACGACTGCTCTGGTAAATTTTTCACAGAAGCTGGGAAAGAGGCCCCCTATGGAAATGATTAAGATCTATCAAGCTAAGTGTATTAGTGCAGTAATATACTGGGCTGGGATCTGGGGATACTGCAATGTGTCTGAAATACAGAAAGTGGAAAATGCGTTTCTTCGCTATTTATTGGCAGTCCCTAGTTCAACATCAACTTATATTTGCCACACCGAGCTGGGGATACATTACATTACAGATACAATAAGAATGCAACCAGTTTTATTATGGCATCGAATTTGGACCTCAACAAAAATGACTTTTAATCAAAAGGTCCTAACTGATACCCTCAATTTAGAGCAAGCCCTTACTATCAAGTGGCTGAAGTATATTAAAGATTTTATGATGGATTTGGGACAACCTGAATTTTTTCTTAATCCCCAAACAATGAGTTCAATCTCCAGGAAAGTTTTTAAAAACGTTGTATGTCTCATTTGGAAGAAATAAGATACGTGAGTGAGGTTCTTAAAACCAACAGTACAAACAAACCAGATGATTTTATCTTCTACCGCAATGCAACCATATTTAACTTATTTTATAACTGGGTATGATAGATTTATTCTCACACGTTTTAGACTAGATGTTTTTTATCGAGCAGTATCTTTTCCAACGACTAATGACTGGTCAAAAAACCTAATAAATTGCCCATGTGATGGATCTTCATCTCAATCAACAATCCATGTTGTTTTATTTTGTAAATATTATCTAGATCTAAAGAAAGAGATGGATCCTACCGATTTTAAGAATCTGGGGCTTGAGGCAATGTCGCCCAGCCTTATCTTGCACTGAAGTTTTTAGACAATGAATGCCATACAAGAAATATTGCTCTCTTTTTGAAAAGTGTAATTAAGTATAGGAAACGACTTTGAATGTAAAAAATTGATTTTAACTAGCTGTTTTTATTAATTGTGATTTATATTGAGAAATGACACTTTTAATGATTATCATGAAGTATGAAAACGATAAAATCTACTCTGATTTCCTTTTTAACAAATGATTTTAAATTGGTTCTATTGGAAATAGTGTAATGTGTACTGTGTTATTGTGCTTTTATGGTTTTGTAAATTCAAAAATGAAAACCGAATAAAGCAAATTTCGATTCGAATAAATATTCAATGTATGTTCAATGTCATGTTCAGTGTTGTAGGCATTTGACACAGACTACACTCGCTTGTCATGGTGTTGGGGGGGGATGTCATTTTCAGACATTCCTTATGTGGGAGTATGCTGGTTGTGTCATGCATTACCCGTCCTATGAGTAGAGGTGGTGGTGGTGGCAGGCATCCAGCCCCCCATGAGTAGGGGTGGTGGTAGTGGTAGGCATCCAGCCCCCTATGAGTGGGGATGGTAGTAGTGACAGGCATCCAGGCCCCCCTGAGTAGGGGTGGTGGTAGTGGCAGGCATCCAGGCCCCCATGAGTAGGGGTGGTGGTAGTGGTAGGCATCCAGGCCCCCATGAGTAGGGGTGGTGGTGGTGGTAGGCATCCAACCCCCTATGAGTGGGGATGGTAGTAGTGACAGGCATCCATCCCCCTAAGGGTGGGGATGGTAGTAGTGACAGGCATCCAGGCCCCCCTGAGTAGGGGTGGTGGTAGTGGCAGGCATCCATCCCCCTAAGGGTGGGGATGGTAGTAGTGACAGGCATCCAGGCCCCCCTGAGTAGGGGTGGTGGTGGTGGTAGGCATCCATCCCCCTATGAGTGGGGATGGTAGTAGTGACAGGCATCCAGGCCCCCCTGAGTAGGGTTGGTGTGGGTGGTAGGCATCCATCCCCCTATGAGTGGGGATGGTGGTAGTGGTAGGCATCCATCCCCCATGGAGTGGGGATGGTAGTAGTGACAGGCATCCAGGCCCCCTGAGTAGGGGTGGTGGTAGTGGCAGGGCATCCATCCCCTAAGGGTGGGGATGGTAGTAGTGACAGGCATCCAGGCCCCCTGAGTAGGGGTGGTGGTAGTGGCAGGCATCCATCCCCCTAAGGGTGGGGATGGTAGTAGTGACAGGCATCCAGGCCCCCCTGAGTAGGGGTGGTGGTAGTGGTAGGCATCCATCCCCCCATGAGTGGGGATGGTAGTAGTGACAGGCATCCAGGCCCCCTGAGTAGGGGTGGTGTTAGTGGTAGGCATCCATCCCCCTATGAGTGGGGATGGTAGTAGTGACAGGCATCCAGGCCCCCCTGAGTAGGGGTGGTGTTAGTGGTAGGCATCCATCCCCTATGAGTGGGGATGGTGGTAGTGGTAGGCATCCATCCCCCCCATGAGTGGGGATGGTAGTAGTGACAGGCATCCAGGCCCCCTGAGTAGGGGTGGTGTTAGGTGGTAGGCATCCATCCCCCTATGAGTGGGGATGGTGGTAGTGGTAGGCATCCATCCCCCATGAGTGGGGATGGTAGTAGTGACAGGCATCCAGGCCCCCTGAGTAGGGGTGGTGGTAGTGGCAGGCATCCATCCCCTAAGGGTGGGGATGGTAGTAGTGACAGGCATCCAGGCCCCCTGAGTAGGGGTGGTGTTAGTGGTAGGCATCCATCCCCCTATGAGTGGGGATGGTAGTAGTGACAGGCATCCAGGCCCCCTGAGTAGGGGTGGTGTTAGTGGTAGGCATCCATCCCCTATGAGTGGGGATGGTAGTAGTGACAGGCATCCAGGCCCCCTGAGTAGGGGTGGGTGGTAGTGGTAGGCATCCATCCCCCTATGGGTGTGTATGGCATTGGTGATGGCCATCCCACCCCTATGGTTATGCTGTTGCTGGTGTACGTCATTTGTGCATCCCTATGTGTGTGTGACATATTTCGGGTACGTGTCGTTTGTTTGTGTTGTTGGTGTTTGACTTACCGTCTGCGCTCGTACGCGTCCGTGCCGGTCCCGGTAATAGATGTAGAGTATAGGTAGGACCTGCGCGATGGGATTCATGCTTGGGTCGTCTCGTTCCAGGTTTCGTGTCTTCGACTCGTACTCGTCGCTGGCTTGTTCGTCTCGTAGCCGTGGATCTTCTTGTGGCGCAATCGGAGCTTATGTACGGCTCTCCCGGATGCTCAAACGTGCCGGACGTAGCGGCGGGTTCGGCGCGTACGGAATGCGCATCGTACTAGTCCGGCCGGAAGGTGCTGTGATTTGGTTCCGTGCGACTCGAATCGGCGTTTACGGATCCGGCTCGGGCGGGGAACAGGAGCTGAAATGGGTGAGTACGGCTCACTCGGAATCTGGGCTGTTATGCACATCGTACTTGTTCGTTCGGACGAGTGTTCGAATCGATCGGGAAACACGCGTTCGGCTTGTATTTTTCCGGACAAATACTGTTAGGTGCGCTTCCGGCCGAGATCGGAATCGACCCCTATGAAGTATTTTTCAACCTGCTCCCAACCCAAAGTTATCACTTATTAACCCAATGTTGTCCAAAGGGAGAGATAGGCCTTACAATAATGAAAATCAACATTCAAATATTTCACTACCAGGACATGTAAAACTTAAACCTGCATGTCCTACTTTTTAAAAACCATGCATCCTGCCTTGGGAACTTTCAGGGCCTACCTTCGGGTGACATAAGTATTTAAAAGGAAGGTGTAGGCCTGGCAAAAGGTTTATTTTGCCAGGTCAAATGGCAGTTTAAAACTGCACTACAGGATGCAATGGCAGGCCTGAGGAATGTTTTAAAGGCCTACTTTTTAGTGGGTGGTACAATGAGTCCTGCAGAGCCACTAGTAGCATTTAATTTATAGATCCTGGGTACATGTAATACCATTTACTAGGGACTTGCAAGTAAGTTAAATTTCCTAATCAGGTCAGTCCAATTTTACTATGTTTTAGGAAAAGAGCACAAGCACATTAGCACTGGTCCTAAAGCCAGCAAAACAAAATTTAGCAAAACAGAGAGGGGTGAAGACAAAATGTTTGGGTGTTACCCTAGAGAGGGCCGGGCCCAGCAAGCTCAGAAAATGCATGCAAAATTTAAAATAAGTTAAGTGTGTAGAAGAGAAGTTACACTGCATTGTCTCTACCCCAATGAAACTTATTCTGATAGACATTATTGTACTGAAGTTAACTGTACACCCACTTTGTCAGTCTAAAGATGGCCGGGCTGCCAACTAAAGAACCTCCTGCCAGGTCATTTTTTCTTTGCAAATTTTGTCCCCTGACTTGATTACAGGAGCCATTCCAGTGAAACATTTAAGAGTGATGGCGGATCCACCATGTACCAAAAACTAGTTCATTTTTAGAGAACGTCCTGCTAACCATCTTCTTTTGCTCCCATAAAAAACTCTTAAAATACACAGTTTCTAGTAAAAGCCACAGCTGTATACCAAAATGAGATATCATTAAAGAAATTTGCTAGCTTGCATAAACACATTTCTACATCTATTAACCATCTGTGTGCAATTGTCTTCCATCAGACTTGAATTTTTGTACACCTCAGAATCATGTGAACCATAATAGCAAATGTACCCTGGCAACACAAAAATTTCTAAATTCAGACAACTGCATTTTTCTAATTTTCAAATACGCCCAATATGATCAAAACAGTATCCTTAGTTGTGTTCAGAGAGTTTACAAGGTTTAGGTTTGAACTGTTTGGTCCTGTCAAAATACCCTGAAAAACAGAAAGGGGTTGAGAGAGAAACACGTCTTCAAGATGTCAATGTCAATGTAGAAGATTTGTAAAGCGCTCTATTACCATTCGGTGTACTGGCGCTAGCTTACTGATCGGTGCAGAAGGCAGATATTTTACCAAAATCTGAGTTGCTGAAAAGCCATGTTTTCAACAACCGTCTAAATTTGAGCAGGGAAGTGGCTGATCGGATTGATAACAGAAGCTTATTCCAAAAGGATGCAGTTCCTAGATAAAAACTTCTACTGCCCCAATTCATTCTATTACATTTTGGTACCACCATAGTCCTGGAGTTGGAGGCTCTAAGTGGTCTATTGGGCGAGTACTATCTGAATTTCTGGCCAAGAAATTGTGGGCCTTGTTTGTGTGGAATTATCTCAGCCAGCAGACTGTATCAGGTACCTAAAGGGGGTCAGGAGCAGCTTTAAGGTGAGTAATGCACCGCAGTTCAATAAGGAAAAGCGGGCTTACTGGTCGTAATGGCAAATGACACAATGATGAGCGCCTGACAGAATAGGATACCATTCGGGAACACCAGCAGGATACAAGCTAAGGAGGCAAGAGGTAATCTGAGGTGCTAACCCAACATGAGAGGAACTGATAGGAAAAAAATAACAAAGGTGGGGGACACAAGGTGGGGTGCAAACTAATATGAGGCGCAGAGCCACAGCAGCCACATGACACATTGTACTAGTGCAGCTGCTTCTGCCCCGGAAGAGTTTACCTAACCCAGAAGTAAGGATGCCTGTTGAAAATCTGCTGGATGGTCTAATGTCTGCATGAGCCCTGTCTCCACTGCCCTGTTTACCATAGTCTCAATGCAGTTTCAGCCCTGCAAATAATCTGATCCCCGAGTCATGAGTGAAGCTTGACAGCAAATTGACACTGACTTTCCCATCTAGATACCAGTGCCACTGTTGCTCAGGTATTTGTGTATAAAGATCAATCTCCCAATTGGTTTTAACCTATTTAGATACTTTATGTAATCTTCAATTAGCTTGTAAATGGATGACGTTGAAACCACTGTGGGGATCTTTGCAACATTTAGGACTAATATAGATAGTAATTCAGTAATGCCATAAAGTAGATGGTAGCTAGATTGATAGTGATACATATTGTAATGTGGTAATGGATGATCAACCATCAGTGGAATTATTGTTTGCAAACATTGCCTCAGGATTAAATAATCTCATAACATTGGTTATGACAAAAATATGAATCACATTGCTTTTTAAATGTGACTAACTTTACTTTGGAAATTATTTGATTTATTAGCAAGATCTCACTATCGATATATTTTCCCAGCAAATTCTTCTGCTCAGGACCACTAAGTGTGAATTATTCCAAATTCCCATTTATGGGACAATATGCTGACATTCAGGCAGGTCTTCTTGTAATGACCTGCCTGAATGTATGCCTTGTAAACCACATTCTGTCCAATAATACAAGCATACTAATAAGTATGTCTTTAGAAGGGGAGTTGCTTCCCAGGTGTCCAAGATGGCCCATAGAGCACGAGTTACTCCAGCCTGGGTAGCAACACTTCAAATAAAAATGCAATAGAAGCGCCTTTGGGAACCAGGAATTACATAGATCGCAGCTCTAATATACAGTGAAGCCGCGACATGAGGTTAACTAATTGCGCGAATGTGCACAGTTGCCCAAAAAAGTGAGGGGTGTGATCGCGTGCAGTGACTTACAAAATGGTGGCTGCTTTCCCCTTGAGCTTGGGGACCGAGACACATTGCTGAATGAGGAGCAACTGACGCCCCCACAGAGACACTGAATGCTAACAGATAGTCCTTAGGATCCTCGACAACCTCCACCACTTTCCTTGCTGCCCACCACGATGGCAGAGAGAATCGGCTGCCGGTCCTTGCAGAACTGAGAAGCTGCAATGAAAGGAGAGAGAAGGCACACCCCCAAAAAGGCTAAGTGGCGCAGAAACCCCATTTCAGGCCACCTAAATATGTATTACAACGCTAGTGGAGAAAAAGAGATTAATCTCTTGCACATTCCAGTATTGACATGTACAGCTGTGTCAGCAAGACTATCACAGCTTAAGCGCAATAACATGGCATCACTGGTGCATCAATCCTTGGCTGGGCACGGGGACCTGGTGTGCGCTCCACAACATCCACCTTACACAACAGATGTCTCTCATTAATCTAGACTAGCTGCCCTTGTGGGTGAAGGAGAACTGTGGTTACAGGTGCATTTCAGAATAATGAACCCCAAGGGCTGAGGCCAAATCTGTGAGTATGAACTACTGGATGGCGAGACTGCGTCCTAATACAGCCCTCCTTGTTTATAAGTAGACCACACACAACAGTCAGTAGGACCCATCTGGAAGCGGGACTCCTCATACCTCCTATGACCTTGGGGTGTGGCATGTTCAACAATCTGCATAACAAGACATCAGGTATGGCCCTAGGCCTTTGCCCATTCATCCTCAGCTGCTTATTCACATGCAATGCATATCTGATAGAGACACCTAGCTGCAGATTCCTTACCTTTGAATTTCCCAGGCGTCAGACTGGATCTGGAAGATTTTTCTTTGAGCAATACCTCTGCGCACCGGTAAGTGATGTCAGTCGGCTCCGTGTCGTCTTGGCATTGTCTGCGTCGTTGTGACATCCGTTACTTTTTGACAGGCTTTTTTCGACATTTTGTTGACCCCTTTCTAGGTTTTTCATAGCATGTCCAAGAAGACTTCTGGATTCAATCCGTGCGGCGCCTGCCACTGCGCCATGTCGGAGACTGACCTACACCTACTTTGCTTCTGGTACCTGGCGCGCGGCCACGATTCAAAGTCGTGCTCCGTCTGCCGGGCTATGGCTCCGAATGCTTTGAGGGAGCGGTCCCTAAAGCTGTTTGTGGCCTGGCGCTCGGCACTGCGTTATTCTCCCCAGAGGTCTCGTTCATGGTCCCGGTCGAGAGGAAGGTCCAAGCACTGCTCCGGCAGTCTTCGTCCTCCCACTCAAAGTCGTTGCGTTGGTCAGGTCCCAAGCACAAAAAACACAAGAGGTCGAAGTGTGCTTTGACTTCTCCCCGTTCGTCGGCTGACATGACGGAGAAGTGTCAGCGTTTTAGACTACCTTCATCTGAACCTGTGCCTGGGTCTGCTCCTTGCTTCCCTGCCTTCCCGGGAGCCGAAGCAACCCCGCCCAGCTCAATGAATTTTATGATGTCAAGTGCATCAAATTTGGGCGGTCTGACCCTACCGGCTCACCATCAGGCCCCGGAGGCTCAGAAGGGGCTTCATCGGGTTCCGCGCCGTCAGCCCCGGCCCCCGACAACCCCCATGGATCTGGACCGACACCAGTCATGCCTTTGCGAACTTCCCCGGCACAGCCTAATTCTCATTCCGATGACCCGGAGCCGGATCTGTGCCAACAGAACCCTCAGTTCCTAGGTTTGTTCCTCTGCCTTATTCTGAAGGGCTAGGAATAGAGGAAGATTGGGAGCGGTCGCTGGACCCGTTACAAGACCAGCCTTATCAGGAAATGGACTGGTACGATGAATTGGGTGAGGCCAGTGGACTGGATACCTCTCCTAATTTTAGCCTGCGTTCTCCCTCTGCCATAGCTATGGAGGAGGGAGCATCATACGCTATGGTGGTGCAAAGGGCAGCTGAGGTCCTGGACCTTTAGCTCCCTTCCATGGTAGTCAAGATGAGTATCTTGACAGAAGTCTTGCAGCCAGGTATCTCCTCCTTGGAACCTTTGCTGCCCTTCAACGAGGCCTTAACAGATATCCTTCTGGGAACCTGGTCCAAGCCCAGCAGCTCCTGTAAATAGGACAATCGCTCCGCACCATCCCCCTGCATTGGGCGACCCAAATTTCCTCACCAACCACCCTATCCCGAGAGCTTGGTGGTCCAAGCTTCTACCTCCCATGGCGCGTTCCCTTCCGCACCCCGGACAGGTAATCCAAGAGGCTGGACAGTTTGGGTAAGAAAATGTTTTCTTTCGCCAGCCTTGCATTGTAGTCAGTGAACACCGCATGCCAATTGGGTCATTACTCCCACTCCCCGTGGGAGGCGGTTGCACTAAGTGCTGCCACAGGTCCCAGAGGTCGCACCTCCCAAGCAGTTTAAGACGGGAGAGATGTGGCAAAGTTCCCCATTCGTTGTGGTCTCGACACGACCGCCTCACTGGGCAGAGCAATTTCATCGACGGTGGCCATTGGACACCACACCTGGTTGAGGACTTTGGGCTTTTCAGCAGATATCCAGGCCACTCTCATGGACATGCTGTTTGATGGCACCCATCTCTTCAGGGACAAGGCAGACGTGGCGCTGGAGCGCTTTGAGGACTCACAGGCTACTGCCAAGTCCTTGGGCCTCTCAGTGGTCACACGACTCCCCTCGCGGCAGGATCAGCTATCACCTCCACCACTGGCAAAACATCACTTCCGAAAGGTGGGTTCTCAAGATAGTCTGAAGGGGCTACTCCCTCCCCTTAAAGACTGCCCTTCCCTCCATGCCTCCAACTTATGACCGGCTGACGGAGGATCACCTGACTTTGCTTCTGGAGGAAGTCATGACTCTCTTGGCCAAGGGAGTCATAGAGAGGGATCTGGTGCCAGTAGTAGGCTGTGGTTGTTATTCCTGCTACTTTCTGGTCCCCAAAAAGGACAAGGTTCTTCGTCCTATCATAGATCTGCGAGCCCTCAACTACTTCCTCAAAAAGGAAAAGTTCAATATGCTCACTCTAGGTCAGGGCTTGTCTGCCCTGGATCCAGGAGACTGGATGGTAGCATTGGACTTGCAGGACGCCTATTTTCACATTCCTGTGCTGCCTGCTCATCGGCGCTACCTTCGCTTTACGGTAGGCCACGAGCACTTTCAGTTCAACCTGCTCCCCTTTGGCCTTACCAGCACCCCTCGGGTGTTCACCATGGTGATGGCAGTGGTCGCAGCTCATCTGCGCAGATCAGGGGTGGCAGTCTTCTACTATCTCGACGACTGGCTGTTAAAGGCGAGCTCGTCCCAAGCTGTCGTCTCCCACCGGCAGACTACAGCGAACCTTATGCATCATCTGGGTTTTACTATCAACTTGCCGAAGTAACACCTGACTCCCTCTCAGACGCTCCCTTTCATGGAGCTGTTCTGGACACAGTGCAGCTTCGGACCTATCCTGCCATACAGCGAGTCCAGGATTTTAAGGCTATGATACCAATGTTTTATCCTCTAGCCTGGATTTTGGTGGGAATGATTGTGAGGCTGCTGGGCTTCATGGCCTCCTGCATCCAGCTAGTGACACATGCCAGATGGCATATGCGGGCTTTGCAGTGGGACTTGAAGTTTCAGTGGGCGGGGAATCAGGGGAATCAATCCGACTTGATACAGATCTTGGGTCAGAGGCAGACCCCTCTCCCTTCCCCAACCAGACCACACAGTAGTGACAGATGCGTCACTCCTGGGATGGGGGGGCACCCGGGAGATCAGATGACTGGTCTCCAGCGGAATTTGGACTCCATAGCAACTTGCTGGAGCTCCGAGCGATTTGCTTGGCAATGAAAGCCTTTCTTGCTTCAAACAAGGAAATCAGGTTTAAGTGTTCACTGACAACATCACCGCCACGTGGTACTGCAACAAACAGGGCGGGGTGGGGTTGTGCACTCTTTGTCAAGAGGCCCTGCATCGCTGGACATGGCTGAAACTGCAGGGCATATCCCTTGGTGGTTCAACACCTGACAGGTTCTCTGAACACCAGGGCGGGCGAACTCAGACGTCGATGCCTAGCGGATCACGTATAGCATCTACATCTGGAGTTGGCACAAGGTCTCTTTCAACAGTGGGGAGAGCCTTGGTTAGATCTGTTCGCCTCTGCAGAGAATGAGCAATGTCAGCAGTTTTGCACGCTGGAGTTTCCAAGGTGACTCTCGCTCAGAGAATCTTTTCATCTCGAGTGGAGCCCAGACTTCCGATACGCTTTTCCGCCTATAACAATCCTGTCCAAAGTGCTTAAGAAGATCAGGACCGACCGGGCCCAAGTCATTCGTGTGGCTCCTGAGTGGGCACGGAGAGTCTGGTATCCTGGGCTTCACCAATTGAGCATCGATCCTCCGATCAGGCAGCCCTTTAAGGCCGATCTTCTGTCACAGCAGCAGGGGAGTGTTCTCAACCCAAACCTGTGAACTCTACACCTTGCGTGACGATTGAGCGGTGGCAGTTGATAGCATTCCTCCTGAAGTTTGCAATGTAACTTTGGCATCCAGGCGGCTCTCCACCAAGACTGTGTATGCCTGCCAGTGGAGTAAATTTGTAAAATATTGTACATAAAGGTCTATTGATCCTCTTTCTGCTTCCCTCTCTCAAGTTTTGCTTTTCATTTTGACCCTTGCCCAGCAGGGCTCTGCGCTGGGCACTCTCAAAGTGTACCTTGTCTGCCTTCCTAAGGCCGCCAGACCAACCCTCATTATTTAAATCTCCGATTGTAAATAGATTCTTAAAAGGCCTTGTACATATGTTTCCACCTTCCCCTTTCATTATGCCTCAGTGAGACCTTAATTTGGTGCTCACCTTTCTAATGTGCACTCCATTCAAACCTCTGCACAATTGTCCCCTCCGGCTGCTTACTATCAAAACAGCTCTTTTAGTGGCAATCACATCTGCCAGGAGGGTGAAAGAATTGCAGGCTCTGTCATCCAAGCCTCCTTACCTGACCATCTTCCCCTGATAAGTTGGTGGTTTGCACTAGGGCCTCTTTCTTCCCAAAAGTGATAACACCATTCCATCTGGAGCAATCAGTCACCTTGCCCACTTTCTATGCTTTTCTGCACCTCTCTAAAGAGAAGGAGCGACTCCACCGTCTGGACCCAAAAACAGCGTTGTCGTACTACCTTGACCGCACGAAACAGTTCCGGGTGGACGACCAACTCTTTGTGAGGTACGCTGGAACAAAGAAAGGTTGTGCGGTGCCGAACAGGACTATCTTGCGATGGGTCGTCCTCTGCATCAAAATTCGCTATGACCAGGCCAAAAAGCAGCCTCCTGAATGCTTAAGGGCTCATTCAACCAGAGCAAAGCCTGCTACCATGGCATGGCAACATGGAGTTCTAGTCCTTGACATTTGTCAGGCAGCAACGCGGGCATCCCTGCACACGTTTACCAAGCACTAGTGCCTGGACAGTCAAGTCCACAGCGACGGCCTTTTTGGCCGCTCTGTCCTGCAGGACTTCTTTGTCGTGTAGTTCCTATAGCACCCATGCAGGACCTGCGCGTTGGGATAACATAAACTGTGGGCTTGGTGTTAGACTGACTCTGCACCCCCACCGCGTATGTTAGCTGGATTTGCATTAGCTAGCTCACAGTGCCACTAGAATCTCCTCTTATCGGGGAGAGATTAGTTTCTGGCAACCGTAGATCATGACAACCCTGATCCGTCAGAATCGTGGAAACAATGTACTACGTTTCGCTCAGTCACTCGTGCTTACTTGTTCGGTTTGTCTCAGAGAGTTACACAGAATAAACAGTCTGGGCGTTTCAATAAGTATTTATTGACCAGTTGTTATTCTGGTGTAGAATATATGTGCTGCAGCAACCAGCAGACAATAGCAGAGATATATCATCAGCAGTACGATGAAAGTGAAAGGATAGTACAGTTCTACCATATTGTAAAAATCATGGTTACATACATGAATATATGAAATGCATTATAAAAGTGCGCATACTCCTACGAAAAATTTATGAAGAAGTGGTTCTGACACTAATGGCTCTAGGTCCCGTGCTTTATCAAGAGTCGGATATTATTTTAGGATGGTTTATGAAATTGATCAACAGCATTAAACAATATTTTATTAAGTCTTTTAACCCAGATACTCCTAAGAGATTTAATGCTCCGTGGTATAATGAGGAATGTAGAATTGCAAAGGCAAACCTTGTGGAAGCAGTAAAATGTGGAGATCAAGTGGCTACCTCAAATAGGAAGAAACAATACAAGAGGGCTCAGGATGAAGCAAAAAGGCTATGGGAGTCTAATATTTGGCTCTCCCCTAGTAGAAGCGTCAAAGCGAAAAGACGGCCAAACGTTTTGGCACCTACTAGCAAAAGGGTCGACAAAGCAATCTGTTACTGAGGATTATTATATTCAGCCCCAGGTATGGGAAGAATACCTCACAAAGCTCTATGCCAGTGAGGCTACCTCGATTACAAACAAGGGAACAAAGGTACCTGTTTATGGTAATTCTTTAGAAGTCTCCCAGGAGTCGATCGAACTGTTTTCCCTAAAAGAAACCATCAATGCAATTAATGAACTCCAAGTGGGAAAAGCACCTGGTCTCGATAGACTTCCTGGAGACTTATTCAGAGCTGAACCGACCATCTGGGCCCCTTTGCTCCAAAAGGTTTTTAATGCTATACAGTTAGGTGGTGAAATTCCTCCAACCTGGAAAGGAGCGGAAATAATCCCAATTTTTAAAAAGGGTAACAAAGGGGATCCGGCTAATTATAGACCAATAAGTTTACTAGACGTCCCACAAAAATTGTTTTGTAAGATTATTCTGCTACGTATCCAGAGCTGGATGGAAGAAAAGAATGTTATTTCCCATCTACAGGCAGGTTTTAGACCAAGCACAAGCACTTTAGATCAAGTTTTTAAATTTTTACTGCTTATCTGGAAGGAGGTGAAGATATTGAAAGGTCACTTATATGTTGTCTTTGTTGACCTCAAGACAGCCTTCGATTCTATCGATCGTAATAAGTTGTGGGCTGTCTTGAGGGACCTTGAGTTACCTAAGGACCTACTCCAGTTATTGATTCGACTGCATGATGCTAATTACGCCAAAGTTAGATGGAACCCTGAAGGCAGCCTTACGAATAACATTCCAATCCTCAAAGGTGTGCGCCATGGGTGCGTATTAGCTCCCACATTATTTACTCTGTTCATAAATGGGTTGATTCAGGAACTCTTTGGATGTGGTGGTGATCCTCCGAGACTGGCAGGTAATTTCCTGCCGGCGTTACTTACCGCGGACGACACACTTCTCATCTCTAAGACCCCTAAGGGGATCCAAAATATTTTGAACAAATTTGCTGACGCATGCAGGGCTAGAGGTTTGGAAATCAACTGCTCTAAAACCAAATTTATGGTTTTCAATCCTTACAAACGCTCCAAAAATAAGTTAATATTGGGTTCTCAACAACTTGAGCAGGTTAAGGTGTTTGATTACCTGGGCGTTAGAATTAATGACAACCTTGCGTGGTCTTCGCAAATTTTAAAGAGTGAATCTACTTTGCAGATAGTGGATTGTGCTATAGTAAGGAGACTGAGAGGCTCATCCTATCGCCCCATTTCCCCTGCACTAGAGATACACAGGGCGAAAGCTCATGGGGCAGCCCTATATGGGGCTGAACTATGGGGCATGGAGAATACCAAAAAATTAGAAATAGCGGAAAATAAATTTCTTAGAGCCATACTTAATGTTCCGATCAGTACTCCGATTTTACCACTGCGTCTCGATTTGGGTGTGAAATCTATCTCGTATCATGCAGTCCTCAGAACCTTGATGTTCTGGATAAGGATTTGGGCAAATACTACAGAGATTAAAGTAAGAGAGGCAGTGGTGGAACTTTTAAATCTCCAAAAACAGAAAGGCACCTTGTTATGGTTTTCAAAGATTAAAGAATGGCTGCACCGCTTGGGCCTTGCATCGCTGTGGGAGAACCCAGGTACTATAACTACAAAGTTGGCCCCCATATTAAAAAAGAAATTCTGGGTCTATATCAATTCTATTTGCACTGAAAGTACATCTTATGGAGTTTTAACAATGCAATTTTTAGATGTAAAATATAGTTTTAATTTTGAACCCTTTATGGATCAAATAGAACCCCCCATGCACGAGCACTTTATATTCAACTAAGATTTGGTTCACTTCCATTGAATCTCTGGAAATGTAAATGGACAAATGCTAGACTATCGCCTATCTGCCCAATATGCTTAAGTGCAGAAGAATCCATTGAGCACTTTCTCTTCTTCTGTCCTATGTACAAGGCTATCAGGAGAGCTTGGATCATTCCAGTCTGCCGATTGTTCTCTTTCTCCAGGCCAATGGAAGCTCTTCGGATTTTACGATCGGACACTTCACAGTGTATTGTCTTTGCTGTCTCAAGATTCTTATTGTATGCGTGGTGGTTGAGATCCAAGGCCCTGAAATGAACTTAATGTGGTGATGTCCTTGGACAATTGACTTTTTAATCCCCGTATATGTCCTTTTGCTGCTACTTTTAAACTTTTATCTGAGGTGGGGGTTTAAAATGGATGTAGTAATTATTATCTGATTGTTTTTTTAAAGTTTTGTATTTAAATGTATGTTTTGTATGCTGGTGTAATGATCATATGATTGGTCGAAATAAACTATCTATCTATCTACTCCTACGATACCTAACTAGATGTACCTAAGTGTACCTAGCATGTGTGTAGGTCTAAAAGCCTAAGAGCCAAGAATCCTTCTAGGATTTAGTCGAACCCCATTACCTGAATAGAGAGAGTGTGGGACCCCGTCCTGGTCTCAAGTTGGACACCCCGCAAGGTCTGTGTTAGACCGCTGTCAGCTGGAGCGACTGCATGCAGGAGCCTCAGAGTCTCTGGTCAGTGTGTCAGCATGGAAGTCTAGGTTCCCTCTTTCTTACCGTGGCAAGATGTGGTGTATTTATACACTAAAGTGTCTCGTCCCTCAGTATGGTTTGTATTGGTCTTTGTTAGACATGAGGAAGGCGTCAGGGGTGAACTTTGTACATACATATTATGCTGGAGATGTAGCTGGTGAATGCTCATGCATAATTTATGAGTACATTGTAGGCCTGTGTTCGGGAAAACCCTGCAGTGTTCTAACTTGAATTGGCATTTGTATTGACTTGAATTGGCATTTGTATAGCGCATGGCTACCCAGAAGCATCCCAGCGCTGACCACAGACTAGATAACATTCAACCCTCAGAGTTCGTTGTGTACTGTAGGGAACTAATGTAGGTGAAAGATCATGCCTATATTAGGGCATAGGAGATCATGACTATAATAGGGCATAGACGATTATGACCATAATAGGGCATATACGAATATGACCATAATAGGGCATATACGATTATGACCATATACGGCATATATGAACGTGTCTATATTAGGGCCTCTATACGAAACATAACACCCACTCCACTTTCGAATTGGATGACAATGACCATACTTAAAATCTGGCCAATGTAATTTTTTTCTTAAAAACAGCTAAAAACATGGTTTTAAAAAGACATTTAAAAATGTTTAAAAATGTTACAAATCAGCTATTCTTTTAGTTGCCACTTGAAAAAGTCAATTCTGTCTCACTTATAAAAGTTGCATTACTACAAGCAGAAGAAAGCCATTTGTTCTTAAGTGATAGTGTCAATTTAGGAAATGTTCCAAATTTAGTTCATTTATGAAACGAAGTGGAGAAGCCGAATTCTTTCCCAGGACACGATGAGCCAATTCAAGATTAAGGGGCCTATTAGGATGGCGGTCGGAAAACCTCCCCAACCGCCATGGTAGCGGGAAAAGACCGCCCGCATGGACCGCGACATCACTGCCGGTCGTATTACGATGACCGCGGCGGTCGGATCGCGGGCCTTAACATTGCGGCGGTTGCTGCTGCCCGCAGCACCGCCGCGATGCCGAAAGGAGCATGTCCTGCATTTCCCTGCACGGCGTGGCAGGCACTGCACAGTGCCTGCCACCTGGTACAGGGAAATGTAGGGGGGACCATGGGTACCCCCCAGTGCACCCACACCCCCCAACACATTGGGGGCCCGCAACGGGCCCTCGGAAGACAATCTCTGCATGCCTTTCCATGGCGGTTGACCGCTGAGGAAAGGCTGGCTACCGCCGGCATCATAATCCTGCCGGCGGAGCCTCGCTCTGCACCGCCACCATTATCCCGGTCCTGCTCCGTCCGCCAGGCAGGAGTGCAGATGGCAACCGGCGGAAAAGCGGCGGTCAGAATTTCCCACCGCCGCGGTCACCACCGCCATCCCTAAATTGACTGCGGTTTTCTTGGTTGCGATCGCGGTCGGATGTCCACCGCCCGGTCCGGCGGGCGCCACCGCCGGCCCGGCGGTGGACATCCGGCCTCCATCCTAATAGGCCCCTAAGTGTCCTGGCTTGGAGATACAGCATTATCGGTGTTAGCTACTGCAGGCGACAAATCCAACGCCTCACAGAGAACGTCAATCGTACATAGATGGAATTCAGCACTGCCAACAGTCGGTGCTGCGGCAGCTTGTGCGGCAGTTGTTACCTGAGTGCCTGTGGAGGAGCCACCTAACCCAGCAGGAGCAAACGGCACCTGTGGATTCTCAAGGAATGCATTCATCAGAATCGGAAGACGCTGGGGACAACGCAGAGCATGGGCCTTTAGGGGGTCCAGCATAGCATCCATGTCCAGAGGCGTATCTGATGGAAACGTTAGACAGAGATCCAACACGCATTCTTCTCCGCAAAACAGGCATCGAAGAACAGGTAAGATGCAGTCCACCCAGACTGGTCTAAACGATAGGAACCAAGAGGCGTTCAGTTCTCTTAGGCAAGGTATACCCAGAAGCTGCACCATGCGTTCACGGTATTTCCGCTCCATGAGTATGTTCGCCATTTCCTCAGAAATTGGGCCGTCCATTGCGTAGCAGTAAGATTACAATCAGGACTCCTGCAATTAGGATCAGGATAAGCGGGAGACCTCCAAAGACGCTTCCCAATACGGAGTGTATAAAATTTGGGATTACTCCGAGGACTGTCTGAAAGGTGCTTAATAGTCCTGACCCTATGGTCTTAAATAGGTGTACAATACCGCTCGTATCAGACATATTAAAGATACGACCCACCATTTCTGCGAAATGAAAGGAGCAGTTTGTACGTATAAGCGCCTGTATCTCAGTCGAGGTCCTTGCAACTTGAAGTTCAAAGGTTTCTCGAGCGGAGGTTAAGGGCACGGGTTGCTGTAAAAGCATGGCTTTCAGTCTGCTCAAAGTATCAAATTGTATAAAGGAAACATTCAACGAAGGCCATAACGGCGCCTCCCTGACTGTGTTCAGTGGCGGAAACAATACTTGCATACAGCAAGTAACCCTGGAGTTAACAGTGACCAGACAGGCGACGCCCGGAAGCATCCCACAGCAACCTTGATTGTTTAGCATCAAGTAACTCCCATTCGAGAGCAGCTGGAAAACCGGCGTGATCATGGCCGCTGGGGTCCCTGACATGTGACAAGATAGATTCGCTACTGAACCACTACATGCTCCGTGCAGAGAAATATCCTGACACATGAGAGAACCGCTTAAAGCGTTCTTGCAGTTTGTACCACTCAGATACACTTCTCGATCCCCATTCCGGCATCGATATCTATATGGTAACTCCCAAGTTTCCTTAATGTAACCCTTACCCATTTTTTCATATCTGCCTGCCTGCCTTTGCTCAAGGCAATATTGAAACTGAAACTTAGTGACCGGCAGAGTGATTTGGCCATGAATTAGCCATTCAGTTGATGGTAATTCGGCTACAGTGAATGGTAACCTTTCCAGTTTCTCAATACGCAGCATTGTATATTTGGCTCCCCTTTGTGCCATTTCTGTCTGTTTATCAGTTAGATTGTATTCTGAAAACAGAGACGTGGTGTTTATAAACGCCGGGGCACATAGCCTGCACGCAAAGATTGCAGCGTCCAGCTTAACATCACAAGAGAACGTAACTGTGATTGCCCGTGTTGTAACAAGGCCAGATCTTGTTCTAATATGTCGATTGCCGAAGACACAATGTTGACCAAGGAGTAAATCCTGGAGGTTTTTATTTTTTTATTTTATTTATTCTGGTCAGCGAGAAAGAAAACATGGTTACACAGCATGACGTTATGTAGTAAATACAAGTCCGTATCACAGAGGTCTTACATTCATGTCCGTACATAGATTATACAGTATAATATTCGTACAGCGGACACCCAACAACAGATTCATTGCTTGTCGCCTTTACATATTGCGTACCACCCACCTCCTTGTCGCGAAGCCATCCCTGCGCTAATCAAGCATTATCTATACACTGTGGCATTAGTTCATTCAGCATCTTGTGTTGTCCTAAGGTATTGTACGAAGGGTTCCCAGAAATCCTTAGGTCTAGAGGCCTGCGGTATTTCTTCTGCGTATGTTTCCAGTGTCTCTTTGCAGTAAGTCATATGGGATATCCAATCTTTTGTATCTTGGTGGGCGTTTACTACCCCATCGTAATGTGACCCGGCGTTTAGCTAGTAATAACGCCACAGCCAGGAGCCTTCGTCTTCTAGCCAGCCTAAGCTTGTAGAGTCCCAGCAAACAGACTAGTGGAGCATTTGGTATCTGCTCAGATAGCATGGCCGCAAGAGTACTAATAACTTCCTGCCAGTATGGTTGGAGCTGGGAACATGCCCATGCCACGTGCAGAAAGTCTGCATTCGGAGTGCCGCATCTGTGGCACTTATCGTCTGGTCTAAGTCCGTATTTATGTAGTTTTGCTGGAGTGTAATATGTTTGATGTAGAAACTTAAAATGAATAATGCGCAAATTGCAATTTGATGTTAGCAACTGCATTTGTGTACAACTATAGTCCCAGTCTTCCTTGTTTATAGGGTTTCCGACTGCCTCCTCCCACCTTCTGGAGCGATCTATTCTGGGCTTGACTCTGTTCCCCTTGTGATGCATTATTCAGGCGTGTTACCAAGCGTTGGCGTGTGGGTGCTGATAGCAGGATTTGCAGTGCGTTTAGCTGTGGTGGTTCGTTCGGGAAAGATGAATATAGTTCCCTGACTGCCATACGCAGCCGCAGGTACGCAAAAATCTTCAGTGGTGTGCAATGTGCGCTGAGGGACGGGTCATCGTGCGGAACAAATCGGTTATGAGGGAAAATATTGCTCATGAGTACGTAGGCCCATTTCCCCCAGTAAAGTTAGCATATTCTTCTCTTGTGTGACTGTGATTCGCGGATGGTGAGCAATGGGCATCGCCGGAGCATATATTGGGAGTTTCTGTGCACGCTGTGCTAACGTGTACCATGCTTGTGATGTGCAAGTTACAGAGTGTATTTTATCCCTCGGGGTGTGTCTCTTCGGGTCAGATATGTAAGTGATTAATGGAGACGGTAACGCGCTCTCATGTTCCACAGCAATGTGCGGTATGTGTGCATGTGGATGTAGCCAGTAATGGGCATGTTGTGCTTGAGCGCAATAAAAATATAGTTGGAGATCTGGTGCTCCAAAGCCCCCCTGATAATATGGTTTGGTTAAAACTTTCCATCCAACTCTCGCCTGCTTCCCGGCCCATGTTAGTCGCTGCATAGCTGAGCGCAATTTAGAAAACAGCGCTTGTGTGAGCCAGATCGGGATGTTCATGAATAAGTATAAAAATCTTGGCAAGACCACCATCTTTTGTATGGCAATCCTATCAGCCAGGGACAGAGGCAGTTTGATCCACCTGTCTACCTGTTCTTCTAATTTCTGCCATAGTTCTCTCGAACCACCGTCTCTGGATTCCGGTGTATCCATACACCAAGGTATTTTACAGGTTCAGTCTTCCATTGTAGTGGGAATTCCAAATTGGGCCGTGTAGTAGCTAGTGTAAGTGGAATGACAACCGATTTGTCCCAATTGATACTGAGTCCCGAGTAACGTTCAAATCTAATGTATTCCCTAATGAGTGGATTTAAATTAGTGTCTAGATAGCGGGAATAAAGAACCATATCATCGGCATATAATGATATGCCGACTGGACGAAGCTGGAATTGGAGAGCGGATTCAGGGTGCTTTTGGCAAATTTTACTGGCTAATGGTTCTAGTGCTAATGTAAAGAGAAGCGGCGAAAGCGGGCACCCCTGCCTGGTTCTGCGGCTAATATTAATCGGGTCAGATGTATTCCCATTTATTCTAATGCGCGCACTGGGTTCGGCGTACAACAGCGCAATCCAACGCAAAAAGGTTCCGGGAAACCCATCCTGCGCAGTACCGTAAACATAAATACCCACTCCACGGAATCAAAAGCCTTAGCCGCATCCAATAAGGCTGCGGCTGCTGGCAGATCAGGATTTAATTGGTGAAACATTGCAAAGATAGTCCTGAGGTTTTGCGTAGTGGATCTTGTCGGTATAAAACCGGCCTGATCTGGCAATATCAGGTTCTGCAACAGAGGTTGTATTCTTGTTGCGATAATTCTGGCTAAAATTTTGGCGTCTATTTATTAAAGACAGTGGGCGGTAGGATTCGCATTTAACTGGGTCCTTACCTGGTTTAGGGAGAGTAATTAGTAGCGCCTCTCTCAACGAGGCCGGGAGCATACCATCCTCGTAGGCCTCTTCATACATCTCAGCTAGATGTGGGATTAGCAAGTCTCTAAATTCTTTGTAGAATTCCCCGGGGAGCCCATCCATACCGGGAGCTTTATTATTGGGTATGGAATTAATTGCCTCTTTGATCTCATCTTCCGTAATGTGATGGCAAAAGTATTCACGATGGTCATCGGACAGCCACGCCAACGCAATGTCATCTAGATAGTGGCAGATTTCAGGTGGGGACACAGTCGTTTGTGTAGAGTAGAGGCGGTTATAATATTCTGCGAAGCAGTCTAAAATCGACGGGGTGTCATATGTAAGTTGGCCTTGCATGTTTGTTATCTGTGTGATATATGCAGACTGATGTATTGGTCGTATTCTATGTGAGAGCGCGCGTCCTGGTCTTCCCCCTCACCATAGTTTCGTGCAGTGTATCTGCGTGAGATATATTTGAGCTCATCCTCTGCAAATCCATGATAGGTGTCGACCTTCTGCCTGATGTCCACTAGTATTTTGGGGTTCTGAGTGGCCGCAAATTCCGACTCTAGCTGTTGGATATCTCTTTCTGCCACAGATAATTGCTGTTGAATGTCTTTCAAGATGCCTGCATGCTTTCCAATACAGTGACCCCTGATAATGACCTTAAAGGCCTCCCATAATGTTTTCGCGCTACTAATCAAACCCTGCATTTAAATCAAAGTATTCTACTATAGCCTTATGCAGCTCAGAGCGGAATACCTGGTCAAGGAGTGCGCCCTGTTGCAGACGCCAGGTGAACTGACGTGGAGTATGTGTAGGAATGGCAAGCGCTAGACGGACGGGTGCATGGTCCGACAGTGTCTTAGGCATGTGGTCTACTGAGGTTGTCCATGTACAAACGTCTTGTGTAGCTAGCCAGTAGTCTATTCTTGACCACGTATTATGCACTGTGGACGTGCAAGTGCCCTCCCTGCGACCCTGTATGTCTTAAACGCCATAGATCAGTCATTGCGCATTCTTCCATACCCTCCCTAAGCGCCTTTGCCGATTGTCTACCATATCGTTCATTGCCTGTGGACCTATCTAAAGCAGGATCTAGACACGTGTTAAAATCCCCACCCCATATGATAGATGTGGATGGTAAATTACGCAATTTTGCCCATATATGAGCAAAGAAACACGGATCATCAGTATTTGGACCTTATGTTGTGACTATTGTTAAGGCAGTGCCACCAAAGTTGCCCTGTACTATAACGTATCGCCCCTGATCGTCCTTGATGGAGCTAATAAGTGTGAAGGGGATGCCACGTCAAACAACGAGCATTACACCTCTGGCATAGGTAGAATAGGAAGATGCCATGCGGTAAGAGGCCCACCTTGCGCCTATTCTCCTCTCTGTGAGGTCTGTGAGGTGTGTTTCTTGCAGACAAGCAACGTCTACCTTATGTCGATCCAAGTATACCAGGACCTTGCGAATTTCCTGCAGATTGTGAAGGCCTCTTACATTCCAGTTCATGAATGTTAGTGGTCTAGTATGACTTGTTCTTTTATCCATACGCAGTGTTGCCCCTAAAGTGGACTTGCCAGTATCTTGCGCATGAGTCTCTGCCGTGTGAGATGATATCTACTACTGCAATGCTGACCATGTTTTTCAAATTAACACCCCGCCCACCCCCACCCACTTCGCCAACCCCTTTAAAGCGAAGACAAGTCCCAAAAAACTGGAACATACCCAATCCCCCTCCCCCAAGTCCCCAAACAGAAAAATATCTAAGTGTGGTGTACACAGGTGGGCGGGAGCTGCCATCCTGAGTGCCCTGTGAAAAGGAAAAAGAAAAATTCCACATGGGTGGTCGCCGTGATGACATAAAGTCTGATGCACTCCTGAGCCTGCAAATTAACATCTATAAAACAGAGTTTGCCACTTACATCAGTGGTCATGTTGTCTCTAGAGCATGTGGTTCAGATCAACACTTATATACAGACATATAGTACAACAGGAGCTTTCTCACAAACCACGTATTAGCACTTATCTGTGTCCATCAGAGACGTGGTCTTGGGTCGGCCATCAGGATGGTCGCAGGTAGTAATGATCATATTTGAAGTAGTGTACATTTGGCATCCTGAGCAACCCTGCTTGCCATGCCCTCTGTATGTCACTGTCCGTGTATGGGCATATAGCTACAACCTGCAGCGCCGATGTGCGTCTTCCTGTGAGTCCACTGCGTCATCCTGCTATGCACAGTTCAAGAAGTGTAAATGTTCTGTGGATTCTATTGCGTTATTCAACATCCGAAGTGTTAGCTTGCTCTTCCAGTCCTCCTCTCGGTGATCTTCTGCGTGCGCTCTGGGATCCTTTCTGTTGCAGGTACTAAAGCACCTCTTTTGGGTCACTGTATATCTTAGACTTTCCATCATCCGTCACTCGCAATCTGGCAGGGTATGGCATCGCGTATGAAATATTTAGGTCGCGAAGTTTCTGTTTCACCGGCACAAACTTCTTCCTCGCCTCTTGGACAAGCAGCGTGAAGTCAGGGTAAATAGATATATCCATGCCCTCGTGCTTCAAGCTGCCCAAGTCCCAGGCTTTACGGAGGGCCGCATCTCTGTCTCTATAATTTAAGAGTTTGGCTATTATTGGCCGCGGTCTTGCTCCAGGTGGCGGTGGCGGAGCTAAGGATCTGTGTGCCCTCTCGATAATGAAGACATCTGAGAAGGTTTCCCGCCCCAGGAGAGTTATGAGCAGTTGTTCGACATAGCGTTCCATAGGACCTGTGTTTGTCGTCTCCGCTATTCCCATCAGGCGTATGTTATTTCGACGGGAGCACGCCTCCATATCTTCAGCCTTCGTCAACAATGCCGTGAGTTGTTTATCAATTTTTCCCTGTCTGGTCTCCATCTGCGTGTAGGACTCTTCGGCTTCAGAAATGCGGCGTTCCGCCATATCTACCCGCTCCGTGTGCCGGTCCAGGCGCTCAGACATCGCGGTCTACTCGATAAGTTAAAGAGTCAATCTTACCATCTATACTGGAGAGGGCGGCTTGTATCGTTGAAAACATGGCCTGCACATCTCTCGTTAGTCCCTCCGCTCGCTGTCACGGCAGCCTGCTGCGTAGCCTGTTGGTCGTCCGAGCTGTGCTCTGCCGATTTTTTGGTTTGTTCGAAGGTGAGTTTAGGTTGATTCCTGTCTGTTTTTCCCATGGCTGGACTATAAGCAGCAATCGGTTCTTGCCTTCTTAGCTGCACCTTGGATCACGTATGCTGCGCAAATTTTGAGTGGTTGCGAGTGATTCTTCCTCGCGTGGTATTATAGGCAGGTTAGTGCTATGGAGACTATGACAGCAGGTACTTGCGGTAGAAATCAGGCAGAGACCGCAGGCACACCCTGTGGATTGGTCTTCCTGTATAGTAGCCTGTCTCCTGCACTCCAGTTCACCACGGCGACAGTGTATAGGAGCACTCTGCCTACACCAAGCAGGCACTATGGACCACGTGGTGGAGAGATTGTGGAGCGTTTAAGTGGTTTGGGCGATATCTTGTAAATCTGTAGTAGTAGAACACAGTGGTCGATACCGGAGGGCAACCTCTCCCCAGTAGAAAAAAGGTGCACATCAGTCGAGAACAATGATCAGGCTGTGTAATATTTTTTTTGTGCAAGCACTGCTGACACATAAACTCTGCGCTCTCGCAGTGACGCAGCTCGCTATTAATGACGACTCGCCGCACCAGGAGCCAGAGCTAGCACCGCGGCAGGCCGTCCAGCACCGCTCAAGGGACGTAGCGTCCATCTGCTCAGCAGGAGTCTGCAGGTCTCTCCGGCACCCCCCCGAGGTGTGCGCTATGAGGGGGGGGTCCTACTCCATCTGGTGCAGGCCTTGTAGCGTAGAGCTCGAGATCCCACTGTTTCGCAATGTGATCATTAAAAGTCCTCCCAGCCTGCCGCAGTTGATGTTCCCGCTGCAGCTGTATCACCAATGTGGGGCCCGCCGAGCCCCCGACCGCTCACGCAGTCACGGGCCCCCGGCAGCGTCGCTCTCACCTGCAGTCCGTGCTTGGTTGCAGGCACAATTCCACCACGGCGGGTGAGCTCTGGGAGGCCCAGCAGGTGTTCCGCTATCCCCAAACAGGGGCCGACCCACAGCCAGCACCACTCGATCGCGGCCAGAGATCCGGCCGCCCACAGCAGGATGGTCCTGCGCCGGCGTGCGTGCCGTGCGTGCCGCGGCCTGCTCTCCACTGCAAGCCCGCCGCTGCAGCAGTTCGTGCTCACACAGCAGGCCTCACCAGCACCGGCCGCCAAAGGCTCTCCCGCAGCAGTTCTAGGACGTTCCGTGGCGCAACAGAGGAGTCTTTGGACAGCTCCTGTCTTCCGATGTTAGTTGCACTTAATTTAAGTGTTTTACGGGCTCATTCCGTGCAGGATAATGCGAGGATAGATTGGCGGCCGGAGGAGCACGCTTAAGAAGCGGCCATCTTCCGACGTGGCTAACTCCGCCGCCTAGACAGAGGCTTTGAAGTGCATGGAATTCCTGCCTCCTCTGTCCTGGCTCCAAGCTGGCTGAAGTGACAATAAAGGTCATTAGGCCCTTTGTGTGAAGGCAGAGCACAGGCTACTCAATTGTAAGTAACCTCAGCTTCGCCCGCCATCTTGCCAGCAGATGGCCCACCCAGGCACAGCTAATCCCTCAATTGTGTTACTGTCTAGGAGGAATTCACAAAGTCTAACTGTCTGTTACACCAAGTCATGTGACCTAGGCCAGGCTATAGGTACCAAAGACCTAAAAGCAAAAAAGGTCAGCTCCTAAAAATAAAAAGAACAGATGATGGATGGAATGCTGAACAAATCAAACATTCACCCCCAGTCACAGATATGGGTTTAATCCATCTTTTTCGCGCTCACAATGCCGACCCAGTTTGGACCCAGCCATATGCGCGAATCAGTCTTGGACCCTGCTCTCCATGGAAACAGTCCAGTCCGAACTGACAGGTCATGTCCTCCTTGGACCGGAAACAAGCATACTGGGACCAGTTTTGGGGTATCATTCTTATTAGGAAAGCCAGCTTGAATCCAGTGGCGCACTGAGCATATGACCCCGTCCTGAGGCATAGCCTTCCCACTTAGGAGACAAAAGCAAAAAGAACAGTTGATGGACGGAATGCTGAACAAATCAAACATTCACCCCCAGTCACAGATCTGGGTTTAATCCATCATTCTTTTGCTCACAACGCCACCACAGTTTGGACCCTGCCATATGCAAATCACTCTGGGCCCTGCTCCCCATGGGAACAGGCCAGCCTGAACTACCAGGCCAGGTCCTCTCTGGACTGGAAACAAGCTTCCTGGGACCGGTTTGAGTATCACCCCTCATCTGCCAGGGCTCAGCTGAATCCAGTCACACAGTGAAGCACGAGGACCCCCGTGCAGCATACCATTCCCCACTTAGGCGACAAAAGCAAAAGAACAGATGATGGATGGTTAGGTATCAGCCAATTCAACCATGTTTGGCATGAGCACTTTACCACTGGTTAGCAGTGGTAAAGTGTGCAGTGTCGAGCCAACAAATATAATGAAGCAAAAATGAAGGTGATGCGGCAAAAGCTTGTGTGGAAGACCACCCTAAGGCCGACAGAGTCTAACAGGTATTAAGAATATTAACAGTTTTAGATTGGACTGTTGTGTGCCTAATATTTCCAGTGGGATAAGTTTCAAAGACTGCCAAAATAACAGAAGAACAGGGGTAAGATTAGAAATAGTAGAATTGAACATAAAGAATTTAGTATTAATGTTTTTCATGAGAATAGTGATGTTAAAATGTTAAAAGACTATTTAGATACCAAAAAAAATTAATAGCTGCTATATCTTAACTTTACTTCCTACTTCTGTTGAGAAGGGTATAACAAAATGAGTTACCTTTGTCTTATTATTTGTCCTGCAGTGAGTATATATCTATATATAATAATATGATGCACTTTTTCCTTACGCTGACTGTTTTTGAAATTCCTATTCAATTCATTCAATTTAATTAGGAAAAACCTGATGTTTTATAAGGTAAATATGTGAGATGAATGGTACAAGCTAAGCATGAAACTAAAAAGAATAATGGGGAGTATGTGTAAACTTAATAAGGATGAATTGGAATTTATTAGTGAATATAATGAGAGAGTGATTAAAATTGTGCAGAATGCAGAGGAAAGAAGAATTGTAGATTGTAATTGCATTTATATAGAGCCTACTACCCCATACGAGGTGTTGAAGCTCTTACGGCGAGTAGTACGCTACTCACGGGATCTAGTTTAGTGGTTATTCCAGAGGTTAAATGTTGGTAATTGCGTTTAGTCATGTGCTCTCAGAAAAAACATTACATGCATTTACTCCAGTTACTTTGAGATACATTGTATTAATACCAGTTAGGAGTGATCATTAAAGAGGGCTTGCATTTACTCCAGTTACTTTGTGATAGATTATATTAATACCAGTTAGATGTGATCATTAATGGGGGCTATGTAGACTCAGGTGAATGGTTGGTGAGATAGATAGGCTGGGGAGATTAGTTAATGTGAGGTTGGAAGGATAGGATTTAAAAAGCAGGAGAGGTTGTGATCTATGGAAATGAGGTGTCAGCCTTTTGCAGAAATACAATAAGAGAGAATAAGGCAGACAGGCATGAGACTGAAAGGAGGCTATACTCAGGAATAGAAAGCGGAGTATGGAAGGTAAGAAGGAGGTTCACTCTGAAGACAGAAAGTAGAGGAGTCAAGCCGAAAGGAATCAAGGGGAAGTAAGACTAGTTCAGTTATTCATGCAGGATTTTAGGAATATAGTGGGAGTATGCTTTCTAAGATAGCAAAAAGGATAGGATGTAAGTTGTGAGAAAGCAATCCAGAGGATGTAAGCTGTAAAAAGAAAACATTATACATAGTGCTCCATTTCCAGGCCAAACAGCTTAAAACATGCACCAATTCAAGTATACACACCACTTAACATGAAAAGATAGGTCTTTTTATGCGCTGGACACTCCGCACTGCGAAGAAAAGATACTACTCGTAAATCCTTTTGTGAATAGTAAACAATCATAAACGTACACAAAAGTGTACGTTTGCCTTTCTGAATCTGGCCCTAAGAGTCTAGCCTGCTATGTGCTACCTTAGAACAGCCCTTTTAAACATAGTCTGGAGTATGCCAGCCTAGGTACAAGGACTGTACACTGCACAATGCCAAATTAAGGTTTATAAACCTTCAATCAATCAATCAATCAATCAGGGGTTTATAAAGCACGGCTCACTCACCCGTGAGGGTCTCAAGGCGCTGGGGGTGGGTGGAGGGGGACTGCTGATCCGGTCTGAGCGCTGGGGTTCAGTCAAGGCCAGGTCTTAGGTCCTTCAGAATTGGGTCAGCGGCTGGGATTGTCTGAGGTGGAGAGCAGGGTGTTCCAGGTCTTGGTTGCGAGGTAGGAGAAGGATTGTTCTCCGGTTCTAGTCTTGTGGATCCGAGGGACAGTGGCTAGGGCGAGCTGGGCGGAGCAGAGGCGTCTGGTGGGTACGTGAATGAGAAGCAATGGTTCCGGAGTATGCTGGTCCTGCATCATCAAGGGCTTTGTAGGCGTGCGTGAGAGCATGAAAGTGATTCTTTTTGTTGAATGGGAGCCAGTAGAGTTCTCGGAGGTGTTCGGGTAATATGCCTGCGGTGGGGATGTCGAGAACCAGTCTGGCTGCGGCATTTTGGACGGTTCTGTAGTTTCCTGAAGAGTTTCTGGGTAAAGCCGGCAGAGATTCGGTGGGGATCCATCTGACTAAATGTCTTTCGATGCAGGCGAGCATGTAAAAGCATGCTGAGAGACGGCATTGATCAACGGTTCATTGTGAGTGAGGAGTCCTAGTCTGATGCCGAGGTTTCAGGCGTGGTTCGTGGGACTGGGCAGGATTCCCAGTGCGGAGGACAACCAGGAGACGTCCCAAGCTGAGGGGTGGGTTCCAGGATGAGGACTACGGTCTTGTCCGAGTTGAGTTTGAGGCAACTGTTTTCATCCATGAAATAGAGATATCTTCACAATCATCCTTCTGGATATAAGGACCTACTTCAGATATTGAATAATCAAAGAGCACTCCTAGTCACACACCTTCTGAATTGCGTCTTTCCTTTTCTTATCTTCTTTCTTCCATTTCTAGTCTTCCATGAACTGTTCATCCTTATCTTGCACCTTCTCTCTGGGGGTTGGTTGCGCATTGGTGCAGTGCACGGGGTCCAGAGCCCTGAGGAGCCCATTGAACCCTGTTAATTGCTGTATTTTACAACCTCAAAGGTGTCATTTTCCTTGCTTGCACCTGGGCCCATGGCATCCTTGCTATGCTACTGCTGTGAATGTGTGTCATTATTTTAAAGTTGTATTACACACTGTATAAGGCAGGTTGCAGCAAATTGATTTTAATGTTTAAGATGAAACTAATTGCTTTCAAAGTATACATTTTAATAATACCTAATCAGACTGTACCTAGAACCAACAATTTTATAAGTGCCTATTAAAAAGTAACATTGCAAAACTCAGCTGATAACATCCTTACATTACCTCTCATAAAGAATAAGGGGCATGCATCAAAATTGTAAATTGCAAACACCTAATTGCGAATTCCTGAGAATTGCAATTAGGTAATCACAATTACAATGCATGAAACTCAAAGAATTTCAGATTGCGATTCCTAGGGGTACTTCGAATCGCCTCTACCTCATTAATATTAATGAGGTAGACTCGCAATTGCAACCCCCAGGAATGCGCAAAAATCTGAGGTCAGCAGATCACCATGTATCCGTGATTGCTTTTAAATAAAGCAATCTTTTTGTAAAGCAGCCCGTTTTCCTTGAAAGCGAGATGCTTTACAAAAAGTAAAATGAAAGTTTTCTTTTCATTTTTTAAGACCGAGCAGTGGTCCGTGGGATCATTGCCTGCTCTAAAAATGCTTTACAACCATTCACAAGGGAAGGGGTCCCTGGGGACCCCCTTCTAATTTGCGATGGGTTACCACCTACTTGAGTAGGTGATACTATGTGAATGTTTTGCGACCGCATTCACGGTCACAAAATGCTCATGCATACCGTTAGGATTCGGTATTTGGAAGGGACTGCCTAAACGCAGCTCCTTCCAGATTCTGAATCGTCAGAAATCTATTTTGCGATTCGGTAACAGGTTGCTGGAGTGCAAATTGGGGTTTGCTGCATATGAAAAGCATTTTTGCATTCGCAAACGGGCCGATTCTGCAATCGGCCTGTTTACGAAGGCAAAATGCTTGATGCATGTGCCCTGAAATCTTCATCACCATAACGCTTCCAGCAACTCCATTCATTAAAACCTATCCTTGCTCCCAAGAAGCCTTTACATTTGGTGATTAACCAACTGCACACATTGCATTTCTTTAAAGTAGCAGGCACCTGGTGAAAGACCTGTTTCTTCTTTAGCTAGCTCTCTGTCCCTTCCTAGGCTTTACAGCAGCAAGAGACCTGTTCGCTTACCCCTTCACTTTCAGCCCAGAGGTACGTCAATGTCCACGTTAAACATTCAGGGACGGTTGTTTTTAACAAAAGTATGGAAATGTTTTTGTAAAATTAAAAAGCATGGGTACACTGGTCTGAATATGTCCCGCCCACTTCAATCTTTGTTTGCATGCAGATTTTCCTTGCTAGCAATACAATGTTACCCTTTCTGAGAAGGGCACAGGGCCTAAGCAACAGAGGGCAGGATATTGGGTCAGCCTGCTTTGGGGCTAAGCCTGGAGTAATGGTCTAGTGGGCTGTGCACAGGGACAGCCTGTAGGTCCTGAAGGTGCAGTAGCACTGGGGCCAGCAGTGTTCAAGGCGCCAGCTAAACAGATTGTAGATGTTTTACTATCCTTCCTTGCTTAGATTTAGGCCCAGTGCAACCTTTGCTTTGCCAGTTTTGCTTTGGGTTTTGAGATGAACAATTGAACGAAGAGGGAAGAATTTAGAAGGGAATTAAATTCATCCTAAATTGAGAATGGAGCAAGATAGAAAGAGTGAAGTTGTGTTTGATATGACATGGGAAGAGTAGAGATAAGGTAGAAAAGGTAGGAGAGAATGTGTGTGAACAAAACTAGGAACCGAGAGTGATATTTCATTAGGCGCACCAATTTTGATAGAAGTGTATTATGTGTGTGGGAAGAATGATTATTTTAATCTGCCAAGAATTGGGATGGCGCTTGCTACATAGTTTTAGTGTTTACTAGGATTTATCATGTGAAAGAGATTGACGATACAATTGGATTTAGTAGAACAAAAGGAGTTTTGGTTCAGTAATTTTAGATATATTAGGAGCTATAATTCCTTCAGTAGGGGTTGCTATATATGATCGCGAAAATTAGGCATCTTTCAACTTTAGTAGATTGGCAATAGATACATCAGTAGCTTTTAGAAAAGTTAATGAAGAAATGCTTGCAAGGAGGGCAATTGTTATGCAAAGGTGTTTAACATTCAACATAAACCTAGCAAAGGAAGAAGAAGTCTACAAGGTGACCAAGGCTAAAAATTGTTGTGTGTATGTGCCAGATAAGAATAGGGTCATTGAGGCTTGCATAACTAATCTTACTAATATTTTGAATGTGATTAATTCACCTGTGGGCCGTGGGTTATGGGAAAGTGTATCACCTTGGTTTAGTAATTTAGGAAGGATTTTTGGAAAACCTTGTGAATGGTTGGGTGATAGGAGAGGTAATACACTCAAAATAATTCTAACCCCTGTAATAATAGTAATGATTTGTTGCCATTATTCTATTTCTTTTGATTCATTTATTAAGGTGTGTGTCTTTTGCTCCGCCTTTCAGATAATACAGAATCTCCCTAACGGTGGCTCAAACACGGCGAAGCAGGAGACATAAAACACAGACACCTAGAAAAGGGTTTTATTTTTACAAAATGCAAAGACTCTCTTTTTAGAATAAGGCTTGGGGTTTATTTATGCAATGCTCTCTAACAGAAAGGCTTTCCCAGATGCCAAAATGAATCACATTCAAATACACATAGAGATATATATATATATTTATATGCAAGCAATAATAACACACTTGGCAAATGCAACAGTTAAATGCATGGATATGAAATACAAGCACCAAATAATATGAGAGATAAAATTCAAGCAAATATACTGGACGTCCTGCAAGAGATATATACTCTAGATACATCAAATTATTACTTTGGATGTGACACTCTGAAAGCTCATTGTACACATCACAAAGAAAACACCTCAATGATCAAAGCCACTTGCCACACATCACAATGGCAACAATCAAAACTCAACACTTCACACCTGGTGCCAAATCACTGCATCTTAGCCCACTCCTGACTGGGGATTCAACAGCCGAGCGATGAAACTCCAGCAAGCAGGGTTCCGCTGCACTGAAGTAAGACGACGTCCGTCCCCATTCGGATTCCAAGATCACGGTTTCTAGAGTCAACAACCCTCAGCTTTATAGTCTCAAAACACACACTAGAAGGTTTGAGAGTCTTCCTCCCCAGCTCCAAGGAAACTTACTGGAACTGGCCAGCTTCCAGGCAAGCGTCCCACAGCAGGAAGGAGTTCCCCCTTTCCCTCTACATTCTCGCATGTTCCAGCCTTTTATCTTAACGAGAAGCTCCACAGAAAGCCTTCCAGGGTACATTAAACAATCTCTCACAAAAACAATCCTTGAACGTGATTAACTCCAAACAACTTGCAAGCGTGTCTGTGAGCGCAAGAAAAAGCTCTAGCCAGGCAGAGTCAGAACTCAGGATGACATGAGGCCATGTCAAAGCCAATAGTAAGAAATTAATAATTCTTCCCAGGGTACAACACAATGCACATTTGTGCACCACTGCTTATAGCATCACATACTTCATCTCTCAATGTACAACACAGTGCTCATTTGTGCACCACTGCTCATAACACTGCACTTCGAGACCAAAAAATACATTCCACACCTCTCTCTCTCTCTCATGCTTTCAAATGCACATCCCACGTGTTCTGTTCTTGGCAAGGCTATTCTACTCTGTGACAGCTCCCACTGAAAGACTGCAAGATTACAAGAAAGAAACCTTAAGAGAAACAAGGCATATGCAGGACATCGTACATTCAGGCTAGGATAAAATAACACACCAAAGTCAATTAAAATAATGGTAGTCAAAGAGTCATCACAGGGTGTCAGACCACAAGAGTGCTCTAGCAATACATTCTACCTCATGACCTTTGACTATCATAACATACATATATCACAAGAAGCTGAACTTCTTAACTGAAAGCACAACTATGATTGAAGCACATGTTAAAACAGTGACATTATAAACGCATGTGCTTAACTGGAATGCACAAATATAAAATGAAGCACACATCAAGAATGAGTGACATTATAAACTCATGTGCTTAACTGAATGCGCAAACATAATTGAAACACACATTAAAACAGTAAACTCATAAAAAGCATGTAGCAATCATTTTAAAAAGCTCTGACGCCATATCTGAATAATAAATGTATGATGGATACCTACAAAATAAATGCACAAATAGAATCAAGCATATGAACTCAGTAATGTTCCTAATGTCACAAATGGCTAATTCTGGAACTTCTACTATTGAAGCAGCCAAAACTTATATGTTTGGTGCTTAAAAATAAAGGCAACATCAACATCTTTCTCATCTTTAAACTAAACAGCATCTCCAGACAAATAAGGTCCTTTTGTGTGAAAGACACACAGCCTTCTTGCATTCAAAATTATAACTGTGAACATTTTACTTCATTTTCACTCGCAACTAATTTGTTATCAGTGGCTTGGTGAGTTCTGTCAGGTTTGTTCAGCCAAAGGATGTCAGCTATGCATCGTCCGGTGATCACTCCAGGGTTGGGGGGGTCCACACCCTCACGGTCCCACTCAGACAAAAAGCACCCACCACGCAGAACATGAGACATCAGGTACACCAACACGATTTGCAGTATGATCTGGAAAAGAAACAAGCACATCCACTCTTCTTGCCCAAAAAATAGTTTTCAAAAGCGCACGTTTTTTTCTTTTTTCTGTTTTGGAGTCTGATGGCAAAATATTGTCGTTTCTGTCTGCACAGCCCCCTGCTGGCTCTGGGGAATTATCTGAGAATTCTACCCACACTATGGCCTCTGAATTCTTGGTATTGGGTGATAATCTCCTTCTCCCTGTACAGTAAGAAGGGCTGGGGGCAGTTTCCTTCCTTGAAGCTATTTCTCCACTCACTGCTGAATACGTGCTCCCTTTATCATTTGGCATGAAGCCCAAGGCAATCCATCTGCTCTGTCTGCTCTGGTAATTTTCCTTTCTTCAACCGGCCCCCTCACCTTCTGTGGGACTGGTTCATGCGCTGTACATACTGGTCACCTTAGTAATCACAGTTCTAAGTAAGTCTAGGGGGATATGCATCCCTTCATTCTCTGCCCACCTGTTTGTATGGTCTTTCTCTCCTAGGTGCTCGCACTTAGTCATGCACACCAAATCGGAATCGTGTGTCACCACCTCTGTCTCCAAGATTTTAGCCTTTTCATCTGTAAGGGAATTAAAGGTTCTGTCTAGTGAATGTATAGGACCATGAGCATACACAGTAGCTGAGCTTTGCAGTAAAATTTGCCACTTCACTGGGGAATGCTGTGTCTCGGACACCTCAAGCACCACCCCTGGACTTTCTATTGGGACCTGCACCAACTGGTCATGCAAAACTGCTGTTTCTGTCTGTATGTACCACTTGATCACATTTGCTTCTTGCCATTGCATTTGAGAAAATTCAAAAGTCAAAATCACGTTATCTCTTATTGTCATCTGCCCAGTGTCTGTCAGCGTGCAAAAGCACAAAAGCATCTGTATCTGTCCTGTATCTGTCACTGCACAAAACACAAAAATAATTGTGTCTGCATAGTGTCTGTTAGAACACAACTAAAAATCAACAGTGTATGTCCTGTATCTATCAGAGCACAACTTAAAATCAGCAGTGTCTGCCCTGTATCTGTCACAGTGCAAGCAAACTATTCTCCAGCATTTGAAAATGTTTCAGTCCAAAAGTCTAAAAGCACACTCTTCTTTACTAGTTTTTCCCACTTACTAAAAGTAGCACACTGCCCCTGAACTGTCACACGTAAGTTAGTGTCACCTTTCTGTATTGGCTACACGTTTAAAACACATTGCACAATCTCTTTTGCAGATTCAAAAGCACATTGCTGCATTTCTGTTTTCAAAATAGCGTCTCTCCATGTAAAGCAAGGTTTGTCATTCACTGACATGCCTGAATTATAACTGCAACCAACGATCGCTAATTCTAACAGGCTTGTTTGTTTATCTTCCTGCACGTTTACATTTTCTCTGTTCAACCTTACTTCGAAGCTTCAAATTCAACCAAGATAACATTCATTTCTGGCTGGGGAACATCCTCAAAAGAATTCATTAAAACCTCCTGTGAAACCTGCAGATTAACTGGCAGCATCTCTATGTGAGAAGTTGGCTTGGTATATGCTGTCCCCTAATTATAGTGGGCACCTTGCACCAGTCCAAACAACCCCTTATTGGAGATAGGTTAAAGACAACCTTTATTGAAAGCTATCCTAGTGGTAGCTATGGAGAGCAGCCTTCAGGCTAAGTCTTGAAGGAATGTAAAGCAGCTTCTTTTACCAGTCTATAATCTCTTGAGTGACCAAATGAAAGAGGACCACACCAGGTATATATTCAAAATATATGTATTTATTGCTAAACACACCCCTCTATTCTCTTTATGAGGCTAGAGTTCGAAGTACATAAGTTATAAGTTAGTTATCAACAGTAATAGCACAAATACACGTTTGAGCCCTAGGGGCGTACCAAACCATATATACCAATAAAGTGGTATCAGAACCACGACTGAGCTAGACACAAGGCCTAGAGCCTGTAGAAGTGCTTGGCCCTCAAGGAACCACCCAAGGTAGTGACACAGGGGACCCACGGGGGACGCGTGCAGTGTGAGAACACAGCCGCGAGCCGCCGTTGACTTCTATGGGGAATGTCGCGGTTGGAATTTTAAAGAAAAGGGACACTTAGAGGAGGACTTGGAGCAAACCCCTTTAGACCTAGGTTGTTCTAGAGTCTATACCCATGGGAGCACCAGAGTACTCGAGTTACCTCACCCAGGGAAGCCGGGTGCATAGGTGTCTTTCGGGGTCGGGTTTCGTCGTCGTTTTCAATGGCGATCTGCTGCAAAGTGCTGCTGGCGGCCAAGTCGAAAGTGTTCAGGTGGATCCAAAGGTGGATCGAAGAACTGAAGAACCTGAAAGCAGAGGGGACAGAGTCTGGGTCACTAGCCAGTGACCAGGAAGGCGATGAGCGGATGCCCACCGATGTTGGGTGCTTCAGGTAGGTTGACGGTCATCTTGACTCTTCAGCCACGAGGTCCAGGAGGTGTCGACGACAACCAAGAGCTGGATTCGAGCTGTCCCATGACGTCTGTCGATTGCAGGGGTGTCGGCGACCGGATTAGACCCAACAAGCCTTGGCAACGGCAAGTCTTGTGGAAATAGATGAAGGATGGTGGTGCAGACCAGCAAGGTCTGAGGGACTCACCCAGTGAGGGTAAGTCAGGGCACGCCTGGAGCAACCAGGGAAGCCCAAGCAGAAGAAGAGTTGCCTTCGGGAGGGCCCACTAGCCAATGGACTAGCGACCGCGTAGGAGCCTCGAGTGGATGCACTTAGAGCTGGCTCACAGGACACTCATGGAGTGGAGGCCAGTGATCTTCGGTGCAGTCGGTGCTGGAGGCGGGGGCTACTAGGAGCCCAAAGCACAACTTCATGGGAGACCAGAAAGAGGATGCACTTGCAAATGTGCTTGGTGTCCAGGGGTCACGGTTCCACGTTACTCACGATAGCTACAGGCCTCAGCTTTGCTGGGGACTCAGGGCAGCCTCGAAAAAAGTCTGGAAATCCACCTCTGGTGTTGCAAAGACTTCGGCGTCCGGCGGGAGCTTCAGCAATGCAGACCGGACAATTGCTTCTTAGGTGCCTGCCAAGCAGGGGAGTCACTCCTTGACCCCAAGGGAGATTCTTCAGTCCTCTAATCTTCAAGTAGAGCATCGAAGGTCCAGGATTCTGTATCAGAGTTTAGTCCAGGTAAATCTAAAGTCCTAAGGACTGGGGTCCCATACTTATACCAAGTTAGGGGGTTGGACATACTCTGGGGACCCACCTATGGGAGGGTCAGGGCAGAGGGGTGGTTACACCCCTTTCCCTTTGTCCAGTTTCACGCCAGAGCAGGGGCTGGAAGCCCCTGAGCCGGTTTGAACTGGGGTATGCACAGGGACACCAAATGTGCCCCCAGTGCAGGACTTCAAAGCACCAGAGAGTGCTCCCGCCCAGCCCCAATACACATCATCCTGTATGGGGAGGTGGTTACACCTCCCTGGGACAGGAAACCTATTGTCCAGGCCTCCCCTGCCGGAGTTTCAGTCAGCAGCAGGAGGCCAGACCCGTGTCTGTGGCAGCGGCATCCATTTTGTGATGCCAGGGCTCTGGAAAGAAGTTACCGGGTATGCCGGTGGGTACATGTCTCTCCCTCTAGAAGGGTGGAATGCTACCCCCGCCGCTAGAACTGGCGGGGGGTAGTATTCTAAGATGTTTGACACCAAACACGACATGTTTTGGTGCAGCCAGTCCAAAGTTAGCATTCTACCGCGAGGATATAATGCACTTAAGAGTATATGGTCAGGCTGCACTACAAACAGCATCAGAGAAGGGTCTCCGACCGCTGCAGAGGGGCTCTGCTCATGCAGGGGCACCCTCTCACATAAGAACCAAGCACTCTGCCTTCAGGATTGATAAGGCCTGCCATAGGAGTGACTTATAGGTTTATATGTGTGCATATGCAGTGATATAGGTAACCTATATCACAGTAAGGGGTGCATGCACCACCTTACCCAGGCTGCAGTAGCAGACCTGTGGTGTCATTTTGGATGGCCTTCCAGGGTGGCACAATACATGCTGCAGCCCCTGGTAGGCCTCTGAGGTACCTATGCCCTGGGTACATAGTATACCATATACTAGGGACTTATAAGGGCACTCCAGATTCCAATCAGAGATGTGCCTAAGGCACATGGAAACCATTTTAGAGAGGAAGCAGCTAGGCTGGGGTTCTGATTAGCAGGGCCCCAGCCAGACTAAAGTCGAAAAACAGTGAAGCATCAGCAAAAAGTGGGGGTACCCATGTGAAGCAGATCCTACTCTCCTACACAACCCCCCAAACGTAGGGACATTAAACTAACCTTGACCAGTCGAGTCTTCATGTTCTAAGTGGAAGTACCTAGAGAGTCCATCTGCATTGGCATGGTTACTCCCAGGTCTATGTTCCACTGTAAAGTCCATCCCCTGTAGGGAAATGGACCACCTAAGCAGTTTGGGGTTTTCACCCTTCATTTGTTTTAGCCATAGGAGGGGCTTGTGGTCTGTTTGAACAAGGAAGTGAGTACCAAACAAGTATGGCCTCAACTTCTTCAGAGCCCAAACCACAGCAAAGGCCTCCCTCTCTATGGCTGACCAACGTTTCTCTCTAGGGGTCAGCCTTCTGCTAATAAAAGCTACTGGCTGATCCTGACCTTCATCATTCAATTGTGACAGTACAGCCCCTACCCCCAATTCAGATGCATCTGTTTGGACAATGAACTTCTTGGAGTAATCAGGACTCTGTAGAATGGGAGCAGTGCACATGGCCTGCTTCAGGTCATCAAATGCCTTTTGACAGCTAACTGTCCACTGAACCTTTTTGGGCATTTTCTTGGAAGTTAAGTCATTCAGGGGTGTCACTATTGATCCATACCCCTTGACAAATCTCCTATAGTACCCAGTCAGGCCTAAAAGGCTCTCACCTGAGTCTGGGTAGTCCATGATGGTCTGGATCGTGCTCTGCAGTGGTTGAACCTGGCCTCCACCCACAAGGTGGCCCAGGTACACAACCTGACTCTGCCCTATCTGGCACTTTGTGGCCTTGATAGTTAGGCCTGCTTTCTGCAGGGCCTGCAAAACATTTCTGAGGTGGACCAGGTGATCCTCCCAGGTGGAGCTAAAGACAGCAATATCATCTAGATATGCTGCACTATAGGCTTCCAGACCTGTAAGGACTGTATTCACCAACCTCTGAAAAGTGGCAGGTGCATTCTTCAGACCAAAGGGCATTACCACAAATTGATAATGCCCACTAGGGGTTGAGAATGCTGTCTTTGGCTTTGCATCATCAGCTAGTCTGATCTGCCAGTAGCCAGCTGTCTGGTCAAATGTGCTTAGATACTTGGCTGAGGCCAAAGTGTCTATTAGCTCATCTGCCCTAGGTATTGGATGGGCATCAGTCCTAGTGACTGCATTGAGACCCCTGTAGTCCACACAAAACCTCATCTCTCTTTTCCCACCACTGGTGTGAGGTTTTGGCACAAGGACCACTGGACTAGCCCAAGGGCTATCTGAGGGTTCAATAACTCCCAAATCCAACATTTTCTGGACTTCTGTCCTGATACAGTCCCTGACATGGTCAGGTTGCCTATAAATCTTATTTTTAATAGGCAGACTGTCCCCAGTGTCCACTTCATGAGTGCACCAGGTGGTCTGACTTGGAGTCAGAGAGAACATATGTCTGTACTGATTGAGCACTTGTCTACAATCAGTTTGCTGCTGAGCAGTGAGGCTGCCTGCCAAGGCTACACCATCCACTGACCCATCATCAGGGTTCTGTGAGAGCAGGTCAGGGAGTGGGTCACTCTCTTCCTCCTGTCCCTCATCAGTAGCCATGAGCAAGCCCATGTCTGCCCTGTCCACATATGGTTTCAGTCTGTTGACATGGAGAACCCTGTGGGGACTCCTGGGTGTTCCTAGGTCTACTAAATAGGTAACCTCACCCTTCTGTTCAACAATGGTATGGGGTCCACTCCATTTGTCTTGGAGAGCTGCTGGGGCCACTGGCTCCAACACCCACACCTTCTGTCCTGGCTGGTAAACAGTCAGTACAGCCTTTTGGTCATGCCAGGCTTTTGCAGTTCCTGGCTAGCCTCAAGGTTTTTAGTTGCCTTTTTCAAGTATTCAGCCATCCTGGAGCGGAGACCAAGTACATAGTCCACTATGTCATGCTTTGGGGGCTTGAGAGGTAACTCCCATCCTTCCTTTACCAAACACAATGAACCCCTGACAGGGTGACCAAACAAAAGTTCAAAAGGGCTGTAGCCAACCCCCTTTTGAGGCACCTCCCTGTATGCAAATAAAAGGCAGGGCAAGAGTATGTCCCATCTTCGCCTGAGCTTTTCTGGGAGCCCTTTAATCATGCCCTTTAAGGTTTTGTTGAATCTCTCAACTAAACCATTGCATTGTGGGTGATAGGGTGTGGTGAACTTGTAAGTCACTCCACACTCCTTCCACATTGCCTTCAAGTATCCAGACATGAGGTTTGCACCCCTGTCTGATACAACCTCCTTAGGGAAGTCCACTCTTGAGAAAATTCCCAGGAGGGCCCTTGCCACCACAGGTGCTGTAGTGGTCCTAAGGGGAATAGCCTCTGGGTACCTGGTGGCATGATCCACTACCACCAGGATAAACCTGTGCCCAGATGCTGTTTGGGGTTCCATGGGACCAACAATGTCAATCCCCACCCTTTCAAAGGGAACCCCCACCACAGGTAGTGGTATCAGGGGGGCCTTTGTAGTGCCACCTGCCTTGCCACTGGCCTGGCAGGTTACACAGGAGCGACAAAACTCCTTGGTGTCGTCAGACATGTGGGGCCAGTGAAAGTGAGGGACATTTCTGTCCCAAGTCTTGTTCTGGCCCAGGTGACCTGCTAAGGGAATGTCATGGGCTAGGGTCAATAGGAAGCCCCTGAACTTCAGAGGTATAACCAACCTCCTGGTGGCACCAGGCTTGGGGTCTCTACACTCTGAGTACAAGAGTCCATCATCCCAATACACTGTATGGGGACCACTAGCTTTCCCAGCAGCCTCAGCAGCAGCTTGCTGTCTGAGGGGTTCAAGAGAGGGGCATCTCTGCTGCTCCTGGCTCAGATCTGCCCTGGAAGGGCCCCCTGTCCCCAAGAACTCAACCTGGTCAGGTTCGAGCTCCTCTGGGACAGTTCCTTCCTCAGGACTGAGATCATCCCCCTCAAGAGACTGATCTTCCTTCTGAGCCAAGGGGAAGGCACTGCCTTTACCCTACTACTCCTCCTCTTGGATGGCACTTTGTCCATTATTTCAGAATCCAAGGCCTGTTCAGTGTTAGACATTTTGCTCTGTGACCTGGTCACAGCAAACACATCTGCAGGGATCCCCAGCATTTCTGCATGGGTCCTGAGCTCCACTTCTGCCCAAGCTGAAGTTTCCAGATCATTGCCAAGCAAGCATTCCACTGGTAGGTTTGCACTCACCACAACCTTCTTAAGGCCAGTTACCCCTCCCCAGGAGACGTTAACAACTGCCAGAGTATGGTCTGTTCTGACATTGCTAGCATTGGTCACTTGGTACATTTCACCAAGTATAATCTGCCCAGGATCCACAAGGTCTTGTGTCACCATGGTGACACTTGCCCCTGTGTCCCTAAATGCCAAAGCCTCTTTTCCATTGATTAAGGGATGTTGCATGTACTTGCCCAGATTACTGGGACTCACAGAGGAGGTCACATCCATGCCTCCATCACAGACTAGGACAGCCTGAGTGAGTTCTCTGACTAGGTCAGAGCTCATCTCCTTACCCAGGGTCAACCCTACTAAAGCCTTAGCCTGTGTACTCCCACCACCAACTGTAACTGCACTAGGGGGAACAGGTGCCTTAGGGGCATTGGTGGTGGCTGGAATAGAGTCTTTGGACTTGGTGCAATCACTGGTCCAGTGTGTGTTTTGCTTACAGACTTTGCACCATGGTTTCTTTTGGCCTTTTCCCTTGTTAGACTGTGAATCCCCACTGAAGAAGTGTTGTGGGGGCCTTGCGAAGACTTCTGGTCTTTACCCTTCTCCCCACCCTTATCAGAGTTCTTAGAATCTTGCTTCTTTGGGTCACCACCTTGGTTCTGTACCTTCTGCCTCACCCTGGTTCTAACCCATTTGTCTGCCTTCTTTCCCAATTCTTGGGGAGAGGTCAGATCAGAGTCAACCAGGTACTGATGCAACAGCTGATTTTGACAGTTATTAAGAATCTGCTCCCTCATTATAAGATTGTACAATCCTGTGAAGTCACATACCTTACTGCCCAATAACCAACCTTCCAGAGCCTTAGCAGAACAATCCACATAGTCCACCCAGTCTTGAGTCTGTGCTTTTTGGGTATGAACTTTAACCTGTATTGTTCAGTTGTTAGGCCAAACCCATCAATCAGAGCACTCTTCAAGACTTTGTAATTGTCAGCATCCTCTTCTCTAACAGTGAGGAGCTTGACTCTACCTTTGTCTGCAAAGGAGAGCCACAAGATTGCTGCCCACTGCTCCTGAGGGACCCTCTGTACTTTACAGGCCCTCTCCAGTGCAGTTATCCATTTGTGGATGTCATCCCCACTCTGGTAGGGAGGGACAATCTTGCTCAGGTTTCTATGGTCATAAGACCTTTCCCTATCTCTGGGGAAATTGCTGCCACCATGGGACTCTAGTCCCATCTTTTTTCTTTGCTTTTCAAGCTCTAGGGACTCCCTGTCTATAGCCAACTGCTCTCTTAAGAGTCTCAACTGAGCTTCTCCATATCTGAGCAGTCTCTCTTTCCTTTCATGAGAGGATTCCCTCCTATGAGAGGAAACAGAGGTCCCTATTGAGGTGTCAGAGTGGTTAGACTCATGAGAAGGAGATCTAGGCCTTCTGGGCACACTCACAATTCTTCCTGGGGGGACAAAGGGGAGATCATTCTGATCCTCCTCCTCATCCACAGGAGGAGCTGGATTTTCCAGGTCAAGGTCATTGTCACCTTCCAGGCCAGTTTCAGAGGTTGGGTCCTGGGTGATTTCACCCCTGGCCCCTTCCTCATCTTCTGCCCCACCCTCTCTGTCTACCCCTTCAGACCCTAGGGGTCTGCTGAGATCATCTGACAGTAGCACCTCCCTGAGGTGTTGGGTGCTGGCACTTTTGCCTGTCTTCAGCTTCCTAGTATTGCACAATGCTCTCAATTCCAAGAATGGGAGATTATCATACTTGGAGGGAAGAAGCCCACTGGCTTCTGGCAAGGACTCACTGGGTCCTGGCTTTGAAGACATTACTAGTGAGGTGTGGTGTATGCACTACCTACTCTAGTGTGGCCTACTAAACTCTCTTGAGTTGTAGAAAGGGTGTGCTATCCCTTAACACACAACTCTAAGTTCAGTAGAACTTACTGTATCCTAAGCTTGATTTATATGTACCTAAGGTACCCTTAGTGGTTTTCAGTTGATCAATTCAATTGAGATTATCTGGTAAAACAATAGCAAGCTGGAATCCCACACGCTGCACACCAATGTGAGAATTTGGCCTGGTATATGCTGTCCACTAATTATAGTGGGCACCTTGCACCAGTCCAAACAACCCCTTATTGGAGATAGGTTAAAGACAACCTTTATTGAAAGCTATCCTAGTGGTAGTTATGGAGAGCAGCCTTCAGGCTAAGTCTTGAAGGAGTGTAAAGCAGCTTGTTTTACCAGTCTATAATCTCTTGAGTGACCAAATGAAAGAGGACCACACCAGGTATATATTCAAAATATATGTATTTATTGCTAAACACACCCCTCTAGTCTCTTTATGAGGCTAGAGTTCGAAGTACATAAGTTATAAGTTAGTTATCAACAGTAATAGCACAAATACACGTTTGAGCCCTAGGGGCGTACCAAACCATATACCAATAAAGTGGTATAAGAACCACGACTGAGCTAGACACAAGGCCTAGAGCCTGTAGAAGTGCTTGGCCCTCAAGGAACCACCCAAGGTAGCGACACAGGGCATACACGGGGGACGCGTGCAGTGTGAGAACACAGCCGCGAGCCGCCGTTGACTTCTATGGGGAATGTCGCGGTTGGAGTTTTAAAGAAAAGGGACACTTAGAGGAGGACTTGGAGCAAACCCCTTTAGTCCTAGGTTGTTCTAGAGTCTATACCCATGGGAGCGGAGTACTCGAGATACCTCACCCAGGGAAGCCAGGTGCATAGGTGTCTTTCGGGGTCGGGTTTCGTCGTCGTTTTCAATGGCGATCTGCTGCAAAGTGCTGCTGGCGGCCAAGTCGAAAGTGTTCGGGTGGATCCAAAGGTGGATAGAAGATCTGAAGAACCTCAAAGCAGAGGGGACAGAGTCTGGGTCACTTGCCAGTGACCAGGAAGGCGATGAGCGGATGCCCACCGATGTTGGGTGCTTCAGGTAGGTTAACATTTGTCTTGACTCTTCAGCCACGAGGTCCAGGAGGTGTCGACGATGACCAGGAGCTGGATTCGAGCTGTCCCACGAAGTTTGTCGATTGCAGGGGTGTCGGCGACCAGATTGGACCCAACAAGCCTTGGTAACGGCACGTCTCGTGGAAATAGAAGAAGGATGGTGGTGCAGACCAGCAAGGTCTGAGGGACTCACCCAGCAAAGGTAAGTCAGGGCACGCCTGGAGCAACCAGGGAAGCCCAAGCAGAAGAAGAGTTGCCTTCAGGAGGGCCCACTAGCCAACGGACTAGTGACCGCGAAGGAGCCTCAAGTGGACGCACTTAGAGCTGGCTCACAGGACACTCGTGGAGTAGAGGCCAGTGATCTTCGGTGCAGTCGGTGCTGGAGGCGGGGGCTACTTGGAGCCCAAAGCATAACTTCGTGGGAGACCAGGAAGAGGATGCACTTGCAAATGTGCTTGGTGTCCAGGGGTCATGGTTCCACGTTACCCACGATACCTACGGGCCTCAGCTTTGCTGGGAACTCAGGGCAGCCTCGGGGAAGTCTGAAAATCAATCTCTGGTGTTGCAAAGACTTCGGCATCCGGCGGGAGCTTCAGCGATGCAGACCGGACAATTGCTTCTTAGGTGCCTGCCAAGCAGGGGAGTCACTACTTGACCCCAAGGGAGATTCTTCAGTCCTCTAATCTTGAAGTAGAGCGTCGAAGGTCCAGGATTCTGTATCAGAGTTTCGTCCAGTTAAATCTAAAGTCCTAAGGACTGGGGTCCCAAACTTATACCAAGTTAGGGGGTTGGACATACTCTGAGGACCCACCTATGGGAGGGTCAGGGCAGAGGGGTGGTTACACCAGTTTCCCTTGGTCCAGTTTCACAACAGAGCAGGGGCTGGAAGCCCCTGAGCCAGTTTGAACTGGGGTATGCACAGGGACACCAAATGTGCCCCCAGTGCAGGACTTCAAAGCACCAGAGAGTGCTCCCGCCCAGCCCCAATACACATCATCCTGTCTGGGGAGGTGGTTACACCTCCCTGGGACAGGAAACCTATTGTCCAGGCCTCCCATGCCAGAGTTTCAGTCAGCAGCAGGAGGCCAAACCCGTGTCTGTGGCAGCGGCATCCATTTTGTGATGCCAGGGCTCTGGAAAGAAGTTACCGGGTATGCCGGTGGGTACATGTCTCTCCCTCTAGAAGGGTGGAATGCTACCCCCACCGCCAGAACTGGCGGGGGGTAGTATTCCAAGATGTTTGACACCAAACACAACATGTTTTGGTGCAGCCAGTCCAAAGTTAGCATTCTACCGCTAGGATATAATGCACTTAAGAGTATATGGTCAGGCTGCACTACAAACAGCATCAAAGAAGGGTCTCCGACCGCTGCAGAGGGGCTCTGCTCATGCAGGGGCACTCTCTCACATAAGAACCAAGCACTCTGCCTTCAGGATTGATAAGGCCTGCCATAGGAGTGACTTATAGGTTTATATGTGTGCATATGCAGTGATATAGGTAACCTATATCACAGTAAGGGGTGCATGCACCACCTTACCCAGGCTGCAGTAGCAGACCTGTGGTGTCATTTTGGATGGCCTTCCAGGGGTGGCACAATACATGCTGCAGCCCCTGGTAGGCCTCTGAGGTACCTATGCCCTGGGTACATAGTATACCATATACTAGGGACTTATAAGGGCACTCCAGATTCCAATCAGAGATGTGCCTAAGGCACATGGAAACCATTTTAGAGAGGAAGCAGTTAGGCTGGGGTTCTGATTAGCAGGGCCCCAGCCAGACTAAAGTCGAAAAACAGTGAAGCATCAGCAAAAAGTGGGCCCATGTGAAGCAGATCCTACACTCCTACACTCTATATTCACATTTTTCACGAATGAATCACTCTGGCTATCTGAACACCCTGGCAAAATAAACGGCTTTGGAGCTTGGTACATTTTCAACTTTCTTTTCAAAGATTTATTTTCAAACTGAGCGTCAGCTAACTCTCTTTTCAGATCATTACTTTCTTTTTCCAATTGTTGACATTTTTGATACATGCTAAGCAATGCATTCAAAATGACACCACTATTTCTGTCTGAAATAACAAGTTGTTTTCCCTCTTTAAAAGAAAAAGCATATACACATTTAAATATCTGTATTTGCCTCTCATCTGTTAAACATGCATTAGAGGCAATCTCCCACTCAAGTAACTCAGTTGACATTTGGGAATCTGCAACTGAAAACATAGGCATTTTTAGAGAGCATCTTCCCCTTTTAAAATTGCACTTTTTCGAATCCTGTTTGTGACGCCAAATGTCTCGCTCCGCCTTTCAGATAATACAGAATCTCCCACACTGTAGCTCAAACACGGCGAAGCAGGAGACACAACACACAACAACACCTAGAAAAGGGTTTTATTTTACAAAATGCAAAGTCTCTCTTTTTAGAATAAGGCTTGGGGTTTATTTTACAATGCTCTCTAACAGAAAGGCTTTCCCAGATGCCAAATGCAAATGTATATAGAGATATATATTTATTTATATGCATGCAATAATAACACACTTGATAGATGCAACAGTTAAATGCATGAATAATACTAATGAATAAACAAGCAGCAAATAATATGAGATAAGACCCAAGTAAATTTACTGGACGTCCTGCAAGAGATATATACACTAGATACATCAAATTATTACTTTGGATGTGCACTCTGACTCATTTACACATCACAAAGAAAACACCTCAAACGATCAAAGCCACTGGCCACACATCACAATGGCAATAATCAAAACTCAAACACCTCAAATGACCACAGCCAATGGATCCATGCATCACAATGGCACTAGTCAGAAACAAGTCACCTCACCCTATCGTTCACTCGACATCCTTGCCAATTCACGCCTGGGGGGCTCGTTCACAGCTGGCTTGGACTCTCCACCGGGACTCAGGTTCCATTTGTCCTACAGCAGTACATCTAGGGCCTGATTCACAGACCTAACTTACGTCAAAAACGTAAAGTTAGTACTTTTTGGTATTCACAGAATACACTCACTCATTTTGGTATTCACAGAATGAACTTACTCATTTCGGTATTCACAGAAGTTAGTAGTCCTAACTTTAGGACTCCTAAATGCCTTCTGTGAATACCGAAAGTCTTAAAGTTAGGATTTTTCTCAGTTTAGGAGTAGTAAAGTTAGGACTCCTAACTTTAGGACTTCTAAATGCCTTCTGTGACTACCGAAAGTCTTAAAGTTAGGATTTTTCTCAGTTTAGGAGTAGTAAAGTGAGTCCTAACTTTACTACTCCTAAACTGAGAAAAATCCTAACTTTAAGACTTTTGGTATTCACAGAAGGCTCCCAGAAGTCCTAAAGTTAGAAGGCTCCCAATTCTGCTTTGCTTCTTGAAGCGAGAGCAGGTTTCCTGTTCTCGCTTCCAAGAAGCAAAGCAGTGTTTGCTCCCGCCCTGCCATAGCAAACGGCAATGTCCTGGAGGTGGGCACCCCAGGACATTGCAGGAGCTGACCCTGGGGGGTGGCGGTCCCCAGGGCCAAGGACTGCTCCAGGAGGGGGGCCAAGTGGCTCCCCTCCCAACTGTTCAAATCCCCAGGGAGGTGGTGGTCCCCGGGGCTGGGGGTCCACAATGGACCCCCACATTTTAATGAAGAGTGCCCCAGGGAGGTGGTGGTCCATGGGGCAGTGTGGGGGGGCTCGAGCCCCCCCCACACTTTCTTTTTCAAAATAGCCATGTGGCTCCCCGCATTTAAATCATGTAGCCCCAGGGAGGTGGTGGTCCCCGGGGTTTGGGGGGGCCTGCGAGGCCCTCCCGCCCATAATAATTTAAAGCCCTGGGGAGGTGGTGGTCCCCAGGGCTTGGGGGGGCCAGTGAGGCCCCTCACCCTAAAATGCAAATGCCCCGGGGAGGTGGCTGTCCCCGGGGCAGCATGGGGGGGCAGGAGCCCCCCATGCAGTTTTAAAAAAAGCCCCAGGGAGGTGGTGGTCCCTGGGGCTGCGGGGGGCCCCGTGCCCCCCGCATATGATTAACTAAGCCCCGGGAAGGTGGCAGTCCCTGGGCCTGCGGTGGCCCCCACGGGCCCCTGCTTATTAATTGGATATTACCCCTGGGACCTGGCCTACCCGGGGGCTTAAGGAAAACAAAGCGCGGGAGTCCGCGCTTCGTTTTTTTGTTTTTTGTTTTTTTCGGCTGAATTCGCACACCCAGCACGAATTCGGCTGATTTTATTTTAAAAAAATGCTTTTTTTTGGCCTTGATTGTCCTTGTGGGACCCCCTGAGCAGGCCTAGGGGGTCAGGGTGTTTCTACCCTGCCCCCTTTTCTTGTTTTTTATATTTTTTTTACCTTTTTGGATGGCTGCCAACACCTGGTTTGGAGTGTTGGCAGCCAATCAGAATGGAGCTCGTGCTCGGGAGGGTTCGCGAATCCTCCTCGATGCTCAAATATCAATATTTTTCTTTTTTTAATTTCTCAGCAACTGCTGAACGGATTTACACCATTTTAAAAAAAGCACGCTTTCTGGACCAAGACCTACCTTTTTCCAAATTTGGTGTATTTCCGTTCAGCAGTTCGGGCTGTAGCTTTGTCTAAAGTCCCTATGCAAATTAACATAGGGAAAACGAGTTTTAGGTCCCCCCCTTTTTTCTCGGCCCCCCTCATGATGAATCACCCTGAAACTTTCAAGACAGGAGCTGACCTGAGTGAACTATTAGTTTGGAAAATTTCGCGAAGATTCGTCAAACGGCGCCAAAGATATTGGCAAAAAAAAAATGCTTTTTGAATAGAAACAAGGTCCTAACTATAGATATTCACTGAAAAAAACACTATTTTAGAGTGGGTGTATGAAAGGTTATATTGGGGTGTGAGGAGGTGCATCAGATATTTAGTGGATGATGTCATCAGTGATGTCATTTGAGATGTCATCAGTGATGTCACTGATGTCATCAGCAGTGCATTGCGGGGGCGCAAGTTATAGTTAGCTCAGCTAACTATAACGGCTAAATTTCTCTGGTTTTGTGCGAGTGAAATGTCAGCCTAACTATAACGTCCCTGAAACCTGTGATTTTTTCAGTGAATATCTAAGGTTTTTTAAATACTAATTCCTAACTATAACATCCGTGAAACATGTGGTTTTTTTCAGTGAATTTCAAAGGTGTTTTAAATGCTAATTACTAACTATAAAGTCCCTGAAACCTGTGGTTTTTTTCAGTAAATTTCAAAGGTTTTTTAAATGCTAATTTCTAATTATGCCTACACATGTCGGAAATGTACAGAAACAGGAAGAAATGTGCAGGAAGAAGCAAGAGAAATGCAAAAAGAGGCAACAGAAGTACAGAAAGAGGAAGAAAGGTGCTGAAAGAAGCAAGAGAAGTGCAGAAAGAAGCAACAGAGGTGCAGAAAGAGGCCTACTTTGACTGTACCATTCCACAGACTCATACAAAGTAGCCTAATCACTAAAACCTCACTTTTCTCTTAAAGGTTCACTATTCATCGACTGCTCAGAATGTTAGGCCTACCAAATGTAAAACGATACAAAAGGGGATGATGGACGGAACGTTTGAGCCAATCAAACACTCACCCCCAGTCAACTGATCTGGGTTTAATCCATCATCATTCTTTAGCTCACTACACCACCCAAGTTCAGACATGGCCATATGCAAATCAGTCTGACCCTGTGCCTCATGGGAACAGTCCAGCCCGAACTGCCAAGCCATGTCTTCCCTGGACCGGAAACAAGCATCCTAGGACCGGTTTCTGGCATTTCAGCCGTCATCAGCCAGGCTTGCTTGAATCCAGTGGCAAAGTGAGCAAGGGACCCACGTCTGGGCATACCCCGCCAACTTAGGCGACCAAGCGATACAAAGGGGATGATGGACGGAACGTTTGAGCCAATCAAACACTCACCCCCAGTCAACTGATCTGGGTTTAATCCATCATCATTCTTTAGCTCACTCCACCACCCCAGTTCAGACATGGCCATATGCAAATCAGTCTGACCCTGTGCCTCATGGGAACAGTCCAGCCCGAACTGCCAAGCCATGTCTTCCCTGGACCGGAAACAAGCATCCTAGGACCGGTTTCTGGCATTTCAGCCGTCATCAGCCAGGCTTGCTTGAATCCAGTGGCAAAGTGAGCAAGGGACCCACGTCTGGGCATACCCCCGCCAACTTAGGGCGACCAAAGCGATACAAAGGGGATGATGGACGGAACGTTTGAGCCAATCAAACACTCACCCCAGTCAACTGATCTGGGTTTAATCCATCATCATTCTTTAGCTCACTCCACCACCCCAGTTCAGACATGGCCATATGCAAATCAGTCTGACCCTGTGCCTCATGGGAACAGTCCAGCCCGAACTGCCAAGCCATGTCTTCCCTGGACCGGAAACAAGCATCCTAGGACCGGTTTCTGGCATTTCAGCCGTCATCAGCCAGGCTTGCTTGAATCCAGTGGCAAAGTGAGCAAGGGACCCACGTCTGGGCATACCCCGCCAACTTAGGGCGACCAAGCGATACAAAAGGGGATGATGGACGTAACGTTTGAGCCAATCAAACACTCACCCCCAGTCAACTGATCTGGGTTTAATCCATCATCATTCTTTAGCTCACTCCACCACCCCAGTTCAGACATGGCCATATGCAAATCAGTCTGACCCTGTGCCTCATGGGAACAGTCCAGCCCGAACTGCCAAGCCATGTCTTCCCTGGACCGGAAACAAGCATCCTAGGACAAGTTTCTGGCATTTCAGCCGTCATCAGCCAGGCTTGCTTGAATCCAGTGGCAAAGTGAGCAAGGGACCCACGTCCATACGTGGGTCCCTTGCTCACTTTGCCACTGGATTCAAGCAAGCCTGGCTGATGACGGCTGAAATGCCAGAAACCGGTCCTAGGATGCTTGTTTCCGGTCCAGGAAGACATGGCTTGGCAGTTCGGGCTGGACTGTTCCCATGAGGCACAGGGTCAGACTGATTTGCATATGGCCATGTCTGAACTGGGGTGGTGGAGTGAGCTAAAGAATGATGATGGATTAAACCCAGATCAGTTGACTGGGGGTGAGTGTTTGATTGGCTCAAACGTTACGTCCATCATCCCCTTTGTATCACTTGGTCGCCCTAAGTTGGCGGGGTATGCCCAGACGGGGTCCCTTGCTCACTTTGCCACTGGATTCAAGCAAGCCTGGCTGATGACGGCTGAAATGCCAGAAACCGGTCCTAGGATGCTTGTTTCCGGTCCAGGGAAGACATGGCTTGGCAGTTCGGGCTGGACTGTTCCCATGAGGCACAGGGTCAGACTGATTTGCATATGGCCATGTCTGAACTGGGGTGGTGGAGTGAGCTAAAGAATGATGATGGATTAAACCCAGATCAGTTGACTGCGAGTGAGTGTTTGATTGGCTCAAACGTTCTGTCCATCATCCCCTTTGTATCAGCATTGGTCGCCCTAAGTTGGCGGGGTATGCCCAGACGTGGGTCCCTGCTCACTTTGCCACTGGATTCAAGCAAGCCTGGCTGATGACGGCTGAAATGCCAGAAACCGGTCCTAGGATGCTTGTTTCCGGTCCAGGAAGACATGGCTTGGCAGTTCGGGCTGGACTGTTCCCATGAGCACAGGGTCAGACTGATTGCATATGGCCATGTCTGAACTGGGGTGGTGGAGTGAGCTAAAGAATGATGATGGATTAAACCCAGATCAGTTGACTGGGGTGAGTGTTTGATTGGCTCAAACGTTCCGGTCCATCATCCCCTTTGTATCGCTTGGTCGCCCTAAGTTGGCGGGTATGCCCAGACGTGGGTCCCTTGCTCACTTTGCCACTGGATTCAAGCAAGCCTGGCTGATGACGGCTGAAATGCTAGAAACCGGTCCTAGGATGCTTGTTTCCGGTCCAGGGAAGACATGGCTTGGCATTTCGGGCTGGACTGTTCCCATGAGGCACAGGGTCAGACTGATTTGCATATGGCCATGTCTGAACTGGGGTGGTGGAGTGAGCTAAAGAATGATGATGGATTAAACCCAGATCAGTTGACTGGGGGTGAGTGTTTGATTGGCTCAAACGTTCCGTCCATCATCCCCTTTGTATCGCTTTGGTCGCCCTAAGTTGGCGGGGGTATGCCCAGACGTGGGTCCCTTGCTCACTTTGCCACTGGATTCAAGCAAGCCTGGCTGATGACGGCTGAAATGCCAGAAACCGGTCCTAGGATGCTTGTTTCCGGTCCAGGGAAGACATGGCTTGGCAGTTCGGGCTGGACTGTTCCCATGAGGCACAGGGTCAGACTGATTTGCATATGGCCATGTCTGAACTGGGGTGGTGGAGTGAGCTAAAGAATGATGATGGATTAAACCCAGATCAGTTGACTGGGGGTGAGTGTTTGATTGGCTCAAACGTTCCGTCCATCATCCCCTTTTGTATCGCTTTGGTCGCCCTAAGTTGGCGGGGGTATGCCCAGGCGTGGGTCCCTTGCTCACTTTGCCACTGGATTCAAGCAAGCCTGGCTGATGACGGCTGAAATGCCAGAAACCGGTCCTAGGATGCTTGTTTCCGGTCCAGGGAAGACATGGCTTGGCAGTTCGGGCTGGACTGTTCCCATGAGGCACAGGGTCAGACTGATTTGCATATGGCCATGTCTGAACTGGGGTGGTGGAGTGAGCTAAAGAATGATGATGGATTAAACCCAGATCAGTTGACTGGGGGTGAGTGTTTGATTGGCTCAAACGTTCCGTCCATCATCCCCTTTTGTACCAAATGTAAAACAGCAAACCTAAAAATATCACTGTTCTAAGTCTGACCAAGTTTGTGAAGGTATGCATGCTTGTGTCTGTGCTTTTACCTAGTGACATGTTACATAAAAATAAACATACAAATACTTGAATACCCGTGTTTCAAACAGCATACTCTGTAAAAAAAAGGTGTATGTATTTCTTTCTGCTCATAAAACAGGGCACATGGGTATTCAATTGTATATTTGTGGGGCTCTATAACACCTATATACATAAGACATGTCTGCCTATGCAACCGAATGACAGAGCAGAACTGAGAAGATGTGACCACCTACAGGAGAAGCTACCCACTTTTTAAGCTACCATCTTCAGATGCATAACACATGTGAGAATACAGGTACAAGTAGACATATACCTCGGTCACAAGAGCACGCAGACCTTTAAAATTGGCAGCTTGCACTTCCAATTTCAGTACAGAAAGAGGGAAGAGAAGTACAAAAAAAGGCAAGAAAAGTACAGAAAGAAGCAACAGAGGTACATAAGGAGGCAAGAGAAGTGCAGAAAGAAGCGAGAGAGGTGCATAAATAAGCAAGAGAGATGCAGAAAGAAGCAAGAGAGGTGCAGAAAGAGGCAAGAGGGGTGCAGAAAGAAGCAAGAGAGGTACAGAAAGAAGCATGAGAAGTACAGAAAGAAGCAACAGAGGTGCAGAAAGAGGCAAGCTGGGTGCAGAAAGAGGCAAGAGAGGTACAGAGACAGGCAAGAGGGGTGCAGAAAGAGGAAACAGGTGTACAGAAAAAGGCAAGAGAAGTGCAGAAAGACGGAATAGGGGTGCAGAAAGAAGCAACTGCGGTACAGAAAGAGGTAACAGAGGTGCAGAAAGAGGCAAGAGAGGTGCAGAAAGAAGCAACAGAAATGCAGAAAGAGGTAAGAGAAGTGCAGAAAGAAGCAACAGATTTTCCGAAAGAGCCAAGAGAAGTGCAGAAAGAGGCAAGAGAGGTACAGAAACAGGCAAGAGAGGTGCAGAAAGAGGGAACAGGGGTACAGAAAAGGGCAGAAAGAGGGAAGAGGGGTGCAGAAAGAAGCAACTGAGGTACAGAGAGGTAACAGAGGTTCAGAAAGAGGCAAGAGAGGTGCAGAAACAGGCAAGAGAAGTGCAGAAGAGGCAAGAGAGGTACATAAACAGGCAAGAGAAGTGCAGAAAGAGGCAAGAGAAGTGCTGAAAGAAGCAACAGAGGTACAGAAAGAAGCAAGAGAAGTAATGAAAAGACAAGATTGTTGCAGAAAGAAACAAGAGAGGTGTAGAAAAAACAAAAAAAAGTGCAGAAAGAGGCAAGAGAGGTACAGAAAGAGGCAAGAGAAGTACAGAAAGAGGGAACAGGGATGCACAAAAGGGCAAGAGAGATACAGAAAGAGGGAACAGGGTGCATAAAGAGGCAGGGGGGGTGCAGAAAGAACCACCAGAGGTGCAGAAAGAGGCAACAGAGGTACAGAAAGAGCCAAGAGAACTGTAGAAAAAGACAAGAGAGGTGCAGAAAGAGGGAAGAGAGGTGCATAAAAAGGCAAGAGAGGTGCAGAAAGAGGGAAGAGGGGTGCAGAAAGAGGCAAGAGGGGCGCAGAAAGAAGCAAAAGAAGTGCAGCAAGAAGCAACAGAGGTGCAGAAGGAGGCAAGAGGGATGCAGAAAGAGGCAAGAGAAATGAACAAATAGGGAAGAGGGGTGCAGAAAGAGGCAAGAGGGGTGCAGAAAGAAGCAACTGAGGTGCAGAAAGAGGTAACCGAGGTGCAGAAAGAGGCAAGAGAGGTGCAGAAACAGGCAAGAGAAGTGCAGAAAGAGGCAAGAGAGGTGCAGAAACAGGTAAGAGAAGTGCAGAAAGAGGCAAGAAAAGTGCTGAAAGAAGCAACAGAGGTACAGAAAGAAGCAAGAGAAGTGATGAAAAGACAAGAGTGTTGCAGAAAGAAACAAGAGAGGTGCAGAAAAACCAAGAGAAGTGCAGAAAGAGGCAAGAGAGGTACAAAAAGAGGCAAGAGAGGTGTAGAAAGAGGGAACCGGGGTACCCAAAAGGGCAATAGAGGTGCATAAAGAGGGAAGAGGGTGCAGAAAGAGGCAGGAGGGGTGCAGAAAGAATCACCAGAGGTGCAGAAAGAGGCAAAAGAAGTGCAGAAAGAGATAAGACAACTGCAGAAAGAGGCAAGAGAGGTGCAGACAGAGGCAAGAAAGGTGCAGAAAGAGGGAAGAGGGGTGCAGAAACAGGCAAGAGGGGTGCAGAAAGAAGCAAGAGGGGTCAAGAAAGAAGCAAGAGAAGTGGAGCAAGAGGGAAGAGGGGTGCAGAAAGAGGCAAGAGGGATGCAGAAAAAAGCAACAGAGGTATAGAAAGAAGCAAGAGAAGTGATGAAAAGACAAGAGTGATGCAGAAAGAAACAAGAGAGGTGCAGAAAAAACCAAAAGAAGTGCAGAAAGAGGCAAGAGAGGTACAGAAACAGGCAAAAGAGGTGCAGAAAAAGGGAACAGGGGTGCAGAAGGAGGCAAGAGGGGTGCAGAAAGAGGCAAGAGAAATGCAGAAAGAAGCAGCAGACATGTAGAAAGAGGCAATGTGAAGTACAGAAAGAAGCAACAGAAATGCAGAAAGAGGCTAGAGAAGTGCAGAAAGAAGAAACAAAGATGCAGTAAGAGGCAACAGAAGTACATAAAGAGGCAAGAGAGGTGCAGAACCGGGCAAGAGAGGTGCAGAAAGAGGGAACAGGAGTGCAGAAAGAGGCAAGAGGGGTGAAGAAAGAAGCAAGTGAGGTATAGAAAGAGGAAACAGAGGTACAGAAAGAGACAAGAGAGGTACAGAAACAGGCAAGAGAAGTGCATAAAGCAGCAAGAGAAGTGCTGAAAGAAGCAACACAGGTATAGAAAGAAGCAAGAGAAGTGCTGAAAGAGACGAGAGTTGCAGAAACAGGCAAGAGAGGTGCAGAAAGAGGGAAGAGGGGTGCAGAAAAAGGCAAGCGAGGTGCAGAAAGAGGCAAGAGAGGTGCAGAAAGAGGGAAGAGGGGTGCAGAAAAAGGCAAGCGAGGTGCAGAAAGAGGCAAGAGAAGTACAGAAAGAGGCAAGGGAGGTGCAGAAACAGGTAAGCGGGTACAGAAAGAGGCAAGAGAAGTACAGAAAAAAGCAACAGAAGTGCAGAGGTAAGCAAGAGAACTGCAGAAAGAGGCAAGAGAATTGCAGAAACAGGCAAGAGAGGTGCAGAAAGAGGGAAGAGGGATGCAGAAAGAGGCAAGAGGGGTGCAGAAAGAAGCAAGAGAGGTACAAAAAGAAGTAAAAGAAGTGCAGAAAGAACCAACAGAGGTAAAGAAAGAGGCAAGAGAGGTGCAGAAATAGGCAAGAGAAGTGCTGAAAGAAGCAACAGAAGTGAAGAAAGAGGCAATAGAGATGTAGAAAGAAGCAACAGAGGTGCAGAAAGAGGCAAGAGAACTGCAGAAAGAGGCAGGAGTGGTGCAGAAAGAGGGAAGAGGGTGCAGAAAGAGGCAAGAGGAGTGCAGAAAGAAGCAAGAGAGGTGCAGAAAGAAGCAAGAGGGGTGCAGAAAGAAGTAAGTGAGGTGCAGAAAGAGGTAAGAGAGGTGCAGAAAGAAGGAACAGAAGTGCAGAAAGAGGCAATAGAAGTTAAGAAAGAACTAAAAGAGGTGCAGAAAGAGGCAAGAGGAGTGCAAAAAGAGGCAAAATAAGTGTAGAAAGAAGAAACAGAGATGCATAAAGAAGCAAGAGAACTGCAGAAAGAGGCAGGAGTGATGCAGAAAGAGGGAAGAAGGGTGCAGAAAGAGGCAAGAGGGGTACAAAAAGAAGCAAGAGAGGTGCAGAAAGAAGCAAGGGGGTGGAGAAAGAAGCAACTGAGGTGCAGAAAGAGGCAAGAGAGATGCAGAAAGAAGCAACAGAGGTACAGAAACAGGCAAGAGATGTGCAGAAAAATGCAAGAGAAGTAATGAAAGAAGCAGGAGAAGTAATGAAAGAGACAAGAGTGTTGCAGAAAGAAACAAGAGAGGTGGAGATTAAAGCACGAGAAGTGCAGAAATAGGCAAGTGAGGTGCAGAAAGAGGCAAGAGAGGTGCAGAAAGAGGAAAGAGAAGTACAGAAAGAGGCAAGTGAGGTGCAGAAACAGGCAAGAGGGGTGAAGAAAGAGGCAAGAGATGTGCACAAAGAAGCAACAGAGGTGCAGAAGGAAGCAAGAGAACTGCAGAAAGAGGCAAGAGAGTTGCAGAAACAGGCAAGAGAGGTGCAGAAAAAGGGAAGAGGGGTGCAGAATGAGGCATGAGGGGTGCAGAAAGAATCAAGAGAGGTACAGAAAGAAGCAAAAGAAGTGCAAACAGAACCAACAGAGTAAAGAAAGAGGCAAAAGGGGTGCAGAAATAGGCAAGAGAAGTGCAGAAAGAAGCAACAGAGGTGCAGAAAGAGATACGACAAGTGCATAAAGAAGGAACATAAATGCAGAAAGAGGCTAGAGAAGTGCAGAAAGAAGCAACAGAAATGCATAAGGAGGCAAGAGAAGTACAGAAAGAACCAACAGGGGTGTAGAAATAGGCAAGAGGAGTGCAGAAAGAAGCAAGAGAAGTGTAGAAACACGCAACAGAGGTACAGAAAAAGGCAGGAGAACTGTAGAAAGAGGCAAGAGTGGTGCAGAAAGAGGGAAGAGGGGTACAGAAAGATGCATGAGGGGGTGCAGAAAGAAGCAAGAGAGGTGCAGAAAGAAGAAAGAGGGGTGCAGAAAGAAGTGAGTGAGGTACAGACAGAGGCAAAAGAGGTGCAGAAAGAGGGAACAGGGGTGCAGAAATAGGCGATAGAAGTTCAGAAAGAACCAACAGAGGTGCAGAAAGAGGAAAGAGGAGTGCAGAAAGAGGCAAGAGGAGTGTAGAACGAAGCAACAGAGGTGCAGAAAGAGGCAAGAGTACTGCAGAAAGAGGGAGGAGTGGTGCAAAAAGAGGGAAGAGGGGTGCAAAAAGAGGGAGGAGGGGTACAGAAAGAAGCAAGAGAGGTGCAGAAAGAAGCAATGGGGTGGAGAAAGAAGCAAGTGAGGTGCAGAAACAGGCAAGAGAAGTGCAGAAAGAGGGAAGATGGGTGTAGAAAGAGGCAAGAGGGGTGCAGAAAGAGGCAAGAGGAGTGCAGAAAGAGGCAAGAGGAGTGAAGAAAGAGGCAAGAGAAGTACTGAAAGAAGCAACAAAGGTCCAGAAAGAGGCAAGAGAAGTGCAGAAAGAAGGAACAGATATGCAGAAAGAGGCAAGAGAAGTACAGAAACAAGCCACAGAGATGCAGAAAGAGGCAATAGGGGTGCAGAAAGAAGCAAGTGAGGTGCAGAAAGAGACAACAGAGGTACTGAAAGGGGTAAGAGAGGTGCAAAAACAGGCAAGAGAAGTTCTGAAAGAAGCAACAGAGGTGCAGAAAGAAGCAAGAGAAGTGATGAAAGAGACAAGAGAGTTGCAGAAAGAAACAAGAAAGGTGCAGAAAGAGGCAAGAGAGGTGCAGAAAGAAGCAAGAGTGGTTTGTGCACCATTAGTACCAATTTAACATCCACATTTAGCAATAATTAACAGGTGACTATTCCAGCTTTTCAAAGGGCCTTCCACCACGCTGTAACACGTGTTGCTGTATTTTTGGTAACATTTGAGCCATTTGAGCTAGAAACAAGGTTTTCTTTGTTTAAACCTGCAGATTATGCAGCAGATGATAGATTATGTGGCAAATGCGGAAAATGTATAATTATGAGAAGATTGGTGCAGCCGAACAGTCGCATAATTCCAGTGGCCTGGCTCATACCTCTGACAAGGTCCAGAAGTGCTCCTCAGTGGTTCCTTCTTTTTTTGTCTCATTGAGTTTATAGTTTAGCTTCTATGGAAACAAGGAAGACTAAACCTGAGGTTACCACTCCATAACACAGACTTCCATACCACATAATTACTCTCCATAACACATAATCCCACTCTACATAATTCCTATACACTAAATACCACATACTTTCTATCCACATAATTTCACTGCACAACATACCACATAATTCCACTACACACAACGTACATCCACTCCACTCCAAAAAACGTTAGTAAAAATCATTTACATTTACAACGCCAATAGCTCTAACTCTCGCAAGTGCGAGACCTATTACATTGCAAATGCTTCTTTAACTAGTAGTCGCATTTGTAGAGTGGTGGAGAAAGGGGGCTGGGACTCCGACCAGCGCTCAGGAATTCCGCTGGGTAGGACTTACAGGCGGTACCAGAAGGGCTTCTTGGCCCCCAAAGTCCCTCGGGAGTAAAGTGGACTTCATCCCCCAACCAGTAGTTTGCCAGGAGGTGCGTTTGCAGAGCGGTGGAGAAAGGGGGTGTGGCCTCCGACGACCGCTTAGCAATCCCACTGTGTGGGACTCACTGGAGGTAACAGGAGGGGTAGTTGGCCCCCAAGAACATCCTTAGGGTCAACTACCCCTCCTCTTACCTCCAGTAAGTCCCACACATCAGGATTGCTAAGTTCTCATAGCAGGCCACACCCCCTTTGCCCATCACTCTGCAAACGCAATCCCTGGCGTGATCTTGGATGGGGATTGAAGTCCCCTTCGCTTGTGGGGGTCCTTAGGGGCCAACTAGCCTACCTGTTACCTCCAGTAAGCTCCACACAGGGGGATTGCTGAGAGGTGGACGCAGGCCACACCCCCTTTCTCCACCATTCTGCAAATGCACCCCCTGGCATGCTCTTGGCTGGGGGATGAAGTCCCGTTGCCTCCTGATGGTCCCTGAGGGCCAACCGCCCTCCTGTTACCTCCAGTAAGCCCCACACAGCTGGATTGCTGAGAGTGGTCAGAGGCCACACACCCTTTTTACACCACTCTGCAAACGTGCCTCCTGGCACACTGCTTCTTGTGGGATGAAGTCTACTTTAGTCCTGAAGTCCTAAGGACACAAGGGGACCTCATCGTCTCACCAGCAGTGCACCAAGAGATACGTTTGCAAAGTGTTGTAAAAAGGGGCATGGCCTCGGACCACCTCTCAGTAATCACACTGTGTGGGGCTTACTGGATGTACCTGGGGGGCTAGTTGGCCCCTAAGGACCCCTAGGATTGAAGGGGACTTAATCCCCCAACCTAGATCACACCAGGAGGAGCGTTTGCAAAGTTGTGCAGGGAGGGGGTGGGGCCTCCGGTGAGTTGCCGGTTTCTTTTTTAACTTTTATTTTAAGAAGGTGGGCTGTGTTGCCCCACTTCCCTTGAGCCTTTTGGGCCCTGGGGACCCTATCCCCTGGGACCTGAGCCATTTTTTTAAAAAAAATTGAAAGGGGAAGGGCCCTTGTGGCTACCCTCCTGAGGCCGATTACACCCCGGGGATCCCATCCCCCGGGGCCCGGCCATTCCATTTTTTTTTTAAAGGGAGGGGGCAAGTGGGCCCCCTCCCAGGCCCTTTTGGGCCCTGGGGACCCCATCCCCTGGGGCTTGGCCTCTTTGTGGGCACCGTGGGGGAGCCCCAATGCCCCCGCAGTCCCTGCCGGCTCCCGGCCTCCTGCAGGAGCCAACATTGCCTTTGGGCAAAGGGAGCTGCTGACAGGCAGTTCCCTTTTCCCAAAAGCAATACTGCTTCGCTTCATGGAAGCGAGAGCAGTTTTCCTGCTCTCGCTTCCTTGAAGCGAAGTAGAAGTTTGCTATGGCAGGGCGGGAGCGTTGCTCCCACCCTACCATAGCAAACTGCAATGTCCCAGGGGTGGGTACCCCGGGACAATGCTGGAGCTGGCCCTGGGGGGTGGCGGTCCCCAGGGCCATTGAGAGCTCCTGGAGGGGGGCCGCTGGGCCCCCCTCCTATCATCCTTATAACCCTGGGGAGGTGGTGATCCCCAGGGCCAGGGGTCTGCAACGGACCATTGCAATCAAATAATTAGTGCCCCGGGGAGGTGGGGGTCCCTAGGGTTGTGGTGGGCCGCGAGGCCCTCGCATTTAAAGATTAAAGCCCCGGGGAAGTGGCAATCCCCGGGGCAGCGTGGGGTGGGCAGGAGCCCCACGCCTTTTATTTAAAATAATGCCCTGGGGAAGTGGCGGTCCCCGGGGCAGCGTGGGGGGGTAGGAGCACCCCCATGCTATTTTATTAACAAAAAGCCCTGGGGAGGTGGCAGTCCATGTGTCCCCCGCATATTATTAAATTTGCCCCGGGGAGGTGGCAGTCCCCAGGCCTGCAGGGGCCCCTTGACCTGGCCCACTCGGGGGCTTAATTAAACGAAGCGCATTTTATTTTTCCAGCAAGATTCACGGACGCTACGTGAATCCTGCCAAAAATATTTTTAAAAATGCTTTTTGTGGGCCTCGGGGTCCCTGTGGGACCCCCTGAGCAGGCCTAGGGGGTCAAGGTGTTTCTACCCTGCCCCCTTTTCTTTTTTTACCTTTTTAATTGTGACTCGGTTCAACCAAGTCACAAGATGGCTGCCAACATTTCCTGGTTTCAGGTGTTGGAAGCCAATCAGAGTCAAGCTCAAGATCGGGAGAGTTCGCGGATCCACCGCAGTCACCAGATACTAATATTTCTAAATATATTAATTTCTCAGGAGCTACTGAATGGATTTACACCATTTAACAAAAGAGTGCACTCTAGACCAAGAGATAGCTTTCTGCCAAATTTGGTGTAATTCTGTTTAGCAGTTTGGGCTGTAGCTGCGACAAAGTTTTCCTATGGAAATTAACATGAGAAAACGCATTTTGGCACCCCCCTTTTTTCTCGGCCTCCGCTTGACGAATCACCCCGAAACTTTCAAGGCAGGAGCTGACTGGAGCGCCCCATTAGTTTTGAAAATTTCATGAAGATTCGTCAAACTGCCCGAAACATATTGGCAAATCAAAAAACGCTTTTCCTATGGAAACTAGGTCCTAACTATAACTACCTACTGGCGATATATATATAATGGCGACAAAGGAGGAATAAAATAATCTGATAGCACAAATTTGGGTCTGTGTCCATACTTGGATATATCCTGTTTGCGGCGGAGAAGCAACTAATATATATATATATATCCCACGCAATGAATCCGCTGAAGAAAATATTCTCGAGCCGCGCTGGTAAGGGGGTAACAGTTCTTTATTCGGCAGCACACAGACGCGTTTCGACCACAGCCGTGGTCTTGATCACATGACTCCCAGCCGGGTTCATGGAGTTTTTAAAGAGGCACATTTTAACGTCATACTCGACGTTTGAGGATAGATATAGAAAACAGTATACAACATCATCCTTCTACAACTCATAAATCATTAATTCAATACAGAGTATGCTTAGTAATTGTGACAATATTGTGGTTTGCTCACAAGAAAACATTCTTAGCATTTAATTCAATTCCATTTGTCTATGTGGCCGACCTAATAAAGTAAATGCCCAACATAGGCAACTTTATTGGTTACTGGATCCAAGGACAAAGTGACAACACTGTTGTTACATTGAGTATTACGTGAGCGGAGTGGCAGTGACATACCTTCCAAAACCTATGCATAAGTTAACTTGATGGAGTGAATGATTTAACACAAGAATAAATTCGCAACAAATCAGGGTATAGTACCCATAAGTACATGACAAACTTTATATGGTTTATAGAAACTCATAGTTGTGAACTAGGTGAAAACATTCATTACAGAGACATATATATGGCAAGCTGCCATACAGTGCAATCGCAGTTGACAGCTTGTTGAACTCCAGACTTTAAAGATGTCAGCCGCAACAGTGCGTGAACGAGAGGAAGAAGCTGAACAAATGTTCAGCGAATTAAGTATAAAAGGAGCAAAACGGGGTGTACAAAACAAAGATACTTCCCCCCAAGATATGGACATTCAGCAAATATTAAGGGCATTTGAAAAATTACATCGTAAGGAAATGACAAAATGGTGGGAAGTGAAATCACTTTCTAAATATTTGGATGTTGGCCGTATACCACGGGGTCTGTGGATTCTCATTGCACCCAGCTTTGAGAACCTGGATCCCGATATGCTTGAGGAGTGGGCTACCAGCAATTTAGAGGCCTCGGCTTGATTAGTCCGCATTTTGATAAAATACGCAGACAAAGATAGAGCAAAAATTCTCCTGGAAATTGAGACGCTGGAGTCTACACTTGCGTCAAGGCCCGAGAGGGAGATAATCTCGAAATTTAAAACACAGATGCAAGTAAGGCTTAAAAAACAGGAAGACGGGGGTTGTGGCCGGGCAACATGGCTGAGCGGACGTAATCCATCTTGGCTCCCGGACTGCGCTGGTGTTCTGGATGCCTAAATGCCGCATATTGTCACCGGAGCTGCAGCTGAGACCGCCCAGAGGGAGATCTAGGGCTGGCGAAAGTGGGGAAACCAAGATCTGCGCATGGGATAGCCCCTGAGTGTCATACTGGGATCCTGCCAGGTCGGCCCGGAGCGAGCCAAAATGGCGGCCGCAGTCTCATAAGATGGGGAGACCTACCCGTACTGGACCAGCGGGCACGGGACGAGACAGGAGCAGTGGCCCCACCGACGCTGGCAACAGGCAAGCCTTGATGAGCGGTGAGCAGACACGATGCCTGCGGTGTGAGGTCTGCTGAGAAAGAGGGCCCACTACGCATCGTCCCGCCATCCCCCGCATCTTGGCAGACATACGGGCGAAGCAGACCGGGAGATTGACGGACCCTCAGGGGCATTCCCAAGTAAGGCAAGGCGGCAGAATTGGCCTGCAACTCGAGTCGGGGATGAGGTGGTGTTTGCCCCCTATCGAGCTGCATGCAAGCGACGTGCCTGACCCTAAGATGGCGGCCAGGCAGGGCAACAATCAGTGAGCTGCCTCTCCCACCGACTACTCCCTGGTAACGGCGCTTGCCCCAGGGGGATGTGTAGGAAGAGAGACTGACCCTAGAAGATCGAAGCTGGTACCTGGGGCGAGGGTGCTGACTGAAGAAGGCCTGCGCACCGGAACGGTAGAGGCCCAGGCAACCACAGGATGTGCTGTCAGCTTCAGAGACCGGCCTGCTCATCACTTCCCTCACGGAGGCCAGGCACGCCACCTAACTAGTGCCGAGGCACGAAAAGAAGAGCTTTCATCCGGCCTCACCGGCGATACACCAGTTCGGCCCTATGAACTAGGTGATGCCCAGCATCCACGGATCCTTGAAGTCCGAGGCTCATGAGTAGTGACCAGCATGTAGGGGTCCGCTGTATGTACTATAGCTATTAAAATCGAGGGCACCGCCCTAAGAGACCAGCGCCTGCAAGGATCTTGGACAGAAACGCCCGCTGAGACCTCCCGACGCCATACAGGTGTGAGACGCAGTACAGATTGATATTGCGACCCAGGGCCCCCCTTGCTGGAACAGTGGGGGGCAGGCAGGGCCAGCCTCTATGCCGCCGAAGAAGACGGTGACCAGAGCGTCGAATAAGGTTTCCCACTTTTTTCCACCGGCGGACAAACTATTGCCACTGGATAGCGCCAAGGGAGCGAGCACCTTGGCTCTTACCAAGGATGACCTCATGGCCTCCCTACGGGATTTTAAGACAGAGCTACGGAGAGAGCTGAGCCAGGAAATCATGTCCTCCATCGACCAATTGAAGTCTGATCTCAACGTAAAGTTGGCTAACCTCCAACAAGATGTGGACTCAGTGGGCACCAGGGTGGTCGATCTGGAGGCGCAAACCCAGGAAACAGACAAACGCACTGCCGAGTTAAAGGAAAATGTGCTCACCCTCCAAGACCAGCTCCGTCAAACCCAGTTAAAAGCAGAAGATTTAGAAAATAGAGCGCAACGGGAGAATCTATGGATTCGAGACCTGGAGGAAGGGGCGGAAGGACCAGATCTTGAAGCGTTCCTAGAGGGGCTGTTCGCAGAGATCACCAGCCCGCAGACACTCAAGATCAAGCTTGAAAGAGTGCACCGAGTTGGAGGCTCACCGACCGGCGGACGCCAGCAGACGAGAGACGTCCTTGCGAAATTCCACTCCTACAAGGTGAAGGAAGCGGTACTTCTAGCAGCTTGGAAAAAAGGCGCTATTTCCTTCCAGGGACACTCCTGCACCATTTACCAGGACTTGGCACCTGCGACCCTGGCACGGAGACAACAATTTCGACCCATCACAGCTAAACTACGCAACGACAAAATTAAGTACCAATGGACCTTCCCATTTGGTTTGAGCTATCCTAACAAGCAACGACACATTATATACCTAAGAGAGCGCCTGGAGCTGTTAGGTCTCTCCACAGAGGATTCTGAGCCCCCAGAAAACAAAACGCAAGGACCACGGAGTAATGGCTCCCCCATGTCACAATGGTCCACAAGTTCGAGAGGAAACCACAAATGATGCTGGTAGGAAGCACAATTAAGCCTCACCCAGAACTCGGAGTACAGGCTACTGGGGACTGACCTTGGTCAAACCAGAGGTGCCTCAGACCAGGATGGGTCTGCGAGGCCCGGGTCTTGGGAACGACTGGCCACACTACCCTTGGGAACAATTGTACTGACACGGCTGCGAATCGAGAACTGGCCAGCTTGAGGAGGGAACACACCGATGGACTATGACCACGAACGAGGCCAATTATGGACTATTACTTCCGGGGGTCACGCCTTCGAGTGCACCCCGACGGAAGGCCCTGCTATAGAGATACATGCGTTCAGAACCCTTGGGCACATGGTACGGTCTTGGACATACAGATCTGGCCGTGCCGCCTGATCCAGCTGGTAAGGTGATCCACACTCTTCAGAGCGTCCGGAGGGGGAGCGAGCCGGGACCTTGGTCACACCATCCCCCCGTCAGGTATACGTGGGATCCGACACTTGATGATGCTCCTAACGTTGTGTTTTGAGGTTTTAAGTTTGTTGGGGGGGGGTTGGGGGACTGGTGGCAGTTTTTTAAATGTTTTCAGCAACAATACGACTGGATTAGGATGCACTTCACACAGCAGACATACCCGGGTCATCCACCTCGTAGGGCCTTTGTAGCAAAAGGCAAGAGACCAACACACAGGTTCAAGCAGGGGCGGAGGGGTTCACCACCGGACAGATGGTACTCGCTATAGGCTCCTGGAATGTGAAGGGCCTTAATTCGCCTAAAAAATGGCAGAAAGTCTGGAAATATCTTACAGACCATCACCTTGACATAGTAGCTCTCCAGGAGACACACCTACCCAGAACAGAAGAAACTCGCCTTCATCACAAACAATATTTGTTGATTTATAGGGCCTCCGCACTCACTAAACACCGGGGAGTTGCGATCCTTTTTCATACCTCTATGAAATTTCAACCAACCGACACCAGCTCAGACAAGGAGGGGAGGTGGGTTATGGTTAAAGGCATCCTGAAGGGTACACTCTGTACATTTATCATGGTCTATGCACCTAACACAGGACAGGCAACCTTTTTACATGCGCTACTGGGGAAGATACAGGATTTTGCAGAGGGGCCAACAATCTTGCTAGGTGATTTCAACCTGACTTGGCAGGCGGATCTCAACAGCACCCACTCACATAGACTGGACCATAGCTCCTTTTCCACAGAGGCTAAACAACAAATATATGATATGGGCCTTCGGGATGCCTGGCAGACTCTCTATCCCCAGACACAAGACTATACTTTCTACTCCCATGTACACCGCACGTACTCTAGGCTCGACTATATCTTCATTAGCCAAAATTTAATGGGAACCCTCCAGGATGCTAAGATCTTCCCACTCTCCGTGTCGGACCACTGTCTGGTCTCGATCTGTCTGACATGGAGCAGTATTGGCCCCACCACTCCCAAATGGTACTTCCCAACCTCTCTTACGAGGGATAGGGTACTTTGTACAGAGTTGAGGGACACGATCACAGAATTTTTTTACTACGAATGTCCCCGCGGATACTTCAGTGCTTAATAATTGGGATGCCTTCAAGACCGTTTTTAGAGGAAAATGTATAGCACTTAACTCCACCCTGAATAAACAACAGACCAAAGAGCGGGTAGACCTGGAGGCCGAATTGGCGGTAGCGGAAACGAAACACAAAAATAACCCCACTGGGGAATCTCTATGTGCGCTTACCGCACTTCAGGGGAAACTTAGAGCCATCTACAACAACAGGGCAGAACTCACACTCTTGAAACTACGTCAGCTTTCCTACTCTCAGGGAAATAAGATTGGTAAACACTTAGCTCGGCAGCTGAAGGAAAAGCGGGAACAAGAGTACATAGGAGGGGTACGGGACGGGCAGGGAGGTCTGACTCACAAAGACGTGGAAAAAGCAGATATCTTTGGCTCCTTTTACAGAACCCAATACACAGGGGAGCCACGGGATGTAGACGAGCAACATAGATACCTTCAGACACTACAGCTCCCCCAAGTCTCACAGGAATGGAACGACAAACTTACAGCCCCCATAACCTCTGAGGAGGTCACCTCAGTCATTAAATCTCTGAAACTGCAGAAAGCCCCAGGCCCAGATGGGTTTATGGCCCAATTCTACAAAACCTTCGCCCCCGACCTTGTACCCTATCTTACACACCTTTTTAATAAAATGGCAGAGGAAGGTGAAGTCACTCCCTCGATGGCGGAGGCTGTAATCACAGTTATTCCTAAACAGGGGAAGAACCCACAAATGTGCGCTTCCTACCGTCCCATCGCACTTTTAAATCTAGATGCAAAGCTATACTCGGCTATTCTAGCGGCTCCACTGAATGACCTTATGCCAGACCTCATCCTCCCTGACCAATCTGGATTTATCAAAGGTCGCCAGACTCATGATAACACCAGACGCATAATACACCTTATTGAGAAAGCCAACAGGCGACAGATTCCTGCAGTACTAGTAGGGCTAGATGCTGAGAAGGCTTTCGACAGGGTGGATTGGGCATTCTTCTTTAAAACGCTTGTACACTTTGGGTTCGCTGCTAAATTTATTAACATGATTAGAGCCAACTATGTCCAACCTCGCTCGAGAGGACAGGTAAATGGCATCCTGTCTGCCCTTTTCCCCTGACTAGGGGCACCTGCCAGGGGTGCCCGTTATCACCCCTACTGTTCGCCCTTAGCATTGAGCCACTGGCCATGTCCATTTGCACAGCCCCGGAGATAAAGGGAATATCTTTTAGTGGTGATACGCATAAAATCTCGCTCTTTGCTGACGATGTGCTCTTGTCTCTTACCGAACTGGCCATCTCTCTCTCAACGCTTCAAACTGAACTCACGCGCTTTGAAGCAGTAGCGGGCTTCAAGGTCAATATGGATAATTCCTATATACCTAATCTCACGGTCCCAGAGGATGAGGTCAGAGCGCTACAGATACACACTCAGCTACAGTGGACCTCCCGTCCTCTCCAATACTTGGGAATTCAACTGACGCCACGAGTAGAGGGGCTGTATAGGGCTAAGTTCCCGCCCTCCCTCTTGAGGCTCCAAGCGGACCTCGTGTGCTGGAAGCCACTCTTTATATCCTGGCTAGGCCGTATACATATGGTTAAAATGACTGTGCTCCCTAAACTCCTGTATCTGTTTCAGGCACTTCCTATTGAACTCGACAAAGACTACCTCCCCAAAGTTAGATCCATGATACTGAGATTCATATGGCAAGGGGGACGGGCACGTTTTTCCTTCTCAATCCTGAGAAGACTGAGGATGGAGGGTGGAGTGGGCCTCCCAGACTTTGGACTTTATTATAAAGCAACTCAATTACGGGTGGTGACCGAATGGGCCAAGAAGGAGTCGGAGAAACACTGGCTCCATATGGACAGAGCTATTGCAGGGAGGACGATATGGGACCTCATATGGAGACCCAAGAGGGAGAGACCCGCGAATGCCTACATTAGTACCCCTACACGGACTACCTTGAAAGTATGGGACTCTATATCAGGGAACGAACAATGGACCACATTCCCATCACCATATACACCAATCCACTTTAATCCGGCATTTCCCCCGGCAACCCGGGAAGGACCCTTTGACCCATGGAGGGAGGGCGGATGTCGGGCGCTGACACACTTATTTCATAATTATGATTTTCTCACTTACTGCAGGAGGGACTACGGATTGGAACCTGCTGAACTCTTTCACTACATTCAATTGAAACACTGGGCCCTCACACCCCATATTCAAGAAGCAGCTACACGCCCGCTCAAGAAGTTTGAAACCTTCGTACAAAATGTAGACTCTATGAAAGGAGTGAAGTCATTTCTATATAACTATCTCCTTACCTCTATGCACTCTCCGAGACCTCGTTATATGAGTATGTGGGAAGGAATGTTGCACCGGGATATCCAAGACAGGGAGTGGACAGGGCTGTGGTCGGACATCACGAAATTCAATCACTCTATAGAGCTACGGGAAGCCCACCTTAAAACAATGATGGACTGGTACCTGTACCCTGCTAAGCTCAAAAAAATATTCCCAAACACAGCAGATACTTGCTGGAGGGGATGTGGACTCTCAGGTGACTTTCAACATATTTGGTGGGACTGCCCCGTTATACGACCCTTCTGGGAGGAAATTCTTGTACAGATTAAAGCTATGTTGGGGTACCCTATTCCGACTACTATGGCAGAGATTCTCCTGGGCCTCCGTGACCCCTCACTCATGCATCAAACCAAGGCAGATAAGGCTATTATGTGGACGTGCATTGGGGCAGCAAAGGTAGCGATAGCGGCAGCCTGGAAAAGGTGGGAGGCTCCCGCTATCTCGTTATGGCACTCCAGGCTCTGGAAACTATTATGTCTTGAAAGGATGGCAGATATATTCCGAGATGATTACAAAAATTTTGAATATAGATGGGGCCCGCTAGTTGCTTTCCTTACAAGAGGATTACCGTTAGCAGTGTGTCCTGCTTCCATCAGAGAGATGCATCTTTTTCAATTTTAAATCACTTAGGCATCACATGAGTCGGAAACGCGTTGCAGTTGGGTAGCCGCCACCAGTACTGGGTTGGGAGGGAGAGGGGTGGGGGGTCTTTCTACCTTTTCTTAATTCTGGGAGTTCTACTTCTGGGGGTCTCTCCCCCCGAGGGGCACCATCCCCGTTGGAAGGTTTAGAGTTAAAACCGTCACAAAAGAAAGACGGGTGATGGGTATATTATGTTATAGAATAAGCTTACTCCCCGCCCTTACACTTATAGAACCTGTACTTATTGTATTAGGTCTTTTTGAGAAACAGGTCGGGATATGTGACTAGTAGCATGCATCAACCCTGGACTTTTCATAATACCATATTTGCTAACTTATGTCGATGTATCACCCGTCAGTTTGTCTTGCAAAATATGAAAAATGCTAATAAACACATGTTTGACAAAAAAAAACAGGAAGACTTAATCAAACGGAGGAAAGTAACAAAATTCACACGTGAAAAAATAGACTACGAGACATGTCAAACTTTTACATTTGCGAAACGTTTCATTGGGTGGATGTCTAGTGCTTATTCTATGCAACAGCTACATGAAATCTCCCTGCCCCCTGTGAGCCGTTTGCGGCTTTGGGGATCCCACCCCTCGGGCAGGCTCAACTAACTGTGTCCCAGAAGTCCACAGGAGCCCAAGCAGGGACTTATCTGCTTTCATCCAACAGGAGCTGCAAAAATTCTCCCACTGGGTGGCAGCAGATATTTGTTTCTCTGTCCGTGCTCTTGTGGGAAGGGAAACTGATTGCTCCCAGATAGCGGGAGCAAGCACAAACAGCTGCTCCGCCAGGCAGGAGCAAGGATGTAAGTTATAGTTAGCTCAGGTAACTAAAACTGCTAAATTTCTATGGTTTTGTACAAGTGGAATCTGAGACTAACAATAATGTCCCAGTAATCTCAGTTTTTTTCAGTGAATTTCTATGTTTTTTTAATTATATTTCCTAACTATGGCTTCCCTGCAACCTTTGGTTTTTTAAGTGAATTTCTAAGGTTTTTCAAATTCTATTCCCTAACTATAACGTCCTTGTAACCTTTGTTTTTCTAAGTGAATTTCTATGTTTTTTTTTTTAACTAGTAGTCGTGTTTGCAGAGTGGTGGAAAAAGGGGGTGGGGCCTTCGATCAGCTCACAGCAATCCCACTGTGTGGGACTTATTGGAGGTAACAGGAGGGATTATTAGCCTCCAAGGACCCTCAGCATCCAAGAGAACTTCATCCCCCAACGAGTAGTGCACCAGGTGGCACATTTGCAGAGTGGTGGAGAAAGGGGGTATGGCCTCCGAAGACCTCTTAGCAGTCCCTCAGTATGGGACGTACTGGAGGTAACAGGAAGGGTTGTTGGCCACGAAGGACCCTCAGGAGCCAAGGGGACTTCATACCCTAACTAGTAGTGTGCCAGGAGACGCATTTGCAGAGTGGTGATAAAAGGGGTGGGGCCACCAACAGCCTCATAGTAATCCCACTGTGTGCGACTTACTGGAAGCAATAAGAGGGGTTGTTGGCCCCCAAGGACCCTTAGCTATTAAGGGGACTTCATCCCCCAACAAGATGTGCACCAGGAGGCCCCTTTACAGAGTGGTAGTGTAAGGGGGCGGGCCTCCTGTTAAGATCATCTTTTGATTTAATCCCTCGAGAGAAATTGTGGGTTGTACTTTAGGAGATGGGGATGTCAATCGATCTGCTACACTTATTAATCCACTTACATAATGGGAATTATGCACAAGTGAGGTGGGGCGGGGAGGGAAAATTGATGGGATGCTAGACATCTCTAGAGGGGTTCGACAGGGATGTATTATTGCTCCAACCTTGTTTACATTCTATATAAATAGGCTAATAGAAACGGTATACGACTGCAAAGATGACCCCCCTAAACTAGCCGACCAATGAATCCCTGCCCTCCTCTTTGCAGATGATACATTGATAATATCTCAGACACCCACGGGATTACAAACCATCCTGAATCGTTTTCCGGATGCTTCTGAAAAATTTGGCCTGGACATTAACACCCTTAAAACCAAATTTATGACTTTCTGGCCACATAGGACATTCAGAGGGAAAGCGAGGCTTGGATCCAGGAACCAGGACCAGGTTAAAGATTTTGAATACCTGGGTGCAAGGCTAGCCAATAACCTATCATGGGCTGCTCAAATACTGAATAGCCAGATGACCATACAACATTTTGAGGTGGCAATTGTAAGGAAATTGAATAGATACAATTTCGACCCCATTTCTCCAGATTCTCGTCCAGCAGGCAGTTGCTGAAGTTAAAGAGCTGGATAAAACGTGATTAATGCCCTGGTTTAAGCATGTTAAGGAGAGTTTGACCAGGAGAATGGTAGCTAAATTGAAGAATATATACTGGGATTATAACCTGCAAAGCTGGTTGTCCCCTCACTTTAACAGGGCACTTTATTGATGTTAAAAGCACTTTGGTTTTTTAACAATTTATGAACCAGATAGGACCCCATTAGATAGATCTGTTTTTTTTTTTATTTAGAAATGTGATCCTTCCTGTGAATGCAGTTAGAAGTAAGTGGCGGACAAGTTCCATTACGTCACCCTGTCTGGCTTGTAAATTAAGCACTGAATCTGTGGAGCTTTTTATGTTTTTCTATCCTGCCTATGAAAAAGCTGGGATGACATGGGTAATCCCAGTCTTTTGGCTACATTTTATAATACGACTGTAGGAGAGTAGGATCTGCCTCTTATGTTGCCCCCACTTTTTGTCTGATGTTTACACTGGTTTCTGGCTATAGTCTGGCTGGGCCCCTGCTAATCAGGGCCCAGCCTCTCTGTTCTCTCTAAACGATTTGGAGTGCACTCTAGGTGAACTAGTGATTGGATACTGTGGTACCTTATGAGTCCCTAGTATATGGTACCTTAGGTACCAAGGGCATAGGTACTTCACAGGCCTACCAGGGGCTGAAGCATGTATTATGCCACCCCTGGGAAGCAGACTAAATCTGACACCACAGGCCTGCTACAGCAGCCTGAGTGAGGAAGTGCTAGCACCCCTCACTGAGATATAGGCTACCTATATCTCTCCTACACACACATATAACCCTATCAGTCACCCCTAAGGCAGGCCCTATCAATCCTGAGGGCAGGGTGCTTGGCTTCTATGTGAGGGGGTGCCTCTGCCTGAGCAGGGCCCCTCTGCAGCTCTCAGAGTCCATTCTCTGGTGCTGTTTGTGGATGCGGTTAAACCATATACTTTTAAGTGCATTATATCCTCGCGGTAAAATGCTAACTTTGGAATGGCTGCATCGAAACATGTCATGTTTGGTGTCAAACACCTTGGAATACTACCCCCCCGCCAGTCCTGGCGGCGGGGGTAGCATTCCACCCTTCTAGAGGGATAGACATGTACCTACTGTGGAAACGCGGTAGAATCCGACAGAGCCCTGGCATCACAAAATGGATGCCACCAGTCACAGACACTGGGCTGCCCTCCTGCTGATGACCAACACTCGCAGTGGAGGGAGCCCAACAATAGATATCCTGTCCCAAGAGGGTGTGACCACCTCCCATACAGGGTTTAGTGTATTGGGGCTGGGTGGGTGCACTCTTAGAGTGCTTTGAAGTCCTGCACTGGGGGAGCAGAAGGCTCCTCTGTGCATATGCCAGTTCAAACCGGCTCAGGGGCTACCTGTCCCTGCTCTGGCGCAAAACTGGACAAAGGGAAGTGGGTGTAACCACCCACTCCCCTGACCCTCCCATAGGTAGGGTCATAGAGCTAGTCCCTCCCCTCCTTTTAGTATAAGAGGGGGAACCTGTGCATTGCACCCTAGATTTCCCTGGACGACACTCTACAAGAAGAATCCCGGACCTTCGACGTTCCACTACCTTTGGAAGACTGAAGAATCTCCCTTGGAGTCAAGGAGTGACTCCCCTGCTTGGCAGGCACCAAAAACTACAAACGACGGTTGCAAACTACGCCGCTCCTGCCGGAGTCCGAAGTCTCTGTAGCCCAAAAAGTAGATTTCCTGACTTCTCAAAGGCCATCGTGAGTCCCCAGCGAAGCTGAGGCCAGTAGCCCCCAAGAGTAATGAGGAACCGCGACCCCTGGGTACCGTGCACTATTGTCGAGTGCAACCCCTTCACAACGTTCCACGAACTTGTGCTTTGGACCACGTGTGGTCCCAGCCTCCAGCAGGAATCTCTCTTAAGATCAGCAGTCTACCATGTCCCGAGTGACCGTGGGCCCCTGTGAGAGAATCCTCCTGAGGCATCTTTGCGATCCCTTGCCAGCCAGCTTGTGGGTCCCCAGAAGACTTTCCAAATAAACCAAAGGGCTCCCCTGGTTTCTCCAGGCCTGCCCTGACTTACCCTTTCTGGGTGAGTTCCACAGACCTTGCTGGTTTGCGCCATTGCATCTTCACACGTTCCTCGAGACTTGCTGTTACCAAGGCTTGTTGGCTCCGACTGCGTTGCCGACACCGCAGTAAGCCGCAAACATCGTGGGCACGCCGAATCCAGCTCCTGGTTGTCGTCGACGCCTCCTGGACCTCGTGGCTGAAGAGTCAAGGCAACCTTGAACAACCTGAACCCTGCGACGATGGTGGGCATTCATCTTCCTTGCCCCGAGTCACTGCCAAGTGACTTTGAACACTGTCCCCTCTGCTTTCAGGTCATCCTTCTACCGAATCCAGGCTTGGATTCCACCGGACACTTCTTCGGACTTCACAAGCAGCAAGTCTTCTTTGTTCGCCATTGAAAACGACGCCGCGACCCGACACCAAAGGACACCTGTGCACCCTGCTTCCCTGGGTGAGGTAACTCCAGCACTCTGGTGCTCCTGTGGGTGTGGGCCCTCGAACTACTTATCCTGTAAGTGACTTGCTTGTAGGTTCACCAGAAGTATCCTAAAACTCTTACTTTCCCCGTGCGATTCTCGCACTGACTCGTACCTGGTTCGCGTCTGTGTTAGACACACCGCGTCCGACTCCCTTGCAAAATCCTATCTGTAGACCGTATCCTTTGACTCGTACTGAGTCCGATCGGTGTGTTCGCCTCGAACACGCAAGGGGCCTTGAACATTGATATCACGATCGCGTCTGAGCGCATAGACTCGTACAGGATTCGCATCGGTGCCAGGTCACCGCGTCCGTCCCCTGTGGGTCTCCTACAACTACCTGGGGTGGTTCTTGGGGGTCCCTCGATTCTAGATGCCCTAGACCTAGGTCTAGCAAACTAAGATTGTAATATTCAATTGTGCTAAACTTATCCTGATAATATTTGACTTGTACATATGGTCCTATCCTCTAATCTCATAAAGAGATTAGTAGAGAGTGTTTATTAATACATACATATATATTTGATATATATACCTGTGTGGTGTCTTTTCATTTGGTGATTCAAGAGATTGTGTGGTAAAACAAGCTGCTTTACATTCCTTCAAGACTTAGCCTGAAGGCTGCTCTCCACAGCTACCACTAGGATAGCTTTCTATAAAGGTTGTCTTAAACTTATCTACCATAAGAGTCGAATTGTTCTGGGGCAAGGTGTCCACTTTAATTAGTGAACAGCATATACCAGGCCAACTTCTCACATTGGTGGGCAGCGTGTGGGATTCCAGCTTGCTATTGTTTTACCAGAAAATCTCTATTTGAATTACTAACTGAAAACCACTATAGGTACTTAAGGTACATATAAAGTCAAGCTTAGTATCGATAAGTTCTACTGAACTTAGAGCTGTGTGCCAAGGGATAGCACACCCTTTCTACAGCTCAAGCTAGGATCAGTAGGCCACAAACTAGTGTAGGTAGTACAACACTGCACAACACTAGAATGTCCTTAACGGGTGGAACCAGTGGATCCACCCAGCCTCAGTACAAGGACATGGCTTTCTCTGACTTGAGAGCCATGTGTGTTGAAAGACACCTGAGACTAGGACAGAGTCCCTCAACCCTGCACCTGATAGATCTGCTGACAGCAGATGATCTTAGGGTGGCTCTAGGAGCCAATGGGTCTGAATCAGTGGGTGGGTCAATTACAGTATCTGGGTCAGATGATGAAAATCCGAATGACCAGGACTCTGTGATTGAAGGGCCAGGCCTCAAGGGGCCTGAAAAGGACAGAGGAATTCTCCTAAGAGAACTGACAGAGTGGATGAGAGGCATAGGTCCCCTTCCAGGGAATCTGAGCACTCTTATCACTCTGTCAGAGAATTTGTCCAACAGAGGAACTCATACTTTCCCATAAGAGAGACCTCCTCTGAAAGAATGTGCAAACTGCTGCGGTATAAGGAAGCAAGAGTTGCCCTCAGAACCAAGCTGTTGGCACTGGATAGAGAAGCCATGGAGATCCAGAGAACTTCTCGACGAGAGGGGTTAGAACCCCTTGGTGGCAGCAACAGTGTCCCTAGAGGCAGAGAATCTATTCCAGACCATAGGAACCTGAGCAAGGTTGTTCCTCCCTACCAGAGTGGGGATGATATCCACAAGTGGATAACTGCTATGGAGAGGGCCTGTAGAGTACAGCAGGTCCCCCAGAAACAGTGGGCAGCAATCTTGTGGCTCTCCTTTTCAGATAAAGGTAGAGACAAGCTCCTCACTGTTAGAGAAGAGGATGCTGATGATTATGAAGTCCTGAAGAGTGCACTGATAGATGGGTTTGGCTTAACCACTGAGCAGTACAGGCTAAAGTTCAGAGACACCCAGAAGGCACAGACTCAGGACTGGACTGACTTTGTTGATTGTGCAACCAAGGCTCTGGAGGGTTGGCTGGTTGGCAGTAGGGTTACTGATTTTAAGGGATTGTATAATCTGATGATGAGAGAACAAATCCTTAATAATTGCCAGAACCAGTTGTTGCATCAGTACCTGGTGGACTCGGATCTGACCTCTCCCCAAGAATTGGGAAAGAAGGCAGACAAGTGGGTCAGAACCACGGTGAGGCAGAAACCCCAGAACCAAGGGGGTGACACCAAGAAGCAAGATCCTAAGGGCTCTGAGAAAGGTGGGGATAAGTCAAAAGACCAGAAGTCTTCACAAGGGCCCCAAAAATCTGCATCTGGTGGGGAGTCACAATCGAACAAGGGAAAAGGCCAAAAGAAGCCCTGGTGCAAATTCTGTAAACAGAAAGGGCACTGGACTTCTGACTGTAACAAGTCCAAAGACCAAACCACCACCACTCCTGCCCCTAAGGCAACTGTTCCCCCTAGTTCAGCTACTGGTGGAGGTGGTACACAGACTAAGGGTTTAGTAGGGTTGACCCTGGGTTCTGAAGTGGACTCTGACCTAGTCAGAGTGCCCACTCAGGCAATGCTGATTTGTGAGGGAGACCTTAATATGTCCTTCCTAGTGAGTCCCAGTAATCTGGGCAAATACAAACAGCAGCCTGTAATAAATGGCAAACAGGCTTTGGCATTTAGGGACACAGGTGCTAGTGTCACCATGGTGGCAGAGGATCTTGTGGACCCTGGACAGATCATCCTGGGCGAAATGTACCAGGTGACCAATTCAAGCAATGTCCAGACCTACCATAGTCTGGCAGTTGTGAATTTCTCCTGGGGAGGGGTAACTGGCCTCAAGAAGGTTGTAGTCAGTGCAGACCTCCCTGTCGAATGTCTATTGGGCAATGATCTAGAGACTTCAGCCTGGTCTGAAGTAGAGTTATGGACTCATGCTGAGATGTTGGGCATCCCTGCAGAGGTATTTGCTGTGACCAGGTCTGGATCCTGGAACAATGGACCAGATGCTTCCCAAGAGGAGGAGCAGTAGGGTAAAGGCAGTGCCTTCCCCTCTGTCTCAGATCACAGATTCACCCCCAGAGGGAGGTGAAGCAGATCCTGAAGAAGGAACTGCCCCAGAGGGACTTGAGCCTGATCAGGTTGAGTTCTTGGGGGCAGGGGGCCCTTCTAGGGAAGATCTGAGGAAGGAGCAACAGTGCTGCCCCTCTCTTGAACCCCTCAGACAGCAGGCTGCTGCTGAGGCTGCTGGGAGTGCTAGTGGGTCCCATAAAGTTTATTGGGATGAGGGACTCCTATATTCTGAAGGTAGAGACCCAGCCCCTGGAGCCACCAGGAGGTTGGTAATACCTCAGAAGTTTAGGGGGTTCCTCTTGACCTTAGCACATGATATCCCTTTAGCAGGACACTTGGGCCAAAACAAGACCTGGGACAGGCTTGTTCCACATTCTCATTGGCCACATATGTCAGAGGACACAAAGGAGTTTTGTCGCTCCTGTGTCACATGCCAAGCCAGTAGTAAGGCAGGTGGCACAACAAAGGCCCCCTGATACCACTACCTGTGGTGGGGGTACCCTTTGAAAGGGTAGGGATTGACATTGTTGGTCCCCTTGACCCTCAAACTGCATCTGGGCACAGATTTATCCTGGTGGTAGTGGACCATGCCACCAGGTACCCAGAAGCAATTCCCCTGAGGACCACCACAGCCCCTGTGGTGGCAAGAGCCCTCACTGGAGTCTTCTCCAGAGTGGGTTTTCCAAAGGAGGTCATTTCTGACAGAGGTACCAACTTCATGTCAGGGTATCTAAAAGCAATGTGGAAGGAGTGTGGTGTAACTTACAAGTTCACCACCCCCTATCACCCACAATGCAATGGTTTAGTTGAACGATTCAACAAAACCTTGAAAGGAATGATTAAAGGACTCCCAGAGAAGCTTAGGCGGAAATGGGACCTTCTTCTTCCTTGCCTGTTGTTTGCCTTCAGAGAGGTTCCACCGAAGGGGGTTGGCTACAGCCCATTTGAGCTTCTGTTTGGGCATCCTGTGAGAGGTCCACTGTGTTTGGTAAAAGAGGGCTGGGAGTTACCTCTCAAGCCCCCCAAACAAGATGTGATGGACTATGTACTTGGTCTCCGCTCCCGGATGGCTGAGTACATGAAAAAGGCAACCAAAAACCTAGAGGCCAGCCAAGAATTACAAAAAGCTTGGCATGACCAAAAGGCTGTACTGACTGTATACCAGCCAGGACAGAAAGTGTGGGTGTTGGAGCCTGTGGCCCCAGCAGCCCTCCAGGACAAGTGGAGTGGCCCCCATACAATAGTTGAACAGAAGGGAGAAGTCACCTATCTGGTGAATCTTGGAACTCCCAGGAGCCCCCTGAGGGTGCTCCATGTCAACCGACTAAAGCCATATGTTGACAGGGCTGACATGGGCTTGCTCATGGCAACTGATGAGGACCAGGAGGAGGAGAGTGACCCTCTCCCTGACCTGCTCTCTCAGAACCCTGATGATGGGTCAGTAGATGGTGTTGCTTTGGCAAGCAGCCTCACTGACCATCAGCAAACTGAGTGCAGACAAGTTCTGCAACAGTTTAGACATATGTTTAGCCTGACCCCTAGTCAGACTTCCTGGTGCACCCACGAGGTGGACACTGGAGACAGTCTGCCTGTCAAGAATAAAATCTACAGGCAACCTGACCATGTCAGGGACTGTATCAGGACTGAAGTCCAGAAAATGTTGGAGCTAGGTGTAATTGAGCCTTCAGATAGCCCTTGGGCTAGTCCAGTAGTCCTGGTACCCAAGCCTCATACCCAGGGTGGTAAGAAAGAAATGAGGTTTTGTGTAGACTACAGAGGCCTCAATGCAGTCACTAGGACTGATGCCTATCCCATACCGAGGGCAGATGAGCTGATTGATACTTTGGCCTCAGCCAAGTATCTAAGCACGTTTGACCTAACAGCTGGCTAATGGCAGATCAGATTGGCTGATGATGCAAAAGCCAAGACAGCATTTCGACCCCTGGTGGGCACTACCACTTTGTGGTGATGCCCTTTGGATTGAAAAATGCACCTGCCACTTTTCAGAGGTTGGTGAATAAAGTTCTGACAGGGTTGGAAACTTATTGCTCAGCTTATCTAGATGATATTGCTGTCTTTAGTTCCTCCTGGCAGGATCACCTGGTCCACCTCAGGAATGTTTTGGAGGCCCTGCAAAGGCAGGCCTCACTATCAAGGCCACTAAGTGCCAGATAGGGCAGAGTCAGGTTGTATACCTGGGCCACCTTGTAGGTGGAGGTCAGGTTCAGCCTTTACAGAGCAAGATCCAGACCATAATGGAATGGGTTGCTCCAACCACCCAGACACAGGTGAGAGCCTTCTTAGGCCTATCTGGGTACTATAGGAGGTTTGTCAAGGGATATGGATCTATAGTGACCCCCTTGAATGATCTGACCTCAAAGAAAATGCCAAAAAAGGTTCAGTGGACAGCTAGCTGTCAAAAGGCATTTGAAGACCTAAAGCAGGCCATGTGCACTGCCCCCATCTTACAGAGTCCAGACTACACCAAAAAGTGCATTGTCCAAACAGATGCTTCTGAGCTGGGTGTGGGAGCTGTACTGTCTCAACTGAATGATGAAGGTCAAGACCAGCCAGTAGCTTTTATTAGCAGAAGGCTGACCCCTAGAGAGAAACGTTGGTCAGCTATAGAGAGGGAGGCCTTTGCTGTGGTATGGGCCCTGAAGAAGCTGAGGCCATACTTGTTTGGTACTCACTTCATAGTTCAGACCGACCACAAGCCCCTCCTATGGCTTAAACAAATGAAAGGAGAAAACCCAAAACTTTTGAGGTGGTCCATTTCCCTACAGGGGATGGACTATACAGTGGAACATAGACCTGGGACCCAACATGCCAATGCAGATGGACTCTCAAGGTATTTCCACTTTGAACACGAAGACTCAACTGGTCAAGGTTAGTTTAGTGTCCCTGCTTTTGGGGGGTTGTGTAGGAGAGTAGGATCTGCCTCTTATGTTGCCCCCACTTTTTTTCTGATGTTTACACTGGTTTCTGGCTATAGTCTGGCTGGGCCCCTGCTAATCAGGGCCCCAGCCTCTCTGTTCTCTCTAAACTATTTGGAGTGCACTCTAGGTGCACTAGTGATTGGATACTGTGGTACCTTATGAGTCCCTAGTATATGGTACCTTAGGTACCAAGGGCATAGGTACTTCACAGGCCTACCAGGGGCTGAAGCATGTATTATGCCACCCCTGGGAAGCAGACTAAATCTGACACCACAGGCCTGCTTCAGCAGCCTGAGTGAGGAAGTGCTAGCACCCCTCACTGAGATATAGGCTACCTATATCTCTCCTACACACACATATAACCCTATCAGTCATCCCTAAGGCAGGCCCTATCAATCCTGAGGGCAGGGTGCTTGGCTTCTATGTGAGGGGGTGCCTCTTCCTGAGCAGGGCCCCTCTGCAGCTCTCAGAGTCCATTCTCTGGTGCTGTTTGTGGATGCGGTTAAACCATATACTTTTAAGTGCATTATATCCTCGCGGTAAAATGCTAACTTTGGAATGGCTGCATCGAAACATGTCGTGTTTGGTGTCAAACACCTTGGAATACTACCCCCCCCGCCAGTCCTGGCGGCAGGGGTAGCATTCCACCCTTCTAGAGGGAAAGACATGTACCTACTGTGGAAACGCGGTAGAATCCGACAGAGCCCTGGCATCACAAAATGGATGCCATAAGTCACAGACACTGGGCTGCCCTCCTGCTGATGACCAACACTCGCAGTGGAGGGAGCCCAACAATAGATATCCTGTCCCAAGGGGGTGTGACCACCTCCCAGACAGGGTTTAGTGTATTGGGGCTGGGTGGGTGCACTCTTAGAGTACTTTGAAGTCCTGCACTGGGGGAGCAGAAGGCTCCTCTGTGCATATGCCAGTTCAAACCGGCTCAGGGGCTACCTGTCCCTGCTCTGGCGCGAAACTGGACAAAGGGAAGTGGGTGTAACCACCCACTCCCCTGACCCTCCCATAGGTAGGGTCATAGAGCTAGTCCCTCCCCTCCTTTTAGTATAAGAGGGGGAACCTGTGCATTGCACCCTAGATTTCCCTGGACGACGCTCTACAAGAAGAATCCCGGACCTTCGATGTTCCACTACCTTTGGAAGACTGAAGAATCTCCCTTGGAGTCAAGGAGTGACTCCCCTGCTTGGCAGGCACCAAAAACTACAAACGACGGTCTCAAACTACACCGCTCCCGCCAGAGTCCGAAGTCCCTGCAGCCCAAGAAGTAGATATCCTGACTTCTCAAAGGCCATCGTGAGTCCCCAGCGAAGCTGAGGCCAGTGGACCCCAAGAGTAATGAGGAACTGTGACCCCTGGGTACCGTGCACTATTGTCGAGTGCAACCCCTTCACAATGTTCTACAAACTTGTGCTTTGGACCACGTGTGGTCCCAGCCTCCAGCAGGAATCTCTCCTAAGATCAGCAGCCTACCACGTACCGAGTGACCGTGGGCCCCTGTGAGAGAATCCTCCCAAGGCGTCTTCGCGATCCCTTGCCAGCCAGCTTGTGGGTCCCCAGAAGACTTTCCAAAGAAACCAAAGGGCTCCCCTGGTTGCTCTAGGCCTGCCCTAACTTACCCTTGCTGGGTGAGTTCCACAGACCTTGCTGGTCTGCGCCATTGCCTCTTCACATGTTCCTCGAGACATGCTGTTACCAAGGCTTGTTGGCTCCGACCGAGTTACCGATACCGCAGTAAGCTGCAGACATTGTGGGACACGCCGAATCCAGCTCCTGGTCATCTTCGACGCCTCCTGGACCTCGTGGCTGAAGAGTCAAGGCAACCTTGAACGACCTGAACCCTGCGACGACGGTGGGCATTCATCTTCCTTGCCCCGAGTCACTGCCAAGTGACTTTGAACACTGTCCCCTCTGCTTTCAGGTCATCCTTCTACCAAATCCAGGCTTGGATTCCACCGGACACTTCTTCGGACTTCACAAGCAGCAAGTCTTCTTTGTTCGCCATTGAAAACGACGCCGCGACCCGACACCAAAAGACACCTGTGCACCCGGCTTCCCTGGGTGAGGTAACTCCAGCACTCCGGTGCTCCTGTGGGTGTGGGCCCTCGAACTACTTATCCTGTAAGTGACTTGCTTGTAGGTTCACCAGAAGTATCCTAAAACTCTTACTTTCCCCGTGCGATTCTCGCACTGACTCGTACCTGGTTCGCGTCTGTGTTAGACACACCGCGTCCGACTCCCTTGCAAAATCCTATCTGTAGATCGTATCCTTCGACTCGTACTGAGTCCGATCGGTGTGTTCGCCTCGAACACGCAAGGGACCTTGAACATTGATATCACGATCGCGTCTGAGCGCATAGACTCGTACAGGATTCGCATCGGTGCCAGGTCACCGTGTCCGTCCCCTGTGGGTCTCCTACAACTACCTGGGGTGGTTCTTGGGGGTCCCTCGATTCTAGATGCCCTAGACCTAGGTCTAGCAAACTAAGATTGTAATATTCAATTGTGCTAAACTTATCCTGATAATATTTGACTTGTACATATGGTCCTATCCTCTAATCTCATAAAGAGATTAGTAGAGAGTGTTTATTAATAAATACATATATATTTGATATATATACCTGTGTGGTGTCTTTTCATTTGGTGATTCAAGAGATTGTGTGGTAAAACAAGCTGCTTTACATTCCTTCAAGACTTAGCCTGAAGGCTGCTCTCCACAGCTACCACTAGGATAGCTTTCTATAAAGGTTGTCTTAAACCTATCTACCATAAGAGTCGAATTGTTCTGGTGCAAGGTGTCCACTTTAATTAGTGAACAGCATATACCAGGCCAACTTCTCACAACGACTCACAGATGCTATTTGCATATTAAGTTCTGAATATACTGAGGGGGTTGTGTTTTCAGTATCAAGGTATCTACTGCATGCTTGGTGCATCAGATGCAAAATATTAGACGCTGATTAACATCCTCATGATAGCTGCTGATTTTAAACAACACACTTCCCATGCTGGTCAGTTTTTAAGATTGTTACTAAAGGGTATTGTATGTGTAAATTATTGTTTTAGGAATTCAGGGAGGCTGCAAGTATCTCTTCTCTCTAAAATTATCCAGTTTTATTGCATGCCTGGAGTATTAGATGGGAACTATAACATGTTGATTATTACTGTCATCATAGTTGTTCAATCTAAACACCTGCACTTTTATGATGATTACGTTTTTTAAATGTACCTAAGATTGATTATATGTACATATTTTGTTTCAATGCCCATGGTAGCTGTACTGTTTGTTTTGTTTTTTAAAATAAACATTGATCACTGATATAGACGCATACTTAACAAAAGTAATCCAGACAGATGTTATTATTCTGGTATTGGTTGGAGAGCAATTTGTACTGTAATTAGTGTTGTATGTCAAAACTTTCATGATGTATTTTTATATTGTGTATCGTATTTATTGTTGTTTTATGTGAAATCTTGTTTTATGCTCATAAATTGACCGAATAAACGAATACTAACAATACTAACAACTTACATGGCTCCTGTACCCCCTATAAGCCAGGCCATGCTTATAAGTTACTTACTAGACCTGCATCTTTCGTTCCTCCTTACAATGCTCTCTTGAACATCGGTGCGATGTTTCCCTACAGATATTTTATGTTGTGGTGTGACTCACGGTCCTGTTTATCTTCTCACTGTTTAGAAAACAGTAAAATGTTGTGGAGTTATAATGCATCCTCTTCCAATAAGAGCTTCTGATGTTCCTCTATGATCAACAAATAGTCTCACAAATGTGCAGATTTGAAAAACTGAATAAGTGTCTGCCAATTTTAAGTCAAAAAGTGGTTCCTTTAATATCTTCAGAAGAAACTTCTATTTTTCAGAGGTACATTCTGAAGCAGAAATACAGCAGCTTCCATTCCCAACTCACTTTTCAGATCTGTTTGGGGTTATATTTGATGCTTCTAATACAGCAAGCATTGCACATATATACAATACAATTGGCTCCGGACTTCATAGGTCAGTGTGGGCCTCATCAGTTAAGGCATCTCTGTTGAATCCTCTGCCTTCGTTGGCCCTGCAGACTAACATGACACTTCTTTGGTATTGCCTCTATCCTCTTCTTTGGCAAAGTTGTTAGCCTGCACTCTCTGTCCTATACGAAGATGTTCATGGTGCATCTTTGCCATTTCTTGCTGACATTTCACATCATTAGCCAAGCCACAGCTGCTTTTTAACCATCTGAGTGAGTGCTTTAAAGTGGCTCGCAATCTTATAGAGAGTTGCCCACAGGTCATGAAAGTCCCATATACAGTACAAATTGAAGAATTGATCCTCTCAAAGGATAGAATTTGGCCATGCCACCCCCCCACCCCCCTACTCACAATGGAGGCCACTTGTTATCGCCAGCACATTGGCCATTACAAAGAGCATTGCCATCTGGAAGGGTGTGGGGAAGACTGATGGAGAGAGAGCTGTTGTTCATCAGGAGTGTTATCTCTTTCAAATAAATGATAGAAGACTGGAAATGCAGCTTCAAGGGAGTAGTGAGCAGGCGAGTCAAAGTGGGTCATGTGGAGGTTAGTCTTGCATAGCTTGGACATGCATCCGTGACTGCTTAGCTGATGACTGGGAATTCTCAGGAGAGACCTTGGTGGAAGATTGCTTGCCAGACATGAAGAGGTCTTCTGACTCCTCTTTCCCTACAATTTCCTGCTCGTCCTCCTCTTCTTCTGATGAGATAGCTGCTTGAAGGAGAATTGGATGTTCACCTGGTACTGCCTGCCATCCTCACTTGTGTATGGTAAAGTATCATCATGAGGCTCCGCATCTCCAGTATCTGCAACTGTTGCCCATTAGCACCAGGAAAATTGTAGGGGGCGATAATTATTGTCAATTCGAGCCCTTGACAGAAGAGGATGAACTATGGTCTGTCCCAGCTTTGGAGATTGAGCCTATTAGGAAATAGACAGCCACTGTAATAAAAATCAATGCATTGGTTTTAAGCCAGGGGCTGCGAGCCTGCAATGGCAGATCGACTTCTGACAGGGTAGGGTTGCATACCTTTGACTGTATCAAATCAACTATCTTAATAGATTATTTTTGCCTGATATCAAATTATGGCCTTATTTGGAGGACATGGTGGTCTTATCCCGCCAGGACAGTGACCACAATGCCCTGGCTCTTACATCAAGATTAAACGTTAAAGGTTCTATGGATATCACAAGAGAGCCACTGGATAGAAGATTGAGAGTCTCCAGCAATAAGCGCAGGGTCAAATGGAGTAGTGTGGAGAGCTCACAGAAGACCCTGAGTAAGATCTATAGTGTGGTGGCTGATGGGATGGAGGGAGTGGTTTTCCTGTCTCAGACTGGGGAGTATGGTATATGATTGGGGAGAATTGCCGAGATCCAGCAAGGGATTTTCGAAAAACTAAAAAGCTTGTTTTATGTTGAGGCCAGGCAAGCGGTAGAGAGAAAGCGCCCTCTGTCCTGGTATAACAAAAAGTGTAGAGTGGCTAAAATGAATCTAGTTTTAGCCATAAGTAAGCCAGACAGGGCCCTAATTCAGATAGCAAGGGCTACCCACGAAAAGGCTCTCACTGTATCTAGAAAAGAGTGGGAACGGTTGAAGGTGGAAGAGCCTCTTATCCACTGCCATCAAAAAGAACATCATGCCTTTTGGAACGTAATGTCCTCTGGAACTAGGGTGGGGCACTGTATTGTAGCAGTTAACATTACAGCCAATGACTGGGTAGCACATTTCTTTATTTTGTATGTACAGTTGGATGAAACAGCAACTAACCGTGTTATATTAATGAGCCCAGGAAACTTAGGGCAGACATCTGTTAGCCTAGGAGAGTCAGAAGAAGGTACTGGGGAGATTTTGGCCATACTTTCCACAATTAGGAATGATTACAATTTTTCAGAAATATCTGTAGTGGAAATTTGTGCATATTTCCTAATAAAGCGCCAGGATTGGATAAACTATAGACCTATCAGTCTGCTTGATAGCTCTCAAAAGCTATTTAGATTAGATTAATAGTTTATACAGCGCCTGGTTACTCCAACAGAGTGTTCCCGCGCTGGAAATTCTCCTCTCTGTAAAGTGGCGCCCCTATCCGAAGAACAGTTCTCTAGTACAAGTCTATGTGAGATGTCCTAAAGAACCAAGTTTTGAGTTGCCTGCGGAACAGCGCTTCTGAGGGCTGCATCCTAAAATCAAGCAGTAGTTGGTTCCACACTTTAGCTGCTAAAACGCTGAAAGACCTGCCTCCTAAGCGTGCCTTTTGAATTTTCGGAACTGTCAATTTAGCAGTACCTGCAGAACTAAGATTCCGAATAGGTCTATAGGGGATTAGCAGAATTATACTTGGCAGATTACAGGATTGGATGACAGACTATTACATCCTGTCCCCGAAACAGGTGGGTTTTAGGGAGGCCACAAGTATGATTGAACAGGTGTTCCGACTTCTGATGCTATTCTGGAAAATTGTCACTCTGTGGGGTAGTTCGCCTGTACATTGTATTCATGTACCTCCGCTACACCTTTGACTTAGTCCCTAGGCCAACTTTCTGGAGGGTGTTGCAGAAGCTGAGGGTGCCTAACTATTTACAAGATATTAGAGTGAGGCTTCACAACAATAATTACGCACAGGTCAGGTGTGGGCAGGCGGGCAAGATAATACAGCCATTTCCTGTCAGTAGAGGGGTTAGGCAGGGGTGCGAATTTGCCCCCACGCTATTCTCACTCTACATCAATGGCTATATAAAGCATTTAGAACAGGGTGATAATGATGCTCCCAAACTGGCAGACATGATCCCTGCCCTCATGTCTACCGATGATGCCCTCCTCTTTTCTAAGTCACCCATGGTCCTTCGAAAATTACTGGACCACTTTGAACAATTTTGCAAAGTGCGGGCCTCAAAATAAATGTGGCCAAAACCAAATTTATGGTATTGAACACAGGCCATTCATCCAGGGTAAATCCAATATTAGAAGGGAAACCCCTTGAGAGAGTGCAGACATTTACTTATCTGGGTATTACACTGACAGAGCAGGTGGGGTGACAGGCACACATTATGCAGCACAGATTAAGACTCGAGCAAGTAGAAGGAAGTATTACTAAAATGGCCTATAATTCTGTATTCCTCCCGGCGCAGCTAGCACTGCAGGCTTACCACCACCAAGCCGTGATGACCGCCACGTATGGGGCAGAACTGTGGGGCCACCTGATCCTTTCTTCACTAGAACTGGTGGAAAACCAATTCATGCAAACATTAGTGGGTGTCCCAATAAGCACGCCTTTGCTGCCTCTTAGGCTTGATCTTGGGTTGAGACCCCTTTCAGGTAAAATTGGCCTTTGTCCCATCCTCTTTTGGAGGAGGATCTGGGCTATGCCAGAGCTCCATCCATATCAAGATGGTTTAAAAGAAATACTTAGGCTGGTGGGCTCATGTAACATACCCTGGATCAAGTTAATTAAAGCCACCTTGGGAGAGATTAGGCTACCATCATTGTGGAGTGCCCCGAGAGAGGCTAGCTTAATTCCCAAGCGTAATATCAAACTAGCATAATGGCAGCACCGTGAGTCCTTAATATACTCCAAGGCTAGGCATGGTACTTTGATTGATGCCTATATCTTGGTTAAAGGCTCATTCATCAGAGAAGATTTAAAGGACGAGATTGAACCCCCTCAAGCCAGGCGCTTGTTCTTGTTGTTCTGTTATGGGACCTTGTTCCTCTGTCCTTTAACCGTCAAATGGGTCAAATTCCATAGGACTGATAACAAGCTGTGCCAAGTGTGTGAGGCTTGTAAGGAGACTTTAGAACACGTATTGCTTTTCTGCCTAACCAACTCAACAAGTAGGCGGTGTCTGATTTTTTCACTTTGTCAGAATTTGGGGATCATAGAGCAAAAGCTTAACCTAAGGATATTAAAACCCGACCTTAGTAAACCATTGGTTTTTGCACTCTCCCATTACCTATTGGCTATGTGGAAAACCAGAGCTAAACCCAGCATGTCTAATGGTCAAATATCTGGTGCTACTGGGTTAATGTGTGCAAATTCAACAAAATGTGCATTCTTAATATTCTATTTATGTTCTTGTTTTGAGCCCTTTTTCTCTGTACATATGATAGTTTTAAGGCTGTTTTTATGTGCATTTCTTTTTATATTATGTATTTATTGAATTTTGATTATTAATCTTTTATCATTGTCTAATTGTGTGCTTTTCGTGGCCTTAAGCTGAAATAAAAGGTTTCAAACGTGAACACAACTGTTGTTAGAATCACACAACAGAGACTCAGGCTTTAAAATGCTGTAGCTGCAGAATTTTTTTCCTAGGCAGTTGGTACTTTGTTACATGCAGGGTTAGTCAAAGAAAATAATACCTGACATTTTCTGACTTCCACAGGTGGTATTTATTTGGTTTGAAGTATTTTAAATTTGTTTTTTTAACTTTTGTTGTAATAATGTTTTATTTCTATTAGTCCTCTATTAGTCATTTTATTGAGTGATCCATAGTATTATTCATTTCCTGCCACCTTCCCTTGAATTGTTGGTGTCTTCCTGGCATGAATGGAGTTAACAGGATACCATTGTTTCTGATTGGGAACTACTGTTACCTGCGTTTAAGAGTAGTGCCAGGCAGTGGCCAGCATCATATTCTGGCAACACTAGCAAATCTAGAGTTCATCTGGAGTACTCTGGGTGGAATGCCAGGCTGCTGGGTTGACAGAGGCCATTGCCTCTGCCCATATGGCCCAGCACCACAGGCCTTACTTAGAGATACCTGCCTATCTGGTTGGCATCTCTATGCCTTAAGCGCAGCTGCTGATGCGGCGGCTGCACAGAAGGCACTGATGAATGCTAAGGGGCCACCATATTTGTTTCACCAGTCAGCATTTGTTTTTGCTTTTTTAAAACAAACTTCCAAAGCAGGAGCTTGTATTAGAAAAATAAAAAATAAATGGCCTTCGTGTGCAGGGAGATCGGACAGCATTACAAGTATCATGAGTGTTATCACATAACCTTTGTTTAAGCTTTTGTGAGATTACATCCTGCTTTACACATTCGCCTGGAAGGAGAGCCGTGCATCACTGAACCGCACCGCTAGGGAGGGACTACACCTCCCATCACCCCCTGCTGATGTCTGCTGGACTCGCGCATAAAAGTTTGATGAGGCCCGCGAAGATTGTACCCGCCTTACACATACACCTGGGAGGAGAGCCATGCATCACTGAACCGCACCTCTGGGGAGGGACTAGACCTCCCATCACCCCCCTGCTGCAGTCTGCTGGACTCGCGCATAAAAGCGTGCTGCAGCCCTGGGCCAAGGACGTGCCCGTCCATGCCTATCGGAGCCTGAAGGAGGCCGGGCTGCCCACCCCCTTTTAACAAGTGACTCGGAAACAACTCAGACTCTGTTCACCGCTTATTGCTCCTGAGGATTCCTGAGGACAACTGAACATAAAAGAATGGGTAAGAGAAAGACAGGTTCTGAGCAACCGGGGAGGGGGATAGTTAATACTCTGGACGCCTTCTTATCAAGGGCGGCAGGAGATTGAGCTTACTGAGCGACGACTCTCCCTAGAAGAGGGAAGACGGAGTATTGACCCCACCTTATCCCTGACTGGGCCACCTGCTGAGTTACCAGCAAGGACTGAGAAAGAATCTCCTCCTATCCCCCCAAGTAGTTCACCCATGATCTTAACAGAATCTGCCCCCCCACTTAAGGTACATAGCCCACAGCCAAAAGAAAAAGAGGTGGGAGAAATTTGAAGTACAAGCCCATGAATGTCACCAGGGTGTCAAGAGCATCTACCCTCACAGAACTGCTGAAGCGTATGGCTCAAACCTCCCCTGATACCCGTTTGCATTCGCTGAAAGATGATGCTGTGTGGCAAAAGCTAGAGAAGGTGGTCTCTAGTTTACTCCAGCCCATTTTGCACAGATTAACTAAAATTGAAGAATGTCTATATATCCGGGACAAAAATAGACAAACCGGGAAAGGCCTCGCAGGTCTTTTGACCCACGGGGTGCTCAGCAAACACAAGGGAGAATTGAGAAAGGGAGTTAGAACTATACCCCAACCACCCGCCAGAATGCACGGATCAGCACCAAGATGTACCACAGGAGCAGAATAGGGGGAGGAATAAACCGGACTTGAGACTGACACTTAATTCGCAGCCTCCCAGTGACCCTAAAGGGGACTCATTGACGGGTGTGGGGGAGTTTGGGGGCATGGGGGCGTCTACCAACAGGCCCAACAGGTCCATCTGCAGGTGAAGTAAGGCTAAATACTCAGATTTACCAGTCCTTGGATCTTCCCACAGCAGCTTCCCCGCTCGCCCTGGTCCTGGTAAATGTCCCGGTATTAAGAGAGAGCCAAAGGGAATCAACATTACAGCTTATGGACAAACCCCTACACTGGCTAAGCACTCACCTTGGGAATCATGATAGAAGGCCCGAGGGTTTGTCCAGCCATAGTATCATGGCTTGGAGAATGGCATGCAAGCGTACCCCGGTGGCTGCTTTGTAGTAAACTTTAATAATAAACTAGTAAATAGGTTTTTTTTGGCTCAGTTCCACGAACCCACTCCACCAAGGGCACAGGTTTTTGTCTCATCGTTGGAGCATTTTTATAGCCACACATTACCCTCTATGATAGCCTCCGGTAGAGTTCCTCCCGTAAGGTTTCTTGCAAACCCAAAATTAACTAACACAGCCAATATGGCCAACTTAGGCGGGCTAGGAGTGAGTGCGGGAAACAGATTCGCCCAGCGCACAGATCTTGAGGCTTGCGACTAACTACCCACTCCAGGTCCAAGCCAAGAGACACAGTAAGAATTACTGAAGGGGCCCATGGCATCCAAACAAGAAAGTTCTAATGCCCCTAACCATCAGAGTGGGAATCATAAACCTGGTTTGAAATTCGCTTCCTGGAACTTGGAAGGTATTGGCACAAAACTGGATAACACCCTCTGGCTAGCATTTTGGCAAAATCAGGACATCTTATCTTTTCAGGAGACTTGGTTGCCTGAACATTTACATAGATGGGTTTCGTTCGTATCAAACAAATGCAGGCAGAGCAAGAAGAGGTTTGTTAACCCTAATTTCGAACACCCTCCCAATCAAAATCCAGAAATGTGTGACCCCGAGTCCACAATTCCTTTTTTGATTGGTAGAGGGGGACATTGACCAGGACTGTCTTTTAATAAACTTCTATAATAACTACTTTGGTGATCTACAGTCTGTGGTGGGCTCTCTAGACTTAGAGCTAAACAAAATGATTAGAGCTCATGGGAAGAAAGCCATTAATTTAGTGTGGGTGGGCGACTTCAATGCGCAGCCATGCAAATATAAACTGAATAACATCTGCGGCCTAGAAGATATCCAGGGAGAGCCAATCTACCATTTCATACTCCATGATTACGGAAACAGTTTAAATAGATTGCTTTATGCAAGAAATTTGGAAATCATTAACAGGGTGGATGTAAGCAAAGGTGAATTCTACAAGACTTTTACCCGTAATGAGTACGAGTCTACTATTGACTATGTAATAGTATCAGGCTCCATGCGGGGAAGGATTGCGCAAATAGACACCTAATTTTCAACTTTTAGTGAACACAGAATCCTTTTTATTTCAACGTTAGTAGAGGCAAAAAACATAAAGATAGTACAAAAAATTGAGAATCCAATCTCGGCAAGGAAAAACGGGTATCAACTAAAATGGACCCAAATAAATAAAGCGAAAATGGTCCCTCAAATCGTAGCCGACAATATGCAGTTGGTCCTAAAATATCTTGAACCCAAAAGCAACCCTAACTTATTACCTTCCCTTTTGAGAACCTACTTGAGGAATTAAAAACGGCTCTGACGTGTCCCAAATCTACATTAAAATTACCAGTGACGCAATGGTTCAATCACGCATGCTCCAAATCATTAAAATATGTGCACAGGGCCCTTAAAGAACAACAGAGAGACAAGGACTAGATTAAGATGCTTCAAAAGGTTTATGTGGTGGCTAGGAAGGCAAGGGAAAGGGCATTAAGAGAAGAAGCGTGGGAAAATCTAGATATGGCAGCAGCCTCTAAGAACTGTAAAGAGTTCTGGAAGGGGATCAATACCCCCTACTTTAAAAATAGTACTGATCCCACTAGATTCTCATGTTAGCGAAGATCTATGGGTGGCCCATTTTGAGCCGATTTTTGCCTCCAATGACACCACTGGGATCGACCTTTTGACCACAGAGCGAGCATTGATTTAGTACCTGACATTCTCAGTACAGAAGGTCATAAGTGGATGGGGAAAGCGTACCAGCGGAAAGGCCCCGGGCCCAGATGGGGTCCACATTGACCTCTTTCTTGAACACCAAAATGTATGGGCCCCATTATTAACTAATGTCTTTAATCCAATAGCAAAATCTATCCCATTAGACTCATGGAAAACTAGTATTATTGTACCTATTCATAAAAAGGGTGATAAAGATAATCCCCAGAATTATAGACCCATCTCATTGCTGGACACTACGGCAAAGCTCATGGGGTGCTTACTGCTAAATAGGTTGGAAGAGTGGCAAATGAGAAGAACATCTTGATGCAAGCGCAGTGTGGTTTCCAAAGCGGTAGAGGTACCATAGACCAGTGCCTCAATCTAACCCTGACCATTGACAAATATACTAGAGCCAAGCCCGGCCAGATCTTTATGGCGTTTATGGATTTGAGCGCAGCATTCAACTGCTTGTCCCACTCTCAACTTTGTAATATAATGGATATGATGGGGGTGGATCCAGCAATAACTACTTTCATCCGTCAATTGTATTCTAACGCATCCTCCCGCGTCAGATATGGTAAAGACGGGGAGTGTACACACTCATTTAAGATTCAAAGGGGCATTAGGCAGGGGTGTGTCCTTGCTCCATTTCTATTTTCCCTATACACTAACGCTGTTAAGGCAGCCCTTGCAGGAGCAAATCCCGATGTCCCTGCTTTTGAGTCTTTAATTGTACCGATACTTGCATACGTCGATGATGCGGTATTAATTGCCAGAATGGGGGTTGCCCTTCAACGACTAATAACTGCTTATGCCTCTTTCATGTCCTCACTGGGTTTTGAGGGTAAATAAAACTAAGTCCTTTGTTCTCATAGCAGGGATTCCTGTGTCAAAATGAATACCATACTTTGAGATAGGCTCACGGAGATTAGAGATTATAGACTCCTTCCTGTACCTACGGATCCACTTTGATAAAAAACAGTCTTAGGCAAATATGGTGAATAACAGAGCCCTAGTGCTGGAGAGGAGTATGGAAGCCATCATGGCCTTTGCCAAAAGGTTGGGTTCAAAACCTCTTACAACAATAAAAAAGGGTATACCAAGCAAAGACACTATCAGCAGCAACTTGCGGGGCAGGTATCTGGGGTTCGGTCGGTAACTCAACTTCAAATTTGGAGGATAGATTTTATAAGAAATTACTTTCCCTCCCTAGCTCATGCTCAAACTATATTTATCATCTTGAACCGTGACTACCTTATGTGCCAGATATTGTTAAGGTCGCTCCTGTACTCCTGTGGCACTCTATATGGCATAGGTACACACTCAATTTAACCCAGACTATAATTAAAAACTTTCTTGATCTGGACAAGACACACAAAATTCCCTGGCTCCAGTCCGTGAGATCAACTTTGACCATACTGGGGCTAGAGGAATTATTTACTACCCCCAGTGCATGTAAAAAGATTTCAAAGCAAAAATCTGAAGTCTATCTTTCTTTCTACGGCGACCTATGAGCGTCAAGAAGTTAACCGTTCAAAGAAATCAGTGAGGTTGTACCATCTTGAGGTGCCTGCCACAGGGTGCAGGGATGAACTGCACCTCAGCTCTTTACAATGGGAGCATGCATTCCAGTCGAAATGCATGCTCCCATTGTAAAGAATAGGAATGTGACCGAACAGAGATCGGTCGCATCCTAATTGCTGGGTTGGGTCTGACGACAGGAGGTCATTCGGTCCCAGTTCCCAAATGATGTCGGACGGACTCAGATCCGTCCGACATCGTAATCAGGGCCTAAACGTTTACCTGTGCTCACCCTCTGGTAGATTGGCACAGAGCAGTCAGGCTAAACTAAAGAGGCAATTTGTAAAGTATTTGTGCACATACCCACACCCACACACACACACAGTAACACAGTGAAAACACCACAAAAGTACTCCACACCAGTTTAGAACAATAACCAGCATTTATCTGAGTAAAACAAGAACAAAATGACAAAAATTCAACATAAACAAGTCAAGATATGAATTTTTAAAGATTAAATCATAATGTAGTGCTTAGAAGCCAATAGCTCCAACTGGGGTCATCTGGAGTGCTTGACTCCAAACGTTCAGTCTGACCGAAATGGATTACGGGCCGGCTAAAGGAGTCATGCAGACCCACTTACAGTACCTTGGATGCGTCAGAAATCGAAGATGATGAGTGGTGCAGAGGAGGTCAGGCATTGTGGATGCAGGTGATGCAACAGTTCCTTAAGGTGGTGCAAGGTCATTGAAGCTTTAACGCCCGGGCACGATGCGTTGCGCAGAGTAGGTGATGTGTCAGTTGATGGTGCGAAGCCTCGGTCCCTGAAGGCGACGAAACGTCGAGGATGTGTCGATATCAACAGCACGATGTGTCGATTCTACAGCATCAAGTCAAACTGCTGCACTTAAGGCACTGCGTCGGCCGAAAGCCATGCAGGGCCGAAGCTGCGTCACAGTCGGAGGGTGCGTCACAGACTGGGGTGGCTTAGTGAGCAAACGAACAATGGATTAAACCCAGATCTCTTGATTGGGGGAGAATGTTTGATTTATTCATCATTCCGTCCATCATTTGCTACCGCAGCACTTTTCGCCCTAAGTGGGATTGGTATGCCCAGGTGTGGGTCCCTTGCTCACTGAGCCACTGGATTCAAGCTAGCCTGGCTGATGAGGGTTGATATACCTCAAAAACGGTCCCAGCATGCTTGTTTATGGTCCAGGGAGGACCCGGCTTGGCAGTTCAGACTGATCTGTTCCCATGGGGAGCAGGGTCAACTCAAGACTGATTTGCATATGGCTGGGTCCAAACTGGTTGGGTGGCTTAGTGAGCAAAAGAACAATGGATTTAACCCAGATCTCTTGACTGGGGGAGAATGTTTGATTTATTCAGCATTCCATCCATCATTAGTTGCCGCAGCACAGACTTCAGTGAGGCAGTGCTTAAGACTCACACAGTGACGGTTCTTCGGAGGTGCTGTGGCAAAGTCAGGGCTGCGCTATAAGTCACGGTTGATGCTTCACACACTAGGTGAGTGGGGACAATGGATTCGGTGTAGGCAGCGGCGATGGATTGAATTTGCAGGGATGCACCGGTTCAGAACTAATGCATTGGAGTCGATATGTCTATTTCTTGGTTGCAGCACCAAATTCACCTCCAATGGTCCAGGACTGGATTTGGCACCACTTGGACTCACAGACGAGGAGCCCAGGTGCTGGTAGCAGGATGCAGGTGAAATCTTTGATGACCCTGAGACTTCAGCAACAGGAGGCAAGCTCAGTCAAGCCCTTGGAGAACCTAAGGAAGCACGATGCAGAGAGTAAATTCCAGTCCTCTCACTCCCAGGCAAGAAGCAGCAGGCCACCACAGCGAAGCAAGCAGCAAAGTGGCAGTCCCTCCTGACAGCACAACAGCTCTTCTTCCTGGCAAAATTTCTTCAGTCCTGAAGTGTTATGAGTATACAATGTCAGAGGTCCAGTACTTATACCCATTTTAGTCTTTGAAGTAGGGAGACTTCAAAGAAAGGTCTTTGTAGTGCACAAGACCCTGCCCTTCCTGGCCTTGGCTCTGGACACACTACAGAAGGGTATGCAGCTCTTTGTGAGGGAACAGGAACTGCCCTATTCAGGTGCAAGTGTCAACACCTCCCACCACTATAGCTCGGGAAGACCCATCAGCCTGGTGATGGGCCATCAGAATTTGCAGGGCACACCTCAGCTTCCTTTGTGTGTGACCAACTAGAGTGAATTCACAAAGCCCAACAGTCAGGACATGTAAAACTTTAAAGCACATGTCCTACCTTTTAAATACACTGCTTCCTGTCCATGGGGCTGCGTAGGGCCTACCTTAGGGGTACCTAACATATAATAAAAGGGAAGGTTTGGGTCCGGCAAGTAGGTGAACTTGCCAGGTCAAGGCCTAAGACATGTTTGAAGGTCTACTCATGTAGGTAGCATAATCAGTGCTGTGGACCCATTAGTCCAAAAACCAAAAAAATGCCAATGCTGCTTATTCACTCCAGTCCTTAATCTTTGAGCATTGAAACAAAACAATGCCAAAACTAACCACTTTTTCCGTTAGATTTAATCGAAAATCTTTTCTTTTTTTATCAAGAATTTCACCACCAACATAGTACAAACATTTTATAATTTTTAAGAAACATTTTCAACATCAAGAAAAAATATACAATAGAAACATTTACATATTTACACATCAACATAACATACACCACTTCCAACACCCCATTCGCTCAATCTCATCGTACACTCATTCCATCATATGCGTTTCGAACCCCTCCAAGTTCGGGGATTCTCATCAGGACCAGAATAGCTTAATCCAAAATAAATATTCAGCTGGTCTTAGACCCTTTCAAATTTCTCCACACTGTTCAATTTGTGGCTAACAAGAGGTGAACTGAAGCCACACGCGCTGCACCAGTAGCTGCTACATATCTTAGTTTATGTCCCTCGTGTGCTTGATGTCAATGGTTCGGCGGTGAACGGCGAAGGAACTTTTTCCTCGTTTATCTTCACTCGTGTTTTGCAGGCAGGTCAGTTGTTATCCGTATTTGCAGCGAATCGTGGACCCATTAGTAGCATTTGATTTACAGGCCCTGGGGACATGCAGTGCACTGTACTAGGGACTTATTATTAAATCAAATATGCTAATCATGGAGAAACCAAATGTGATTACATCTCAGACACAGAGCACGTGCACTTTAGCACTTGTAAGCAGTGGTAAAGTGCCCAGAGTCCTAAAACCAGCAAAAATGAAGTTCAGCACATAGTTAAAAACAGGAGTTCAGAAGCAAAAAGTCAGGGGAATCCACACGAAAAGATGTGAGGTCTAACAGCCACCATCAAAGATGGCCACCTGAGGACCGAGCTCCGCACCTCATCTTTTCTTTCATACTGCAGGAATTACCTTGGGGGCTCCGGGAGGATGGGGCAGTACAGCGGTCTCCTTCTGGTGATGCGGGGAGATGCACTGTGATCAGTGTTTCTCCTCCCAGTGGTGTTGTTTGAGGGAATGAGTGACAGTTGATAGTCCCGTCACAAGCGCCAGGCATGGCAGAACTTTTCTCACAGTGCCGGAGCTGCTATGAATGACGATGTGCCTCCTTTGTCCTCGCACGTTCTACTGCCACTTTGCTGATATTTCTGCAATAGCAGCTATTGTGGAATGTGTGAATGTAATTGGTTTTACCAAGAGCATCACAGTCTTTACAGTGGTGAGCCTTATTTCCTCTCATACTTGGGGCATGTGACTTTTTTCAGTAATCTTATTAATACTTTTTTCAATACATTTTGAATTTGGTCTAATTTATCAACTACTACATTTTCACTTTAGTGGATATATTGATACTCCCACTTTTTATCAATATCATTGTATGGGCAGGATTACAAAAATCAAATCTAAATTGGTTCTAATGCAAAGAGCACCTCTGACCTCTACACTTTGTCTTCATGAAATGACAACTGGTCTATCTTTCGGTGAGTTGCTTTCTTCTGCTATTCCGAAACTTGTGGAATTGTCTTGCTCAAAATCGAAGGTGCTTCTGCTACTAGAAGACTAAAGCATGGACCTCCTTCACAAGGTAAACCATAGACATTGCATCCTTTTGTTGAGGAGACAAATAAGTGCATGCAGAGGTTGGATGACAAATGGTCTCTCACACAAAGGAGGGTCTTTGAAGTGGATCAGAGTCAGTGACATTCAAGATGATATGTGCAAAATAAATATATCAGAAAATGCGGTATTGCTGTTAAAGAGACTATCAGAAGACTTGGAAATTAGGAATAAATGAATTAACCTATGTATTTATGGTCTTCCAGAACAAATTGAGGGTGCAGATCCTCTCATTTTTTTGCATCCTTTGTACCTCAACTTGATGATTTACTACCTTCCACCCTGTTAAATATCCAACGAGCACACCAGTTAGGTCAACACATGAGTTTTACTACTTCTTCTAAACTCAGAGGTGTCATTCTCTTATTCCTGGAATTTACAGACCTCCTCAAAGTAATTAATGCTGCAAAGGCCAATAAACAATTAATTTTATCCAGAAGACAAATTTCCCTTATTTAGGATGCTGCCAACATCATGACCAATCGCCGTAAAGATATTCTTGACCTTTGCCCCTCACTTCAAGCTCTGGGAGCTCGTTATGGGTTGTTCCATCAATGTATCTTTAAAGTCACCTATAGGGTAAAGACTACAACCTATGAGGACCCCACTGAGCTTCAGACATTTACTAACAATCATACCTATGAGGTTATGGACACTTCAAAACCATCTTGACATTGCTGCTTCTTCTGACTTATCTGTTTTATCTTTTGCAGCTCATCTGATTTTTAGACATTTAAATTGTATACCTTGTTACCTTTAGGTGTTTCCTGGGTGTTTGTATTGTAGCAATGATTGTCCGATTGATGTTTTTAAACTTTTTTTCCTTTTGTTTATGTCACAGATGTGTTCAATAATGTGTAGTCCTAATTTATCCTTGTTTATCGTATTATACATATTGACGTGTTGCTCCCTGGTCCTGCTATCTTCATTCAGAGTTACCGTCACCCCATCCCCCTTTATTTCACTCCAGTCAGGTATGTTATTTTAGTCATCACTTATTTGACATGTACTGTCTTATTTGCTCTTATCTTATTTCCCTTTTTTCTCTTCAGGTCCTCCTCTCTTTTTCTTCTCTTCCTTTCATCTAATGTTTCCATCTGTTTGTTTCATTAATGGCTACTGTTTATGTTGGTTACTGATGAAGCCCAGTCAGTTACCATTTTTTTTCCAATTCATAGCATACAAAGTTATTTAATGGTATATAAAAGGTTTTCTTAATCCTATAAAGAGGCAGATAGTTCTCTCTCATTTACATAAATTTAAGCTAAATTGAGTTCTTCTCCAGGAATCTCATCTCTCTGAAACTGAGACACAGAAACTTAAAAAGCATTGGGTGGGGAAACTTCTTGTTTCCCCTTTCCTTAACTAGAAAAATGGTGTTATAATTCTTTGCAACGAAAGATTAGGGGGCATATGTACAAAGAAGTGGCGGAGTGACGCGTTAGCCATCATGGCTAAATGCCTCTCTCGGCCACTTCAGAAATGCAAGGCTGCACCATATGTACAAGTATATGGTGCAGCCTTGTGTTTCCCCCTGTACACTTAGCAGTGTAGCGCCAACGCAGGCACCCTTGCACCAGGGTGCAAGGGTGTCAGCGTGCAGGGGAGGGTTGTTTATGTGTAGGAAGGTGTCCCTTCCTGCACATAAACAATCCTGAAATCCTAATTTGTCACTTCTATGTGTGCTGCTTAATGCAGCACACATGGAAGTTACAAAATGTCATTTTTTTTAAGGATTGTTTTTGTGCAGGAAGGGTCACCTTCCTACACATAAAGATTCCAAGGCGTTTTGCTTTTTCCATGTGTGCTGCCCTTGTAAATAGGGGGCAGCGTTAAAATCAATGGGTGTTGAGGTGGAGCTCCCACCGCAGCACCCACTGCCCACCCCTTTCACGCTAAGCATAGTGTGAAAGGGAGCCCTATTTACAAGGCAGCGTTAAGAAAGCCACGTTAAGTGGCTTAACGCTGCCTTGTAAATAAGCGAAGCCCCTATCGCAACGGAAACGTCACAAAAAGTGACGTTCCCGTAGCGATAGGGGCTTGTACATATGCCTTAGAATTTACTGTTTTATCCCAAGAAACTGATGATGAGGGTATGTGAATTACAGGTAAATGTTTAATCAACAAAATTACTTTGACAATATATTTTAGGTTTATCCTCCTACCCAGATTGATTATCACTTCTGGACTAACGTGGAAAGGAAGGGTATTCAATTTATGGATGATTATATTTTACTGCTGTGACTACAATCAGCTAGTGGACCATTTTCTACACCGTCAATCAACCGTTAAATTCCTTCCAAACAAAATGCATAAGCAGTTTTGCTCAGTCATGTCCAAGGAAGCTTTGAGTGATTCGTGGAGACTTTGTGACCACGTAGGAAAGTCATACTTTTCGCCCTGTTCACCCCCATTTTCTGACTGATGCTGGTGGTTACTGACTCTGAAAGTGCCCTGGGCTCTGCCAACCAGGCCCAGGGCTATTGCTCTGTCCTCTAAAGGTATATGGCAATTGGTATAATTCTAATTGGCCAAGACAGCCTATTTGCAAGTCCCTAGTATAGGGTAGGGCATGTACGTTTAGAGACCCCAGTGGACTTAATTCACCTAAGTGTGCACTGCTGTGGTGCCTGGCATCATTTTAAACCAGGCCTGCCTTGCAGGCTGGTTTTTAAAAAAACTGTTTACAAATTCAACTTTGAATTAAAATACTTTCAACGTCAAAAACTACCTTTTTATTACATGTAAGTCACCCCTAAGGTCTGCCCTAGATGTCCCAAAGGGAGGGTGCAATGTTATAAAATGTATGGACAATATATAATATGTTTTATATGCCCTGGTAGGGAAAATAGGCCAAAGTTGTTTTTCCCTATTATAGTGCTGCTAGCTCCATAGGCTAACATGGGAAGGCTTTATTAAACTTAATAAAGTCTATCTTTGCCTGGGAGCTACCTAGCAATTTCATTCAAAGTATCAAAATAACGGTTACAATAACTCCAACAACTTTCAAAGGTCGGATTTATTATAACTATTGCAGGAAAGTAGGAAAGTAGTTTTAGTTCTTACTATCCTGATGTTACCTAAAGCCGCCCTATAGCAGCCTCTTCTGGTGGTCAGTCTTTGATAGCCTGAGCCAAGATGCTCCCTGAGTAGGTGTGATAAGGCCTGCAGCTGAAACAATACAGCCATTTGGTGGGAGGAGATTTGCTTCCTCGAGAAGCCATGGAAAGGAAAGGGAGCTGGGAAGATAAGCTGGGCTTCAAAAGCAGGAGAACAGTTGTCACACGACCCAGGCCAGCCCCCACTTCCTTTATTTTCAGTCAGATGGAAGCCCCGTAATTACATTAGGAGAGGGGCTGGAAGGGGAATGTAGTGTGATGTTAGCCACACCATTGGGCTAGGCTACACAGACACACACACCAATGAGAGATTTTTTCCATTTTGATTTTTGGAGAACGGTGCATTCTGGGTCAAACATAGTCCACACTTTATAGGAAGTGGTCATAGCAGAAGGAAGTAACTTTACCTACATTGGTTGAGGTATACCCCCCTCTTGCAAGCCCAGAATGGAGGATAAATATGGGAGAGCTGCAGGAGCTTCTCAGAACACTGCCTGAAACAAAAGAAGAAGAAGATCTGCCATGCTGGATCCTTGGACTGCAACCCACAAAAGCCTTGCACTCAAAAGGACTGAACCTACTGCACTCTCAAGGCTCTACAAAAAAAGGTCTGTGTCTGCCTCAAAGGAAAAGGAATTGGACTACCTGATCAGCAACAGGTACAACAGATCTGGAAGAAGTCACATGCAAGCCCAAAGAGAAGATCACCCCAACTGACGAGTTGCAACTGTATTTTTTATGGTCTGTGCAGATGCATTGTGGGAGATTGAGTCCTAGCTCCCAAGAGCCCCTCCAGAGTCTCTGAACCCTTGGATGTTGCTGCTTGATACTTCTCTCTCCAAAGGAACCAACAAGGAGCAAACTCTGAAAGTTTGTATACTTTCTACAAAGTTTTGCTGAAAAGCTCCAGGAGGAGACCGGTTCAAAGTCGAGTCAAACCGCTGTCGTCGACTCGAGAATAGGCCTGACCATGCTGGTTTGTCCTGCTAAAAGCTCTGGAGCACCTCCCTGTCAACCTCAAGAACAAATACTTCCAGAGACTCACTAAGGCAACATACTGCTTCAAGTCTGAGAAGCCCGAGGACATGGCCACAAGCCCGGCAATGAGAGAAAATCTTTAAGAAAAAAATGAAGGGCCTTATTAGGAGTACAGTGTCTTGGGACTGCTATACTTGCTGTGGTGGTCCGACCACCACCACCCCAGTGGTACGACTGCGGTATTGTGATGGTGGTGGGGGGACTGCCACAAGACCGCTGCCAACGCCTGCGGCATGGGAAAAGCAGATGGGAATCATGGTGGTTCCAATGCCAGTGCTGCTGAGCAGATTTCGACCTGACTTTCCACCAAGCATTTCATGGCGGGGACCCCCCATGCAATGCTTGGTGGAAAGGCAAGGAAATGGGCCCCCCACAGACCCCTGGGGCAAATCTGCCATCTGGGGGTGCGTGCAGAGGGCCCCCCCACAAAAGAGAACGGTTGTGCATGCACTGTGTGGCATGCAAGAGATGGTGCATGCCACACCGTGCACGGATGTGCTGTCATGGCAGTGGTATGCTGTTTAGGCTCTCCCAAACATACCCACCGCTGTGACACCGTGGCTGCCGCACCGCCAGCCCTGGATTCAACTCCGCATCCGGCGGGCAGGTTCACCACAGGCTTGGCAATCTTCCTGGGACTGCTGCAGTGGCGGTCCTACAGGAAGACCGACAAACTCATAATCAAGGCCTAAGTCCGAAAGTAAACCTTTGACCATGACCTAGCACCCATCCTATCCAACCCACACTCCATTGCGGTCAGCCTAAAACGTTGACTTTGTCTCAGTCCAGTGTGACCAGATAGCTGCGAGTGGCGATTTAAGTTTTTGGGCGCTAGAATGCACAATTGTCTATTTCATCATTAAAAATTAATGTCTCCGGTTCCCTAGATTAGATTTTTTTCATTTTAAAGAACAAAATACTCTCTATGTTTATAAATTGGTGTTGGATTTTATTGTGTTGTATCTTTTATTTATTTACTGTTTTGGTGAAATTAAATGCTTTACACATACCTGTCTCCAAAGGTAAGCTTGATTGTTCATTTTCAAGCTACCAAGGGTTGAGCAAGGATTAATTTATTGAGACTTGACTGGACCTATCAGTGATTGTGGTATTATTACAATGTGAATACCCCATCTACTAATATCCACTTTCCTACAAACCCCACCTGACAAGATTATACTTTTTACTCCCCAGTCCACAGATCTTTATCCAGATTGGGTCATATCTTTGCTCAAAATGTTGTCTCCAGTGAAATTGGGTCCATTCTGATTTCAGATCATTCCCCAGTCATTACTAATTTGGACTTGGTTCCTGATAGCAAACCTAATGGCAGATTGCGATTCAATAACTTTTTATTGAAAGACTCTATATTTTCTAACCCTGGGCGGTAAAATTCGCTCCGCTCGCGGAATTTGCGGAATTTCGGCAATTCCGCGTTCCGCGGAGAATGCGGAATTGCCGGAAATTCCGCGATCTGCGCATAGTGGAATTATTTCCTTGTTCGCGCTTTAAAAATGCGTTTTCGCGCGCACAATAGCGACTTGCCGGGAACCCTGCGTTCGCCGACGAGTTTTCCTATCCGTTCGCGTGCGCCACGAGATTTTGGTAGCCGGCCGCGCGATCCTGCGAGAGTGTGCGATCGCGAACACGTCATTTGGACGCGCCTTCGGACATCCGGCGGAAGTTTGGTGAAGCTCGCGATGCCAAACATGCAAAATTTGCAATCTGGAGGAGAAGAATATTTCGAGCAGCATAAAACCTTCTCTAAAATGATGATTTGGATGAAAAAAACTCCTCAGATTGACATTTGGCTGTACTTTTTTGTGCAAAGAGTCCTTTTTTAAAAAACTTTTTTTTGGCAGAGGAAGGAAGTGCCACAGAGTCTCCAACTTCCTGTTCCTGTCCAGCAGGTTCCTCCCAGTGCTTGGTCCATCTCCTGTTCATTTTTCATTTGGATTTTGAGCTGGAAGGATCACTCTTTGTGTCTGCTGCATCATATATCATTGGATTTGAGGACTTTTGGATTTGAGATTTTTTTTTTGATAATCAAGTTTATTGATTTTAAAAACAAACCACAAATTACATTGGCAGCGAAATCAAGCACATTATTTGGATAATATACAGCCGTAGGTGAGACGACAGAGACTTGCAAATCATTCTTTAGGGTAAAATCTTGCATACAGTTATCTCTGTTCAAGAAACACACACACCCCTTAGGACAATAGATTGAACCATTTACCCCAAATCTTTCCAAAAAGTTCGGGGCAGCCCCTGGCTTCAAAGAGGGGTTCCTCTTGAGTTCCACACCAATCCACCCCTGTCTCCATTTCCGTATAGTAGGGGGCTTGGCCTGAGACCAGAGTGCCGCTATATCTCGCTTCGCCAACGCCACCGCCGTTCCAAGGAAGCGCTTATCGGCCCGAGATCCATCGAGGCCATCAAACACACCCAGGATCAAACGCATTGGATCATGGGGAACCGTCCACCCCAGGGTCTGTGTGAGTTCCAGTTCCACTCCCGCCCAAAATGGTGCAAGGACAGGGCATTGCCAAATCATGTGGTAGAAGTCCGCAGGGGCGTGATTGCATCGCGTGCAGGTCGGGGAGGGCCGCAGACGGGCACTGTATAGGCGCGCAGGAGTGAGGTATGCCATGTGTAGGTAGTAGAGTTGGACTAGACGCAACTTGGAGGAGGTCGTCAAGGTCTTGGGGGCCATGAGAACGTCTCTCCAATCCGCATCCTCTAGGGGGCCCAACCAACCTCCCAGCGGGCACGTAACAAATCTAGAGATGCGGGGCCATTGTTCACGAGGGAGCGATAGATCCGTGACACCCCCTCTACCCAGGTTCCCCATCATCACTTGGGCCTCGAGGGGACTAAATTCAGGGAAGGAGGTGGGAGACGGAATATGCACTCGGAGGGCATGCCTTAACTGTAGGTATTTATAAAATTGGTAGGAATGGAGGGAGTAGCGTTGCTGTAAATCCACAAAGGTTCTGATGTGGTCCCCAACCCAAACGTCCCCAAGAAGTGAGATCCCAATGTGGTCCCACCGACGGAAGTCCCGGAGAGACGAGGCCTCCCGCAGCCAAACACCACACCACAGGGGCGTCTGTCTGGTAAGTTTCCCGTCCCATTTCGTGTGGCGCAGGGCTGTGTGCCAAGCCAAGAGAACCGTCCTGGTGATGGGGGGAGGACCTGCGGTATGGGGGCCCAATACAAGTAGGCCTGGAGCTGTGGGAAGTCCAACGCTCGGAGTTCCACCTGGTACGCTGGATCGGACCAGCTGCCCGCGAACCAGTCATGAATCACGATGAGTCTCGTGGCCAGATAGTAAAGGTGAAGGTTGGTTACCCCCATGCCCCCGTCATAAGGAGGTATGCGGCAGTGTGCCAGGGACATTTGCGGTCTTCCGCCCCCCCATAAAAACCAGGTGAGGGTACTGTCAGTCTCACGAAACCAGCTCCCCGGGAGATGAAAGGTAATATTTTGTATAAAAAGCGGGGGAGAACCATCATTTTAAAAAGGGCACTTCTGCCCAGGGGGTTAAGAGGAAGGGATTGCCATCTCCTGAGGTCCACCTTGGCCTTGGTAACCAGGGGCGTAACATTCAGGGCCCATTCGAGGTCTGGAAGCAGGGCGACCCAAACCCCTAGATACTTGAAAGACTGCCTACGCAGGGGGATGGTCGTTTGCCAATCGAAGCAGGCCCGGGACGGGTGGAGGGGAACCAGAGTGGACTTCGCCGGGTTGAGCCGGAGGCCCGAAACCCGTTCAAAGGTGGAGAGGGTGTCCAAGCACCATGGGCCGGAGTTCTCGGGGTCCGCCAGGAAGAGGAGGACGTCGTCGGCGTAGAGGGCGACCTTGTCGACCTGAAAAGGGTCCCAAGCCCAGCCTCGGATGTGGGGATCCTGACGTATGAGAGAGGCCAGGGGCTCGATCGCTAACGCGAATAAGAGCGGCGAGAGCGGGCAACCCTGGCGAGTGCCCCTCTGAATGGGGAACGTCTCCGAAAGCACCCCATTAATTAAGACCCTCACCTTAGGACTGGAGTATAAGACACGGATGAGGCGCCGAAACGGAAGGCCGAAACCCAACACCTCTAGCACGTCCTCCAGATAGCTCCAGTCAACTGTATCAAATGCTTTTTCAAAGTCAATGAAAAGCAAGGCCAGATACGGAGTACGATGGTGGCGGTGTGCGAGGGCGAGGTAGAGGCGGCATATGCAGTGCCGGGTACCCCGGGCAGGCATAAAACCGCATTGGTCTGGGTGGACCAAATTGTGTAAATGGGGACGGAGACGTTGAGCCACGGCAGTGGCAAAGATTTTCACCTCGGTGTTGATGAAGGAAATGGGGCGGTAATCCGCACAGGCAAGGGAGGGTGGCTGTGTCTTTGGGAGGACCACAATAGTGGCCACGTCCGTCTCTGGGGGAAAGGACCCTGTGTCCACCACATGTTGAAACAGTTCCAATAAATGCGGGACCAACGTGTCGCGGTAGGTCACGTAATATTCTTGAGGATAGCCATCCGGACCCGGCGTCTTACCGGAGTGCAGAAGCGAAATGGCCCCGTGTATCTCTTCCGGGGTGAGGGGGAGATCCAGAGTCTCCGAGACCGTCTGGGAAAGGTGGGGCAGCTGGGTCCCTGTTTCCGACAGCAAAGCAGCCAGGGAGGCTTCGGGAAGTCGGACTGCGTAAAGGTTAGCATAGTAGCCCGCAAAGGCTTGGGCGATAGCCCGAGAGGTGAAGTGATGTATGCCAGTCGCATCACAGACCTCGGGAATGATGCGGTTGGCTTTGGGATATGAAACTAGGTTATGGAGTAATTTGCCATTTTTATCACCCCAGCCATATACGCGTGCCACGGAGGAGCGCAATAGCAATTTAGCGGATTCCAGAGAGATCTGACAGATCTCCTCGCGGAGCAGTGCAAGCTGCCAGTCAGAGTTAGCGCCTTCAGTATAAGCCTGGGCTGTTTCCAACTGCGCAGCGCGGGCCTCCAGCTGTACAAGGCTGGCGGCCTGAGCCATGCGCTTCGCGTGGACCAAGCCTCTAGCCGCCCCTCATATAGTGGCCTTGCCGGCCTCCCACAATGTACCCGGCAAGGGGACCGATCCCGTATTGATCAAAAAATATTGCCTCAGTTCCTGCCAGAGGGATTCAACGAATTCCGCATCCTGCAGAAACCAAGCGTTCATCCGCCAAGTCGTACGAACGCCATCAGGGAAATTCCCGAGATGGAGTGAGACAGGGGAGTGGTCCGAGATGCCTCGGGGTAGGATAGTAGCCCCGGACATCAACTGACAGTCGGGGGCCGGCAACAGGAGCAGGTCGATACGAGAGTGAATATGGTGGGCCGCCGAAGTGTGAGTATACTGTTCGCTACGGGGATTCCACACCCTCCAAGCGTCGCAGAGACCCAGGGCGGAGGACTAGTCAGAAAGGCGCTTAGCAGAGGCAAGACGGGACTCCGAGTGAGCACCTGTCGTATCGCGGGAAGGTTGCATAACAGCATTGAAGTCGCCTCCGATGACCGTCAGACCCTGGGGAAAGGTGGAGACTACGAGTGTGAGTCGTCGAAGGGCAGAGGGCGTTGTGGCGGGGGGGATGTATACACACAAGAGATTAAAAGGATGCCCCTCGATCTTGCCGGTCAGGGCCACATAGCGGCCTTGTGTGTCCGTCTCAGCCTGTGCCAAAGTAAAGGGGATACCCTTATGAAACAATATGGCCACCCCCCGGGAGCCCTGTGTGAAACCAGAATGCCAGACCCTGTCGAACCTATAGCGGGCGAGGAAGGTGCAGTGGGTGCCAAGAAGGTGTGTTTCCTGTAGAAAAAGGATATCAGGCGCATGGCGCTGGGCGCTGCGAAGAACAGCAGTTCGTTTTATGTGGTCTAGTAGGCCATTGACGGTCCACGACAGAATGTGGAGGGGTCTATTTAAGGTGGACATCATCCGGGCAGGTAGTGTGTGTAGGGAACAGTGCAAGCAGACCCAGGTCCCAGGGGAGGTAACATCCCATAGCCTGGGCATGGGGGTGAAATTCGTGCAGTCTGTTAAGTCTCATGTCGTCATCGGTGGCGTGTGTGCATAGAAAGCTGCCAAGGGAAACAGAGAACAGCGGCCCGTAGGCGGCCAAAAACAATAAACAATTGGGAGACAACGGTCTACCCACCCTCCCTCGCCCCCCAACACCCCCACCCTACACTTCCGAAAGTGAAGCATCTGTCGCCCTGAAAAGGAAACACCCTAAAACAACAACACAAATGAGTCTGAGTGCTAAGCTAAAACGATTAGCAGAACATGAACGTGGCATAGATGGACCCCTCCATGTAGTCAGATATGAGATTCGTTAACAGCTGCAAGCACATTTGAAACAGTTAAGCAACAGAGGAATACAAGTAAGTCTGGGAGCTAAGGTAAGAAACAATTAGCAGAGCGTGGTCGCGGTGGAGATGGACCTCTCCTAATGTACGGATATGGTAGCGACCTCAGCTGCAGGAGCAATTTGGGAAACAGTGTACAGACCCCTTGCCTTTGGGCCCCTGAGTTCAAACTCCCTCGTCGTCCCCGGGTCCATGAAGTGCGGGGCTCCTCGACAAGTCAGAGTCAGATATCGCAGGGCGCAGTGTCTCGGAGGGGTCTGGGATGCGGCTCAAGTCAATCAGGGAGCCAGTTGAGCTGGGAGTTACAGATTTCTGAGATAAAGCATGGGGGAGGGGCCGATGGGACACTGCACCCGGCGATCGGGAAGCTTCATCGCGATGGTCACCCTTCTTGCGGGACCTAGTGCGGCATCTCTGGGGTTTGGGCAGGGTTGGGTGAGGTTGCGTAGGCTCTCGTCGGGCCGGGGAGGAGACAAGTCGGTTCTGGAGGGGGCGTTCCTCCATGAGCCAGGTCTAGGCCGCTTGGGGGCTATCAAAGAAGAGTGCCTTGTCTTGAAACAGAAGTCTGAGCTGGGCCGGAAAAAGGAGACCGTAGCGAAGACCCAGGTCATGGAGCTTCTGCTTAACATCATCATAAGTTCGACGATGGGCCTGTACCTCCCTGGTGTAGTCTGGGAAGACCATGATCTTGCTGTTTTGGAACACCAGTGGACCCTGCGTCATAGCCGCCCTAAGGATGGCGTCCCTGTCCCGGAAGTTGAGGACCCTCAGAATAATGGGCCGGGCAGGAGCCCCGGGTGGAGGTCGGGGAGCCAGGGAGCGATGGGCATGCTCGACTGCGAACCAAGGGGAGAGGGACTCTTTGGGCATCCAGGATCGCACCCAAGTCTCCACAAACGTGTCCGCGTGGCCTTGTTCAACCCTTTCGGGAAATCCTATGAAGCGTAGGTTGTTTTTCCTCGACCTGTTTTCGGCGTCCTCGGCCCGACGGTGGAGTTCCGAGGTCTGAGTCTGGAGACGGGCCACTTGGGTCTTGAGTTGGCCTATATCATCTTCACCCGTGGAGATATGCGATTCCGCTTCTGAAATTCGTGCCGTGGCATTGCGCAGGTCTTGGCGAATAAGGGCCATATCTACCCTCACCTCGCCAATCTTATTTTCAACTGAGGCCTGCGATGCGCCAATCGCCTGAAGTATAGTGGAAAGATCACCCCCAGCAGGGGCCGGAGTATTGGACGCCCCTCCTCCAGGATCCCGGTCATTCGTGGTGTATTGGTCTATTTTTGTTTGGGTTTGAGGGGCAGGGGTCTGCAGAGTACGATTCCTGCCCATCGCCACCAAGGGTGAAGTCCGGCCACTGCACGAGCAGGGGGGGCGGTCAGCAATCCCAGAGAGGAGGGGGGCCCCGACACCCAGACCATCGATACTCAGGCCTGGGCACTCAGGCCAGCCCCCTCAGGTCCCCCGAACCTCCAGGGTAACCCAATACCCATCCAAGGCCCCCAGTCCGATGCCACGGTCAGTGACGGGTGGTGCCCCCTCCCGGCCACAGGAGGAGCGTCAGTGGGCCAGAGATGAAGGGCCCCAGGAAGATGGACTGCTAATCTGCACTACAGCAGTTGATAGGCAGGCCACTTGCAGGAGTCAGGTGCCACTCGGTGTTGGCGGCCAATGATGGACAGTAGACCCCACTGGGGTGCAGACAGGTCCAAGCGAATGGGCAGTGGCAAGGGGGGTTTGACAGCACGCTCCACACCGCCAGACAGCGGAGCATTGCAGTTGCTGCAACTACAATTTTGGTACTTTTCATCATTTAAAAAAAAATTATTCTGGGTAGCCAGTAGTCCCAGAGCTAGTCATGGGTGCATGATGAAACAACTGTTCTTTTGGTGTGTGTTGAATTTATTTTAAAGATCATTTAGGGCATGGATGGCATTGGATTGAATTGCAAAATGTGTATTTTTTTGGGGTATTTCAGTTTTTGGGTGTGTGTTAAATAAATGCCTTTGTTGTGTGTGTGTGGTGTGTTGTGTACCTTGCAAACCTTGTTTGGCCCTGTGGATTTTCGTTTTTGCATTTTACTGCATTAACGCAGTGTTGTTTAGCATGCCTCATTTGCCTGGCTATTATAGGCCTGTTTCAGTTCATTGTTTTCCATGCCTCCTGCTTGTTGCTTGTTGCTTGTTGCTTGTGACTGTGAGTGTCCATGTGGCTGGTGGCCATTTTGTGGTGGTAGTTTAGTAGTGTGCTGCTTTTGCCATATATGCCTGCATGTCTTTCCTATGTCTTTCCTATGTTCCTCTTGGCTTACTGCTTCCATCCATCCCCTTTGCCAGCTCCAGCTCCCTGAATGACGTGATGAGCAAATAGTTTAATGCCAAACAGGTTCCACTTCCATTACATTTGTATTTGTATTTTGGTTTGCATTTTGGTTTTTGTTCTTCTTCTTTCCTATCCTTCCTGAGTGTACACAGTATACCATGAAAGCCCTTGTTGTCAAAGTCTCACAAATGGCTACACTGTTATATTTTTTTTATAACTTAAACTGAGTTAATAAAATTTAATAATATAACACTAACAAGTGTGACCACCACACACTAAGTATATATTATATTTGTTTGTTTGTACTAGTAGTAATTGAACCACAACAACAAATGCAACATTTCACTGATGTTCTTCTCCTGGCTTTTTTACTTTTAGGTGCACAAAAAGACAGAGGAGGAGGTGTCATCATCACCCGTTGTACTGCCAGACAGAAGTCCTGCTGCGCACGACGTCATGCGACGTGTGACCACAGACATCTCTGCAACTTGTGCACCTGCGTCCTGCTGACATCTGAAGAAGATGGCCCCAAAGAAAGTTACCAGGTCCTCCAGTACCAAGAAAGTTGCCAGTGAGAAGAAGGAACAGAAGAAGGAAGTGGCACTTACCAAGACTGGTGTGCCGCCCACGATGTTTTTTGGGAAACAAAAAATTACACCTGCAGCAGAGGTGTCCAGGGACCAAGCTGGGAGAAGCACCTCCACATCAGCGGGCCCACCCCACCAACCTAGGCCCAAGCCGATGAGTGTCGCAGAGGTAGCCAGTCTACTAACGAGCAGTGATGTTGAAATGTCATTATCGCAAAGTAGTACCCAATCAACGCAGGCGGAAACTCAGCAGATAAGTGGGCAACAACAGCCCACAATCAATCATGTCACTTATATCATGTCACTTATAAAGCGCACTACATACCCGCGAGGGTCTCAAGGCGCTGGGGGAAGAGGGGGTGGTGCTGCTACTGATCGAAGAGCCAGGTCTTGAGGAGTCTTCTGAAGGCCAGTAGGTCTTGGGTCTGCCGAAGGTTGGTGGGGAGGGTTTTCCAGGTCTTGGCGGCGAGGTGGGAGAAGGATCTGCCGCCGGCGGTCGTTTTCCGGATGCGGGGGACTGTGGCGAGGGCGAGGCTGGTGGAGCGGAGCTGGCGGGTGGGGGTGTAGAAGCTGAGTCGTCTGTTGAGGTAGGCTGGTCCGGAGTTGTGGAGTGCATTGTGTGCGTGGGTGAGGAGCTTGAAGGTTATCCTCTTGTTGACAGGGAGCCAGTGCAGGTCTCTCAGGTGGGGTGTGATGTGGCTGCGTCGGGGGATGTTGAGGATAAGACGTGCAGAGGCGTTCTGGATGCGTTGCAGCCGTCTCAGGAGCTTAGCCGTCGTTCCTGCGTAGAGGGCGTTTCCGTAGTCCAGCCTGCTGGTGACGAGGGCCTGGGTGACTGTTTTTCTTGTTTCGGTGGGGATCCACTTGAAGATCCTGCGGAGCATTCGGAGGGTGTTGAAGCAGGATGAGGAAACAGCGTTGACCTGCTTAGTCATGGAGAGGGTGGGGTCGAGGATGACCCCTAGGTTGCGTGCGTGGTCGGTGGGTGTCGGGGCTGTTCCCAGTGATGTTGGCCACCAGGAGTCGTCCCATGCTGAAGGGTTGGAACCAAGGATGAGGACCTCCGTCTTGTCCGAGTTCAGCTTCAGGCGGCTGGTACTCATCCATTCAGCGACGGCCTTCATTCCTTCGTGGAGGTGGGCTTTGGCGGTGTGAGGGTCTTTGGTGAGGGAGAGGATCAGTTGGGTGTCGTCGGCGTAGGAGATGATGTTGAGGTTGTGCTGTCGGGCGACGTGGGCGAGGGGTGCCATGTAGTTGTTGCTCCTGAAGTAGGGGCAGTTCAGGAAATCGAGCTTCCTGCAGACGAAGAGGAGCAAGCCACTCTTTCAGAAGATCCATTGTCTTCCAGATCCCCAGCAAGGAAAAGGAGGGTTAGTCCATCAACTTCTTCTCCAAGCCCCGCTTCTGATGATCTAGATGCCACTTGGAATCCACCAGCTCAGTCTGAGAGTGATGCACGCCACAAGACAAGGCTAGTGAAAAGGAAGGTTCCTGAAAGCCTTAGAGTTATGGAGGTAGATGTAGAAGAGGGGAATGATGATGATGAGGAGCCAGTCATCATGAACATCACTCCCGGCCCAGAGGAGATGGAGACCAACATTATTACCCTATCCAAAATCGCTGCGAGGGATGTAGCACGGATACCACCAAGACAGGTAACACCACCTCCAGCTTCCATATTTGCATTTGCTAAGGCCCGGCAGGGACCTACATCAAGTTCAACCACCACCTCAGTACTAGGTAGTGGTACTGTAAGTGCACAGAGTCAAATTCCACTTCCACCCTCCAGTTCATCTGGCATTGAAAGTGGCACCTCCAGCAGCACCAGAAAGTACACCTCCCCAGTTTGGGACTTCTTTTCGGTTAGCAGTACGGAGGAGAACATTGCTATATGCTCAATTTGTCGACACGCTGTTAAGCGGGGTAAGCTTGGTACAAACTATGGTGCCGGAGGCCAAACAAGTCATCTCAAAAAACACCACATCATCCAGTGGGAGGCTCACCTACTTCGCTTACAGAAAAGTAAAACTGCACCCATTGCTGTTGGTGGGGATGAAGAAGTAGAAGAAGATATGATCGCGGTGGAAGGTGAACAAGAGGGAGACATTTCTAGCCCTGTCCCCAGCAGTGTAGTGGTACCGCCCACATCCTCAGCAACATCTCAGTGGCACCGTAGTAAGAAGAGTCATACTCAGCGTCAGACTGTGACACCAAGGCACATGAGTACTGCAATGAAAAAAAAGTGCGTTGTTGAGTCTAACTGGGTTCAAGAAGACAGCTGCACCACAAAGGAAAATAATCCAGCCTACCATTGACAGCATGTTTAGGTCGGAGGGGCAGTACAAACGCAACCACCCAACGGCACGTTTGTACAATGCGAAGCTGGCTAAAATGTTAGCGCTGGACCTTCTCCCTTTTTCTTTTGTGGAAGGGGTGGGTTTCCTTGAATTTGTGTCAGCCATCTGCCCTAAATGGAAGGTTCCCAGCCGGTCCAATTTCACCAGAGTTGCTGTTCCAGCACTACATCACGATGTGCTGGAATTGCTTGGACAAGCTTTGCAGCAGAGTGCTGTTCACAATATCCACCTGACAACAGACATGTGGACCAGTTGCCAAGCCACTGATTACATGTGCATCACTGCACACTGGATCTCTTTTGTGGGGATTAGAGAAAAGATATCTGAAGCAGGTGCTGTTGACACTGCTGAGATTTGTAATGCTACTCGGAAACATGCAACTGTAGCCATGTTCGCCATGGAGAAATCTCATACTGCTGCAAACATTTTGGAAGAGTTTAACAGCAAGGTCTTTGAATGGCTGCGCCCAAGAGGGCTTAACATTGGTTTTGTTGCCACGGATAATGGCAGTAATGTACTTAAGGCCATGGAGGATGGTGCCTATTTCAGGGTCCGTTGTTTGGCGCACTGCATTAACATTATTGTTCAAGACTTTCTGAAAAAAGAAGCCATAGTCAACAACTTACTGACCACCTGCCGAAGAATATGCACACATTTCAGCCATTCTTTTAAAGCCCGGAAGCAGCTGAGGATCATTCAACGTGAATATAGAATGCCAGTCAAAGCACTCATCCAGGAGGTGGCAACACGTTGGAACTCAACTTATTACATGCTTGACCATCTGTTTGAGCAGGACAGACCAATCAATGAATATGTCATGCAAAGAGGGGATGCTACTGTGAAAGGCATGACCCTTCAGATGGACCAATGGTGCCTAGTTAAATGCCTGACAGAGATGCTTCTTCCTTTCGAGGTCTTCACACGTGAAGTCATTAAGGAGGACTGTACTATGGGCCAAGCTATCCCATTGTTGCACATCCTACAGCAACAGCTGAAGGAGGTGTCTGAAGCGTACATAGGTGTGGAGGAAAAAAATGAAGCATATGAGTTGGTGGAGATCTTATCCCGTCGCTCAGCTGAAGATACAAGGGTGCAAACTAAGATTGTGTCAGAAAAACATTACATTTGTGCCTCAATTCTAGATCCACGGTACAAATCGGCACTGAACAGTAAGACATTAATTCCTTTTTCAGAAGTGGACGTTGCCGGGTACAAAAGTTGGATAGCTGAGGTAGCCAGTCACTTTGAAAATGAACGGCTGGCAATTAAAGGCCTGCTACTCAAACCCACAACAAGTACTGCAGCAGGGCATCCGGCGTCAAGTTCCACTTCAGAGCCTGAGGGCAGTGCGTTTGGCTCAGAGCGGTCACCAACACTTTCGACAACAACAGCAAGAACCGGATCATCAGCCCCAGTAAAATCAGCACAGGATTGGTATTTACAGCAAGGGCTTGCTAGGTCCAGTGCTGATGCAAAGACAAAAGAGGCCAAACAAACTGTAGCACCCCTGAACATTAAGCGGATGGTCCAGGCCTATCTGGATGACCCAACAGAGGTCTACATTGATCAAAACCCATTGCGGTACTGGTATGGGAAAAAGAACCAATGGCCAGTGCTCAGCAGGCTGGCGATAAACTATCTGGCTTGCCCTATCGCAAGTGTCTCTTCTGAACGTGTTTTCAGTGCTGCTGGTGCCATTGTAACAGTGAAAAGGACCAGCCTCTCGCCCAAAAACGTGGAGAGGTTAACCGTGATCAAAATGAATCAGCACTTTATACCACCAAATTACATAATACATGAATCAACGCAGGAAGATGAGGACAGCAACTTAGGTGACGGAAGTAGTGTGTTAGATGATGATTACCTACTTCTGGTTGAACCCCCAGAGTTTGAGGACGAGCTATACTTCCCTGACAACTAGGCTTGAACTTCTTACTTTCTTCCTCCCTTATTTACTTTTATTTGTGTGTGTCTGTCTTTCTAGTTAGAAACTTCGAATCACAACAAATCCATCACCACCATCTTCTAGTCTTTTTATTGCCATATTGCAGTTGCAGCTGTCTGCATTTCACTGAAGTCCACTCCTCCGAGTCCTGCTCTTCCATCCTCCTGACTGGCCCTAAATCCATTTCCCTCAAGCCAGATGATGATTGGATGTAGAATAGAAGAAAAAAGAAAATGTTGCCTCGTTGAGTCCCTCCAAAAGAAGTGGAACATGATGACTACTATAGCTATCCTCTTTTCCGAGCCGAGAGAGACTGCCCTTAACTTAAGATGAGAAGGAACAGGTAATGAATGATGGCATGCATTGGACGATGACTGAGTGATTTGTGTTGTTGTTGTTTGTTGTGCATGAAGTGAATTCATTGTGTACTATTATTTAATCTACACACTAAAAGTAACTCAAGTCAATGTTTCCCTTCTTATTTTTAATAACAAAATTGTACTTCTACTGCAGGCCGATCCATTGCATTTTGAATATGGAATGTGGAATCACTCTGTACACTGCACACTGAGTTGGACAACACCATGATGATGACCACAGTGACATAATATCTTCGCAGTCACTCAGTAGGATCGGAGATGATTGATGGACTAAGTCAGGGCGTTTCATGAGTGGCATAAAAGTTAAACAAGTCAACAAGAACCACAGCAGACCTACATGTCTGTGTAGTGGTGGAGTCGAGTCGAGTGTAGTGGTATGACTGACAGCAGTGCATTGATTTAGTCACTTAATTTGTAAAATGCTATGTTGCTGTATATGTGCTTTGTCTGCCTCTGTCAAAAAATGTACGCTAAATGGAGGATGGGTCACGGGTGCCGTGGGCCTGCTCTGTCCTGTTGTTGTTGTTGAAGGTTAATGCTGGAAACAGAGTAGACATGATGTATCCATGCTGCCAATGAAAGTGTTCTTGTTGCACCCCACCGTAATTTATGCATTTTTTTTATCCTTGATTTTTCAATATCCCTTTGGTTTTTCCATCTACAATTACAGGCCGGCCCTTACCCTGTGCTATACTGGGAAAAACAACTCACACTTACCTTACCAATCCACATCCGCCAGGCAGGCAGTGGCGTCACCCAAGATTGATGGACGGAGCGTCCATGGAAGGGAGGACCAAGAAGAATGCCGAGATGCAACTCCCCAATTTGACCAGGATAACAACATACAGTAACAGTATCAACATTCATCATCTTTTAAATAATTTGATTCATTTTTGATCTTCAATCATTACGACTGTGTGTTGTTATTATTATTATGTTTGCTCTCTGCTTATAATTCATCCCTACAGCTATTTTTTAATTTTCTTTGCTATCTTTAAAAGTAAGCCCGGTACAACAGAATAGAAACTGTATGTAATTTGGGTCTCTCTGAGGGCAGACAGGCAAGGCACATTGCATAATATACTGCTGCCCTGTACTGTCTAATTGTCTAGTAGTAGTTAGTAAGTACTACTTATCATTAACCATCAAGTTATCAATATCAACATCATGCATGCATTTCCTTTTTCTCCTTAACAGATTTATGGATATGGTCATCTGCCAAGATTGTGTTTTGTTGTTTGTCCATGCGTAGTGTTTTTCTTTGTCAAACCTTTCCCCAAACCCCCTTCCCAACCATTCATCAAACCCTAACCCTCTTCCCCCGGGCTGTGTGATTTATTGAGGTGTGACTAAATTAAATGTACACCAATAATTGATCACACGCTTGCTGGGGCGGATGTGGCGAAAGCAACACTAATTCAATTTCAAGGCAGGGCGAGGATCTTCTTCTGCTTGCCCACCCATGATCAGTATATTTGCAAGGTAATTTTGTTTTTCCAAAGGAACCTAATCCATCATCATTAATTGCCGGCATCGATTGGATTTATCATCCTCCTACACAGCACTAAAGGTTACGCTTGTGTCGAGTGTAGGCCTAGTCGAGTGACTCGACACAACTACAGTTTGTAACTTGTTGTACTAGGCTATCCCTGCCACCATTATGTTTTATTTTATTTTGGCATATTATTGTTTGGCAGTAAGTTCTGTACTGTACTTTGTTCTACTACTCCTCCCAGAGTCTCTCTCAGGTGACTGACTGTCTCATTTTCTTTTTTTGCAAATGCTACTGCCAGTGTCTACTACTACCACCACAACCATGGCATGTTGGGAAACCAAACCATCATCACCATGCAGCCATCGCTGTGCCTAAGTTAAACATCAAGCACAGGTAAGAGAAGAAGTTTGGGGAGGCATAATTAATAATGGAATTTTTTCATTAATTCACACACCCCTTGAGTCCAGTTGCAAAATGCATAGACTAGGAGGAGAGACTGACAGTACTAGTAGGACAAGTCACTCAGTGAGGGGTACCGCATCTATCTGTTTGTGTCTTACAAAGTCAGCCGATTATTTAAATCAAACACTGGCTGTGGCCCAGCAGCAGCAAGGAAACAGTGTGACGTAAAACAGTAACCCCACCCACAAAACATTAACAACATCGTATGTAAAGTATAAATCTAATTTAATCCCTAACAAAAATAAACTATGTAAAAATCCCACAACAATACCTGACCCACCCCTCTCCCTAACCCCAAACAATGTCCAAAACGAAAAAGTCCAACCAATTGTCCATGTCCATAATAAACCCCAATGCCCAATTCCCACCCACCAAAAGAAACAATAAAAAAGGGGCAATCCAACAGGGTCTCAACTCATCGGCGGGCTCGCTTCTCCAGGACCTTAATTCGCTCCTCTAGGCGGGCCACGCGGTGCTTCAATGCACGATAATTGCATCCACACGGGGGGCAGCAGTGCTAGATAAAGAAGTGCGGCGGCGGGCGGCTGCCAGACGGCGGTGCCGTAACACTGGAGGGGCCTGGCTGGGGCCCGGGGCATTGGAGGAGGCTGCAGCTGCTGCCGCCTCCTCCTCCTCCTCCTCCGCTAGAACCACCAGCCGCCGGTATTCAGTCTGTATGGCCTCCAGCTTCCGGCGCTGGGCCATGGCTGCCAACTCCTTCCTGTCTTGTTTCCCTTTGGAAGGAGTAGCTATATCAAGAAGAAAAAACAAGACTATTGTAACAATATACTCTTAGCAAAACAGTAAGACAAATTAATTCTACACATAGTGGCACAGTAGCACTAGCAAGCACAGTACATAACATTTGTGGTATGTATCTATCCTCCCATTTCCTCGGCCTCTAACATTTGTAGGAGTTTCAGGCATTCAACCACCCATGCATCTGATTCCTATCAGCCACCTATGCATGCATCCCACGTATCCTTCTCTTCTCTGCCAGTCATAAATATTACATCTCGCACGTCCTTCCTCCTTCCACCCTTCTTTCGCTTTTCGTTCAACCCATCCATCAAGGTAATCTGATCTGACTTTTAGTCTTCTCCATAAAACTTTCACAGCTTAGTTGAAGTCAGATAGAAGAGGCCATTGGTTACTCAACACTCCTGCCGCTAATGCTATTGCTAATGCTAAGTAAAGGGTGTCTTCTCCAACCGTTCACAACAACTTCTTACTTACTAAGTCCCAACAGTACAGTGTACACCCTTGCAGCGAGTGTAATGTCAATAAGTAAGGAATATAACTTACCACCGTCCGCCACTGCTGCTCGCTCATCCCCTGCAGCTCCTTCAACTGCTGCATCTCCTCCTGCTCCCTCTGTGGCCGCGTCGCCATCGCCGCTGGCCCTGGCACTGGTGGTCGGTAGTACGCCTAGAAAAAACATTACACATTTTTTAGATGCCATATACACATCCCCCTATTTATTCTTTTTCACTAGCAAGATTGAAAAAAAAGTTAATACATACATATACAACATACATCACTAGTACAAAACGGGTACTAGTCTACTAGAGTACAGTAGACACTAGTAGTGTTATATCATGGTCCCTACGGTCATTCTAGTCTTTGCTAAGTTAGCCTGAGCCATGCAACCATTTTAGTTTTATGTCTTTTATTTTTGCGCACGTTACCTCGCAGCTTGTTGTGTAAGACGCCTTTGAGCCCACATGTGCTCATAGTACTGCTACTGTCTGAGCGCAGCGTACAAGGTCGAAAAACAAGCCACTTTGTTATGGAGTTCTGGTGGTCAGTCCGTATTGCTTAACCATAACATGCTACACTTTTTGGCACGACTGAGAAATGCTTGCAATATACTAACGCGCACCATTTTTCTCATAACAGACGGAAGATTCCCTTCTACGAACCAGAGCTTTGCAGAGCTTATGATGTAACCAGTACTTCTAGGTTCTTCTAAGGTGAGGGGTCCCCCAGAATTGTCTCAGAGATCTTCATTTATAATTTTATATAAACTATATTCCTACCAAGGGAAGGGTGGTTCTTCCACCACTGTTCAGTTATCATCATGATTGATTTCCCCTTTTGTCTTCTATGGACTTGTAGTTGTAACAATGTTTATTGTTTTAATCTTATGCATTTTGCTGTTGGTGCTGGCTCGTATACTGCATTATAGAACAACGTACAGAGCTTGTTAGTTGAAAATAAACCTTTTGAACTTACATAGACTCTGTGGTATTTGGTGTGGACTTAAACGAGTGAGTGAGCGAAAGGGTGTTGCTTCAAAACTAATGGGGCGCTCCGGTCAGCTCCCATCTTGAAAGTTTCGGGGTGATTCGTCAAGCGGGGGCCGAGAAAAAAGGGGGGTCCCAAAACACGTTTTCTCCATGTTAATTTCCACAGGAAACTTTAGACAAAGCTACAGCCCGAACTGCTGAACGGAACTACACCAAATTTGGAAAAAAGGTAGGTCTTGGTTCAGAAAGCGTGCTTTTTTTTGGTGTAAATCCGTTTAGTAGTTCCTGAGAAATTCAAAATGTAATAATATCGATATCTGGTGGCCGAGGAGGATTCGCAAACCCTACTGAGCACGAGCTTCATTCTGATTGGCTGCCAACACTCCAAACCAAGAAGTGTTGGCAGCCATCTTGTGACTCTGTAAAACCGAGTCACAAGAAAAAAGGAGAAAAAACATTAAAAAACAAGAAAAGGGGGCAGGGTAGAAACACCTTGACCCCCTAGGCATGCTCAGAGGGTCCCATAGGGACCCCCAGGGCCAAAAACAGAATTTTTAAAAATAATTTCGGGGGGATTCGCGCTGGGTGTGCGAATCCGGCCAAAACTTTTTTTTTTTTAAATGAAGCGCGGGCTCCCGCGCTTTGTTTCTTTAAGCTCTCGGGTGGGCCAGGTCCCGGGGGCAATGTTTTATTGTGGTCTGGGGACCGCCACTTCCCTGGGGCTTTAATGATAGTGTGCGGGGGGCACGCACCCCCCCGCAGCCCCGGGTACTGCCACCTCCCTGGGGCTTATTTACAAACAAATGCGTAGGTGGGCTCCTTCCCCCCATGCTGCCCCGAGAACCGCCACCTCCCCGGGGCTTTACTTTAATAGGGGTGGGGGGACCTTGTGGGCCCCCCAAAGCCCCGGGGACCACCACCTCCCCGGGGCTCCAATTAAATTATAGAAGTGTGGTGGGGGGCTCCTGCCCCTCCCCAAACTGCCCTGGGACCACCACCTCCCCAGGGCACCAATTATGTTAATAAGGGGGTCCATTGCAGACCCCTGGCCCCGGGAACCAGCACCTCCCCGGGGCTGCATACATGTTGGGAGGGGGCCCCACGGCCCCCCTCCTGGAGCCCTTCATGGCCCTGGGGACCGCCAACCACCTGGGCCAGCTCCAGCAATGTCCCGGGGTGCCCACCCCCAGGACATTGCAGTTTGCAATGGCAGGGTGGGAGCACTGCTCCCACCCTGTCTTTGCAAACACTGCTTCGCTTCATGGAAGCGAGAGTAGGAAATCTGCTCTCGCTTCCATGAAGCGAAGCAGATTGCTTTTGGACAAGGGGAGCTGCATGTCAGCAGCTCCCCTTGTCCAAAAGCAATGCCGGCTCCCACAGTGGGCGGGGAGCCGGCTGGGAGCGCATGGGCATTGGGGCTCCCCCCGCAGTCCCCAACTTGAGGCAGGCCCCAGGGGATGGGGTCCCCGGGGCCATAATTGGCCTCAGGAGGGGGGCCAGGTGCCCACCCTCCTAAAAAAAAATCAAGGCTGGCCAGGCCCCGGGGGATGGGGTCCGTGGGGCCATAATTGGCCTCAGGAGGGGTGCCACATGGCCCCCCTCCTAAAAAAAATCAAGGCTGGCCAGGCCCCCGGGGATGGGGTCTCCGGGGCCAAAAGTGGCCCAGGGAAGGGGGGCCACATGGCCCCCCCTCCCATATAAATAATTTTAAAAAAAAAAAAAAATGAGGCCAGGCCCCAGGGGATGGGGTTCCTGGGGCCGAAATAAGCCTCGGGAGGGGGGCCGCGGGGCCCCCTTCCAGTTTTTTTCTTTTTTTATTAAAGTAAAAAAAATGGGTCAGGCCCTGGGGATGGGGTCCCCAGGGCCCAAAAAATACTAAAAGAAGGGGGGCCACACAGCCGCCCTTCTAAAAATACAAAAAGAAAAGCCGGCATCTCGCCGGAGGCCCTGCCCCCTCCCTGCACCACTCTGCAAACGCGCTTCCTGGTGCGTTCTGGGTTGGGGGATTAAGTCCCCTTGAATGCTAAGGGTCCTTAGGGGCCAACTAGCCCACAAGGTACCTCCAGTAAACCCCACAGAGTGGATTTGCTGAGAGGTGGTCCGAGGCCGCGCCCCTTTTTTCATCACTCTGCAAAAGTGCCTCTTGGCACACTGCTGGTGGGCTGATGAGGTCCTCTTGTGTCCAGAGGACCTCAGGACTGAAGTGGACTTCATCCCCCGAACAGCAGTGCACCAGGCTGCGTGTTTCTAGAGTGGTGTAAAAAGGGGGCGTGGCCTCAGACCACTCAGCAATCCAGCTGTTTGGGGCTTACTGGAGGTAACAGGAGGGCTAGTTGGCCCCCAGGGACCTTCAGGAGGTAAGGGGACTTCAGCCCCAAACCAAGAGCGTGCCAGGAGGTGCATTTGCAGAGGGGTGGACAAATGGGGCGTGGCCTGTGTCCACCTCTCAGCAATCCCACTTTTTGGGGCTTACTGGAGGTAACAGGTAGGCTAGTTGGCCCCTAAGAACCCCCAGCAGCAAAGTGGACTTTAATCCCCATCCAAGAGCGCACCAGGGAGCGCGTTTGCAGAGTGGTGGGTAAAGGGGGCGTGGCCTGCTATGAGAACTTAGCAATGCTGCTGTGTGGGACTTACTGGAGGTAAAAGAAGGGTAGTTGGCCCCCAAGGTTGTCCTTGGGGGCCAACTACCCCTCCTGTTACCTCCACTAAGTCCCACACAGTGTGATTTCTAAGAGGCCTTCGGAGGCCAAGCCCCCCTTTCTCCACCACTCTGCAAACGCGCCTTCTGGCAAAATACTGGTTTGGGGATGGAGTCCACTTTAGTCCTGAGGGACTTTGGCGGCCAAGAAGCCCTCCTGGTACCTCCTGTAAGTCCTACGCAGCATAATTCCTGAGCACAGGTTGGAGGCCCAGACCCCTTTCTCCACCACTCTGCAAACGCGACTACCAGTTAAAGAAGCATTTGTAATGTAATAGGTCTCGCATTTGCAAGAGTTAGAGATATTGGCGTTGTAAATATAAAAGTTTTTTACTAATGTTTTTTGGAGTGGAGTGGATGTACATTGTGTGTAGTGGAATTATGTGGAATGTTGTGCAGTGAAATTATGTGGATAGAAAGAATGTGGTATTTAGTGTATAGGAATTATGTAGAGTGGGATTATGTGTTATGGAGAGTAATTATGTGGTATGGTAGTCTGTGTTGTGGAGTGGTTACCTCAGGTTTAGTCTTCCTCATTTCCATAGAAGCTAAACTATGAATTCAATTAGACAAAAAAAGAAGGAATCACTGAGGAGCACTTCTGGACCTAGTCAGAGGTATGAGCAGGGCCACTGGAATTATGCGACTGTTTGGCTGCACTGACTTTCGCACAATTATACATTTTCTGTAGCCACATAATCCATCATCTGCTGCCTAATCTGCAGATTTGAACAAAAAAAGCCTTGTTTCTAGCTCAAACGTTACCAAAAATGCAGCGACAAGTGTTACAGCGTGATGGAAGGTCCTTTGCAAACCTAGAATGGTCACCTGTTACTTATTGCTAAATGTGGGTGTTAAATTGGTACTAATGGTGTGCAAGCCACTCTTGCTTCTTTCTGCGCCTCTCTTTGCCTCTTTCTGCATTTCTGTTGGTTTTTTCTGCACATCTCTTGCCTCTTTCTGCAAATCATATCTACTTTCTGCACCTCTTTTGCCTCTTTCTGCACCTCTGTTGCCTCGTTCTGCACCTCACTTGCTTCTTTGTGCACACCTCTTGCCTCTTTCTTCACCTTTCTTGCCTCTTTCTGCACCCCTCTTCCCACTTTCTGAACCTCTGTTCCTTCGTTCTGCACCCCTCTTGCCACTTCCTCCACCCCTGTTCCCCTTTTTGCATCTCTGTTGCTTCTTTCTGCACTTTTCTTGCCTCTTTCTCCATACCTCATCCCTCTTTCTGCACCTCTGTTGCTTCTTTCTGCACTTCTCTTGCTTCTTTCTGCACCTCTGTCCCTTCTTTCTGCAACGTTTGTGCCTCTTTCTGCCCCCCTCTTGCCTCTTTCTGCACCTCTGTTCCTTCTTTCTGCACTTCTTTTGTTTCTTTCTGCAACTCTCTTGCTTCTTTCTGCATGCCTCTTGCTTCTTTCTGCACCCCTTGTGCCTCTTTCACACTCCTCTTCCCTCTTTCTGCACCCATCTTGCCTCTTTCTGCACCTCTGTTCCTTTATTCTGCACTTCTTTTGTTTCTTTCTGCACCTCTCTTGTTACTTTCTGTATCCCCCTTGCCTCTTTCTCCACCCCACTTCCCCCTTTCTGCATCTCTGTTGCTTCTTTCTGCATCTCTCTTGCTTCTTTCCGCACCCCTCGTGCCTCTTTCTGCACCCCTCATCCCTTTTTCTGCAGTCCTCTTGCCTCTTTCTGCACTCCTCTTCCCTCTTTCTGCACCCCTCCTGCCTCTTTCTGCATGTCTGTTCCATCTTTCTGCACTTTTGTTTCTTTGTGCACATCTCTTGCTTCTTTCTGCACCCCTCTTGCCTCTTTCTCCACCCCTCTACCCCCTTTCTGCATCTATGTTGATTCTGTCTGCACTTCTCGTCTATTTCTCCACCCTCTTCCCTCTTTCTGCACCTCTGTTGCTTCTTTCTGTACCCCTCGTGTCTCTTTCACACCCCTCTTCCCGCACCCCTCTTGCCTCTTTCTGCACCTCTGTTCCTTTTTTCTGCACTTCTTTTGTTTCTTTCTACACCTATCACTTCTTTCTGCACCCATTTTGCCTCTTTCTGCACCCTTCTTCCCTCTTTCTGCACCCCTCTTGCCTCTTTCTGCACCCCTGTTCCTTCCTTCTGCACTTCTTCTGTTTCTTTCTGCAGCTCTCTTGCTTCTTTCTGCACCGCTTGCCTCTTTCTTCACCCATCCACCCTCTTTCTGCACCCCTGGTGCCTCTTTCTGCACCTCTCTTGCCTCTTTCTGCACCCCTCTTCCCACTTTCTGCACCTCTGTTCCTTCGTTCTGCACTTCTTTTGTTTCTTTCTGCACCTCTCTTTCTTCTTTCTGCACCCCTCTTGCCACTTCCTCCACCCCTGTTCCCCCTTTTTGCATCTCTGTTGCTTCTTTATGGACTTCTCTTGCCTCTTTCTCCATCGCTCAGCCCTCTTTCTGGACCTCTGTTGCTTCTTTCTGCACTTCTCTTGCTTCTTTGTGCACCTCTGACCCTTCTTTCTGCAACCTTTGTGCCTCTTTCTGCACCCCTCTTCCCTCTTTCTGCACCCCTCTTGCCTCTTTCTGTACCTGTGTTCCTTCATTCTGCACTTCTTTTGTTTCTTTCTGCTACTATCTTGCTTCTTTCTGCATACCTCTTGCTTATTTCTGTATCCCTCTTACCTCTTTCTCCACCCCTCTTCCCCCTTTCTGCATCTATGTTGCTTCTTTCTGCACTTCTCGTCTCTTTCTCCACCCTCTTCCCTCTTTCTGCACCTCTGTTGCTTCTTTCTGTACCCCTCGTGTCTCTTTCACACCCCTCTTCCCGCACCCCTCTTACCTCTTTCTGCACCTCTGTTCCTTCGTTCTGCACTTCTTTTGTTTCTTTCTGCACCTCTCTTTCTTCTTTCTGCACCCCTCTTGCCACTTCCTCCACCCCTGTTCCCCCTTTTTGCATCTCTGTTGCTTCTTTCTGCACTTCTCTTGCTTCTTTGTGTACCTCTGTCCCTTCTTTCTGCAACCTTTGGGCCTCTTTCTGCACCCCTCTTCCCTCTTTCTGCACCCCTCTTGCCTCTTTCTGCACCTCTGTTCCTTCTTTTGGCACTTCTTTTGCTTCTTTCTGCACCGCCTTCCCTCTTTCTCCTCCCCTCTTCCCACTTTCTTCACCCCTGTTGCCTCTTTCTGCACCGCTGTTCTTTCTTTCTGCACTTCTGCTGTTTCTTGCTGCACATCTCTTGCTTCTGTCTGCACCCCATGTGCCTCTTTCTGCACCCCTCTTACCTCTTTTTGTACACCTCTTTCATTCATCTTCCTGCACCTCTTTTGCTTCTTTCTGCACCTCTCTTGCTTCTTTCTGCACCACTTGTGCTTCTTTCTACACCCCTCTTTCCTTTTTCTATACCCCTCTTGCCTCTTTCTGCACCTCTCTTGCTTCTTTCTGCACCCTTCTCGCCTCTTTTTCCACCCCTCATCCCTCTTTCTGCACCTCTGTCCCTTCTTTCTGCAACCCTTGTGCCTTTTTCTGCACCCCTCTTTCCTCTTTCTGCACCCCTCTTGACTCTTTCTGCACCTCTGTTCCTTATTTTTGCACTTCTTTTGTTTCTTTCTGCAAATCTCTTGCTACTTTCGGCACGCCTCTTGCTTCTTTCTGTACCCCTCATGCCTCTTTCACACCCCTCTTCCCTCTTTCTGCACCCCTCTTGCCTCTTTCTGCACGTCTGTTCCTTCGTTCTGCACTTCTTTTATTTTTTTCTGCACATCTCTTGTTTCTTTCTGTATCCCTCTTGCCTCTTTCTCCACCCCACTTCCCCCTTTCTGCATCTCTGTTGCTTCTTTCTGCATCTCTCTTGCTTCTTTCTGTACCCATCGTGGCTCTTTCTGTACCCCTTTTCCCTCTTTCTGCACCCCTCCTGTCTCTTTCTGCACCTCTGTTCCTTCTTTATGCACTTCTTTTGTTTCTTTCTGCACCTCTCCTGCTTCTTTCTGCACCCCTCTTGCCTCTTTCTCCACCCCTCTTCCCCCTTTCTGCATCTCTGTTGCTTCTTTCTGCACTTCTCTTGTGTCTTTCGCCACCCCTCTTCCCTCTTTCTGCACCCCTGTTGCTTTTCTCTGCTCCTCTCTTGCTTCTTTCTGCACCCCTCGTGCCTCTTTCACACCCCCTCTTCCCGCACCCCTCTTGCCTCTTTCTGCACTTCTTTTGTTTCTTTCTGCATCTCTCACTTCTTTCTGCACCCCTTTTGCCTCTTTCTGCACCCCTCTTCCCTCTCTCTGCACTACTCTTGCCTCTTTCTGCACCTCTGTCCCTTCTTTCTGCACTTCTTCTGTTTCTTTCTGCAGCCCTATTGCTTCTTTATGCACCCCCTTGCCTCTTTCTCCACCCATCCACCCTGTTTCTGCACCCCTGTTGCCTCTTTCTGCACCTCTGTTCTTTCTTTCTGTACTTCTTTTGTTTCTTTCAGCACATCTCTTGCTCCTTTCTGCACCCCACGTGCCTCTTTCTGCACCCCTCTTCCCTCCTTTTGCAACCCTCTTGCCTCTTTCTGCACCTCTTTTGCTTCTTTCTGCACTCCTTGTGCCTCTTTTACACCTCTCTTCCCTCTTTGTGCACCCCTTTTGCTTCTTTCTGCACCTCTGTTCCTTCTTTCCGCACTTCTTTTCTCTCTTTCTGCACATCTCGCTTCGTTCTGCACCCCTTTTGTATCTTTCACACCCCTCTTGCCCCTTTCTGCACCTCTGTTCCTTCCTTCTGCACTTCTTTTTTTTCTTTCTGCAGCTCTCTTGCTTCTTTCTGCATGCCTCTTGCTTCATTCTGTACCCCTCGTGCCTCTTTCACACCACTCTTCCCTCTTTCTGCTCCCCTCTTGCCTCTTTATGCACCTCTGTTCCTTCTTTCTGCACTTCTTTTGTTTCTTACTGCACCTCTCTTGTTTCTTTGTGTATCCCTCTTGCCTCTTTCTCCACCTCACTTCCCCCTTTCTGCATCTCTGTTGCTTCGTTATGCACTTCTCTTGCTTCTTTCTGCATCTCTCTTGCTTCTTTCTGCACCCCTTGTGCCTCTTTCTGCACCCCTCATCCCTCTCTCTGCACTCCTCATGCCTCTTTCTGTACCTCTGTTGCTTCTTTCTGCACTTCTTTTGTTTCTTTCTACACCCCTCTTGCCTCTTTCTGCACCTCTGTTCCTTCTTTCTGCACTTCTTTTGTTTTTTTCTGCACCTCTCGCTTCTTTCTGTACACCTTTCGCCTCTTTCTGCACCCCTCTTGCCTCTTTCTGTACTTCTTTTGTTTCTTTCTGTAGCTCTCTTGCTCCTATCTGTAACCCCATGCCTCTTTCTCCACCCATCTTCCCTCTTTCTTCACCCCTGTTGCCTCTTTCTGCACCTCTGTTCCTTCTTTCTGCACTTCTTTTGTTTTTTTCTGCACCTCTCGCTTCTTTCTGTACACCTTTCGCCTCTTTCTGCACCCCTCTTGCCTCTTTCTGTACTTCTTTTGTTTCTTTCTGTAGCTCTCTTGCTCCTATCTGTAACCCCATGCCTCTTTCTCCACCCATCTTCCCTCTTTCTTCACCCCTGTTGCTTCTTTCTGCATCTCTCTTGCTTCTTTCTGTACCCATCGTGGCTCTTTCTGTACCCCTTTTCCCTCTTTCTGCACCCCTCCTGTCTCTTTCTGCACCTCTGTTCCTTCTTTCTGCACTTCTTTTGTTTCTTTCTGCACCTCTCCTGCTTCTTTCTGCACCCCTCTTGCCTCTTTCTCCACCCCTCTTCCCCCTTTCTGCATCTCTGTTGCTTCTTTCTGCACTTCTCTTGTCTCTTTCGCCACCCGTCTTCCCTCTTTCTGCACCCCTGTTGCTTTTCTCTGCTCCTCTCTTGCTTCTTTCTGCACCCCTCGTGCCTCTTTCACACCCCCTCTTCCCGCACCCCTCTTGCCTCTTTCTGCACTTCTTTTGTTTCTTTCTGCATCTCTCACTTCTTTCTGCACCCCTTTTGCCTCTTTCTGCACCCCTCTTCCCTCTCTCTGCACTACTCTTGCCTCTTTCTGCACCTCTGTCCCTTCTTTCTGCACTTCTTCTGTTTCTTTCTGCAGCCCTATTGCTTCTTTATGCACCCCCTTGCCTCTTTCTCCACCCATCCACCCTGTTTCTGCACCCCTGTTGCCTCTTTCTGCACCTCTGTTCTTTCTTTCTGTACTTCTTTTGTTTCTTTCAGCACATCTCTTGCTCCTTTCTGCACCCCACGTGCCTCTTTCTGCACCCCTCTTCCCTCCTTTTGCAACCCTCTTGCCTCTTTCTGCACCTCTTTTGCTTCTTTCTGCACTCCTCGTGCCTCTTTTACACCTCTCTTCCCTCTTTGTGCACCCCTTTTGCTTCTTTCTGCACCTCTGTTCCTTCTTTCCGCACTTCTTTTCTCTCTTTCTGCACATCTCGCTTCGTTCTGCACCCCTTTTGTATCTTTCACACCCCTCTTGACCCTTTCTGCACCTCTGTTCCTTCCTTCTGCACTTCTTTTTTTTCTTTCTGCAGCTCTCTTGCTTCTTTCTGCATGCCTCTTGCTTCATTCTGTACCCCTCGTGCCTCTTTCACACCACTCTTCCCTCTTTCTGCTCCCCTCTTGCCTCTTTATGCACCTCTGTTCCTTCTTTCTGCACTTCTTTTGTTTCTTACTGCACCTCTCTTGTTTCTTTGTGTATCCCTCTTGCCTCTTTCTCCACCTCACTTCCCCCTTTCTGCATCTCTGTTGCTTCATTATGCACTTCTCTTGCTTCTTTCTGCATCTCTCTTGCTTCTTTCTGCACCCCTTGTGCCTCTTTCTGCACCCCTCATCCCTCTCTCTGCACTCCTCATGCCTCTTTCTGTACCTCTGTTGCTTCTTTCTGCACTTCTTTTGTTTCTTTCTACACCCCTCTTGCCTCTTTCTGCACCTCTGTTCCTTCTTTCTGCACTTCTTTTGTTTTTTTCTGCACCTCTCGCTTCTTTCTGTACACCTTTCGCCTCTTTCTGCACCCCTCTTGCCTCTTTCTGTACTTCTTTTGTTTCTTTCTGTAGCTCTCTTGCTCCTATCTGTAACCCCATGCCTCTTTCTCCACCCATCTTCCCTCTTTCTTCACCCCTGTTGCCTCTTTCTGCACCTCTTTTCCTTCTTTCTGCACTTCTTTTGTTTCTTTCTGCACATATCTTGCTTCTTTCTGCACCCTCGGGCCTCTTTCTGCACCCCTCTTCCCTCTTTTTGCATCCCTCTTGCTTCTTTCTGCACCTCAGTTGCTTCTTTCTGCATTACTCTTGCTTCTTTCTGTACCTATTTGCTTCTTTCTGCACCACTCGTGATTCTTTCTGCACCCCTCTTCCCTCTTTCTGCACACCTCTTGCCTCTTTCTGCACCTCTGTTCCTTCTTTCTGCTCTTCTTTTGTTTCTTTCTGCACCTCTCTTGCTTCTGTCTGCACCCCTCTTGCCACTCTCTCCACCCCTGTTACCCCTTTTTGCATCTCTGCTGCTTCTTTCTGCACTTCTCTTGCCTCTTTCTCCACCCGTCATCCCTCTTTCTGCACCTCTGGTGCTTCTTTCTGCACTTCTCTTGCTTCTTTATGCACCTATGTCCCTTCTTTCTGCAACCCTTGGGCCTATTTCTGCACCCCTTTTCCCTCTTTCTGCTCCACTCTTGCCTCTTTCTGCACCACTGTTCCTTATTTCTGCTCTTCTTTTGTTTCTTTCTGAAAATCTCTTGCTTCTTTCTGTATCCCTGATGGCTCTTTCTCCACCCCACTCCCCCCTTTCTGCATCTCTGTTGCTTCTTTATGCACTTCTTTTGCTTCATTCTGCACCTCTCTTGCTTCGTTCTGCACCCCTCGTGCCTCTTTCTGCATCCCTCTTTCTGCACTCCTCTTGCCTTTTCTGCACCTCTGTTGCTTCTTTCTGCATTTCTTTTGTTTCTTTCTGCACCTCTCTTGCTTCTTTCTGCACCCCTCTTGCTTCTTTCTCTATCCCTATTCCCCTTTCCCTCTTTCTGCACCTCTGTTGCCTCTTTCTGCACCCCTCTTGCCTCTTTCTGCGCCTCTTTTCCTTCTTTCTGCACTTCTTTTTTTTCTTTCTGGAACTCTCTTGCTTATTTCTGCACGCCTCTTGCTTCTTTCTGTACCCCTCTTCCCTCTTTCACACCCCTCTTCCCTCTTTCTGCACCCCTCTTGCCTCTTTATCCACATCTGTTCCTTCTTTCTGCACTTCTTTTGTTTCTTTCTGCACCTCTCTTGTTTCTTTCTGTATCCGTCTTGCCTCTTTCTCCACCCCACTTCCCCCTTTCTGCATCTCTGTTGCTTCTTTCTGCATTTCTCTTGCTTCCTTCTGCATCTCTCTTGCTTCTTTCTGCACTCCTCGTGCCTCTTTTACACCTCTCTTCCCTCTTTGTGCACCCCTTTTGCTTCTTTCTGCACCTCTGTTCCTTCTTTCCGCACTTCTTTTCTCTCTTTCTGCACATCTCGCTTCGTTCTGCACCCCTTTTGTATCTTTCCACACCCCTCTTGCCCCTTTCTGCACCTCTGTTCCTTCCTTCTGCACTTCTTTTGTTTCTTTCTGCAGCTCTCTTGCTTCCTACTGCATGCCTCTTGCTTCATTCTGTACCCCTCGTGCTTCTTTCACACCACTCTTCCCTCTTTCTGCTCCCCTATTGCCTCTTTATGCACCTCTGTTCCTTCTTTCTGCACTTCTTTTGTTTCTTTCTGCACCTCTCTTGTTTCTTTGTGTATCCCTCTTGCCTCTTTCTCCACCCCACTTCCCCCTTTCTGCATCTGTTGCTTCGTTATGCACTTCTCTTGCTTCTTTCTGCATCTCTCTTGCTTCTTTCTGCACCCCTTGTGCCTCTTTGTGCACCCCTCATCCCTCTCTCTGCACTCCTCATGCCACTTTCTGCAACTCTGTTGCTTCTTTCTGCACTTCTTTTGTGTTTTTCTGCACCTCTCGCTTCTTTCTGTACCCCTTTTGCCTCTTTCTGCACCCCTCTTGCCTCTTTCTGTACTTCTTTTGTTTCTTTATGTAGCTCTCTTGCTCCTGTCTGTACCCCCTTGCCTCTTTCTCCACCCCTCTTCCCTCTTTCTTCACCCCAGTTGCCTCTTTTTGCACCTTTGTTCCTTCTTTCTGCACTTCTTTTGTTTCTTTCTGCATATCACTTGCTTTTTTCTGCACCCCTCGGGCGTCTTTCTGCACCCCTCTTCCCTCTTTTTGCATCCCTCTTGCTTCTTTCTGCACCTCAGTTGCTTCTTTCTGCATTACTCTTGCTTCTTTCTGTACCCCTCTTCCAAACCCTTCTTCCCTCTTTCTGCACCCCTCTTCCCTCTTTCTGCACCCCTCTTGCCTCTTTCTGCGCCTCTTTTCCTTCTTTATGCACTTCTTTTTTTTCTTTCTGGAACTCTCTTGCTTATTTCTGCACGTCTCTTGCTTCTTTCTGTACCCCTCTTCCCTCTTTCACACCCCTCTTCCCTCTTTCTGCACCCCTCTTGCCTCTTTATCCACCTCTGTTCCTTCTTTCTGCACTTCTTTTGTTTCTTTCTGCACCTCTCTTGTTTCTTTCTGTATCCGTCTTGCCTCTTTCTCCACCCCACTTCCCCCTTTCTGCATCTCTGTTGCTTCTTTATGCATTTCTCTTGCTTCCTTCTGCATCTCTCTTGCTTCTTTCTGCACTCCTCGTGCCTCTTTTACACCTCTCTTCCCTCTTTGTGCACCCCTTTTGCTTCTTTCTGCACCTCTGTTCCTTCTTTCCGCACTTCTTTTCTCTCTTTCTGCACATCTCGCTTCGTTCTGCACCCCTTTTGTATCTTTCCACACCCCTCTTGCCCCTTTCTGCACCTCTGTTCCTTCCTTCTGCACTTCTTTTGTTTCTTTCTGCAGCTCTCTTGCTTCCTACTGCATGCCTCTTGCTTCATTCTGTACCCCTCGTGCCTCTTTCACACCACTCTTCCCTCTTTCTGCTCCCCTATTGCCTCTTTATGCACCTCTGTTCCTTCTTTCTGCACTTCTTTTGTTTCTTTCTGCACCTCTCTTGTTTCTTTGTGTATCCCTCTTGCCTCTTTCTCCAACCCACTTCCCCCTTTCTGCATCTGTTGCTTCGTTATGCACGTCTCTTGCTTCTTTCTGCATCTCTCTTGCTTCTTTCTGCACCCCTTGTGCCTCTTTGTGCACCCCTCATCCCTCTCTCTGCACTCCTCATGCCACTTTCTGCAACTCTGTTGCTTCTTTCTGCACTTCTTTTGTTTTTTTCTGCACCTCTTGCTTCTTTCTGTACCCCTTTTGCCTCTTTCTGCACCCCTCTTGCCTCTTTCTGTACTTCTTTTGTTTCTTTCTGTAGCTCTCTTGCTCCTGTCTGTACCCCCTTGCCTCTTTCTCCACCCCTCTTCCCTCTTTCTTCACCCCAGTTGCCTCTTTTTGCACCTTTGTTCCTTCTTTCTGCACTTCTTTTGTTTCTTTCTGCATATCACTTGCTTTTTTCTGCACCCCTCGGGCCTCTTTCTGCACCCCTCTTCCCTCTTTTTGCATCCCTCTTGCTTCTTTCTGCACCTCAGTTGCTTCTTTCTGCATTACTCTTGCTTCTTTCTGTACCTATTTGCTTCTTTCTGCACCACTCGTGATTCTTTCTGCACCCCTCATCCCTCTTTCTGCACACCTCTTGCCTCTTTCTGCACCTCTGTTCCTTCATTCTGCTCTTCTTTTGTTTCTTTCTGCACCTCTCTTGCTTCTGTCTGCACAACCTCTTGCCACTCTCTCCACCCCTGTTACCCCTTTTTGCATCTCTGCTGCTTCTTTCTGCACTTCTCTTGCCTCTTTCTCCACCCGTCATCCCTCTTTCTGCACCTCTGTTGCTTCTTTCTGCACTTCTCTTGCTTCTTTATGCACCTATGTCCCTTCTTTCTGCAACCCTTGGGCCTATTTCTGCACCCCTTTTCCATCTTTCTGCTCCACTCTTGCCTCTTTCTGCACCACTGTTCCTTATTTCTGCACTTCTTTTGTTTCTTTCTGCAAATCTCTTGCTTCTGTCTGTATCCCTGATGGCTCTTTCTCCACCCCACTCCCCTCTTTCTGCATCTCTGTTGCTTCTTTATGCACTTCTTTTGCTTCATTCTGCACCTCTCTTGCTTCGTTCTGCACCCCTCGTGCCTCTTTCTGCATCCCTCTTTCTGCACTCCTCTTGCCTTTTCAGCACCTCTGTTGCTTCTTTCTGAACTTCTTTTGTTTCTTTCTGCACCTCTCTTGCTTCTTTCTGCACCCCTCTTGCTTCTTTCTCTATCCCTATTCCCCTTTCCCTCTTTCTGCACCCCTCTTCCCTCTTTCTGCACCCCTCTTGCCTCTTTCTGCACCCCTCTTGCCTCTTTCTGCGCCTCTTTTCCTTCTTTCTGCACTTCTTTTTTTTCTTTCTGGAACTCTCTTGCTTATTTCTGCACGCCTCTTGCTTCTTTCTGTACCCCTCTTCCCTCTTTCACACCCCTCTTCCCTCTTTCTGCACCCCTCTTGCCTCTTTATCCACCTCTGTTCCTTCTTTCTGCACTTCTTTTGTTTCTTTCTGCATCTCTCTTGCTTCTTTCTGCACCCTTTGTGCCTATTTGTGTACCCCTCATCCCTCTTTCTGCACTCCTCTTGACTCTTTCTGCACCTCTGTTGCTTCTTTCTGCACTTCTTTTGTTTCTTTCTGTACCCCACTTGCCTCTTTCTGCTCCTCTGTTCCTTCTTTGTGCACTTCTTTTGTTTTTTTCTGCACCTCGCGCTTCTTTCTGCACCTCTTTTGCCTCTTTCTGCACCCCTCTTGCCTCTTTCTGCACTTCTTTTGTTTCTTTCTGCACCTCTCTTGCTTCTTTCTGCACCCCTCTTGCCTCTTTCTCCACCCCTCTTCCCCCTTTTTTCATCTCTGTTGCTTCTTTCTGCACTTCACTTGCCTCTTTCTCCGCCCCTCCCCGTCTTTCTGCACCTCTGTTGCTTCTTTCTGCACTTCTCTTGCTTCTTTCTGCACCTCTGTCCCTTCTTTCTAGAACCCTTGTGCCTCTTTCTGCACCCCTCTTTCCTCTTTCTGCACCCCTCTTGCCTCTTTCTGCACCTCTGTTCCTTCTTTCTGCACTTCTTTTGTTTCTTTCTGCACCTCTCTTGTGTCTTTCTGTATCCCTCTTTCCTTTTTCTCCATCCCACTTGCCCCTTTCTGCATCTCTGTTGCTTCTTTATGCATTTCTCTTGCTTCTTTCTTCACCCCTCTTGCCTCTTTCTGCACTTCTTTTGTTTCTTTCTGCACCTCTCTTGCTTCTTTCTGCACCCCTCTTGCCTCTTTCTCCACCCCTCTTCCCCCTTTTTTCATCTCTGTTGCTTCTGTCTGCACTTCGCTTGCCTCTTTCTCCGCCCCTCATCCGTCTTTCTGCACCTCTGTTGCTTCTTTCTGCTACTCTCTTGCTTCTTTCTGCACACCTCTTGCTTATTTCTGTATCCCTCGTGCCTCTTTCACACCCCTCTTCCCTTTTTCTGCACCCCTCTTGCCTCTTTATGCACCTTTGTTCCTTCTTTCTGCACTTCTTTTGTTTCTTTCTGCACCTCTCTTGTGTCTTTCTGTATCCCTCTTGCCTTTTTCTCCATCCCACTTGCCCCTTTCTGCATCTCCGTTACTTCTTTGTGCATTTCTCTTGCTTCTTTCTGCACCCCTGTGCCTCATTGTGCACCCCTCATCCCTATTCTGCACTCCTCTTGCCTCTTTCTGCACCTCTGTTCCTTTTTTCTGCACTTCTTTTGGTTTTTTCTGCACCTCTCGCTTCTTTCTGCATCCCTTTCGCCTCTTTCTGCACCCCTTGCCTCTTTCTCCACCCCTCTTCCCTCTTTCTTCACCCCAGTTGCCTCTTTTTGCACCTTTGTTCCTTCTTTCTGCACTTCTTTTGTTTCTTTCTGCATATCACTTGCTTCTTTCTGCACCCCTCGCGCCTCTTTCTGCACCCCTCTTCCCTCTTTTTGCATCCCTCTTGCTTCTTTCTGCACTACTCTTGCTGCTTCCTGCACCTCTTTGCTTCTTTCTGCACCACTCGTGCTTCTTCCTGCACACCTCTTCCCTCTTTCTGCACCCCTCTTGCCTCTTTCTGCACCTCTGTTCCTTCTTTCTGCACTTCTTTTGTTTCTTTCTGCACCTCTCTTGTTTCTTTCTCTATCCGTCTTGCCTCTTTCTCCACCCCACTTCCCCCTTTCTGCATCTCTGTTGCTTCATTGTGCACTTCTTTTGCTTCTTTCTGCATCTCTCTTGCTTCTTTCTGCACCCCTCGTGACTCTTTGTGCACCCCTCATCCCTCTTTCTGCACTCCTCTTGCCTCTTTCTGCACCTCTGTCGCTTCTTTCTGCACTTCTTTTGTATCTTTCTGCACCACTCTTGCCTCTTTCTGCACCTCTGTTCCTTCTTTCTGCGCTTCTTTTGTTTCTTTCTGCACATCTCTTGCTTCTTTCTGCACCCCTCGGGCCTCTTTCTGCACCCCTCTTGCCTCTTTTTGTGCCCCTCTTGCTTATTTCTGCACCTCAGTTGCTTCTTTCTGCACTACTCTTGCGTCTTTCTGCACCTCTTTGCTTCTTTCTGCACCACTTGTGATTCTTTCTGCACCCCTCTTCCCTCTTTCTGCACACCTCTTGCCTCTTTCTGCACCTCTCTTCCTTCTTTCTGCTCTTCTTTTGCTTCTTTCTGCAACTCTCTTGCTTCTGTCTGCAACCCTCTTGCCACTTTCTTCCCCCTGCTACCCCTTTTTGCATCTCGGTTGCTTCTTTCTGCACTTCTCTTGCCTCTTTCTCCACCCGTCATTTCTCTTTCTGTACCTCTGTTGCTTCTTTCTGCACCCCTCAGGCCTCTTTCTGCACCCCTCTTCCCTCTTTCTGCACCCCTCTTGCCTCTTTCTGCACCTCTGTTCCTTCTTTCTGCACTTCTTTTGTTTCTTTCTGCACCTCTCTTGTTTCTTTCTCTATCCCTCTTGCCTCTTTCTCCACCCCCTTCCCCCTTTCTGCATCTTTGTTGCTTCATTGTGCACTTCTTTTGCTTCTTTCTGCATCTCTCTTGCTTCTTTCTGCACCCCTCGTGCCTCTTTGTGCACCCCTCATCCCTCTTTCTGCACTCCTCTTGCCTCTTTCTGCACCTCTGTCGCTTCTTTCTGCACTTCTTTTGTTTCTTTCTGCACCACTCTTGCCTCTTTCTGCACCTCTGTTCCTTCTTTCTGCACTTCTTTTGTTTCTTTCTGCACATCTCTTGCTTCTTTCTGCACCCCTCGGGCCTCTTTATGCACCCCTCTTGCCTGTTTTTGCGCCCCTCTTGCTTTTTTCTGCACCTCAGTTGCTTCTTTCTGCACCCCTCTTCCCTCTTTCTGCACACCTCTTGCCTCTTTCTGTACCTCTGTTCCTTCTTTCTGCTCTTCTTTTGCTTCTTTCTGCACCTCTCTTGCTTCTGTCTGCAACCCTCTTGCCACTTTCTTCCCCCTGCTACCCCATTTTGCATCTCTGTTGCTTCTTTCTGCACTTCTCTTGCCTCTTTCTCCACCCGTCATCCTCTTTCTGTACCTCTGTTGCTTCTTTCTGCACCTCTGTTGCTTCTTTCTGCACTTCTCTTGCTTCTTTCTGCACCTCTGTCCCTTCTTCCTGCAACCCTTGGGCCTCTTTCTGCACCCCTTTTCCCTCTTTCTGCTCCCCTCTTGTCTCTTTCTGCACCTGTTCCTTATTTTTGCACTTCTTTTTTTTCTTACTGCAACTCTCTTGCTTCTTTCTGCACGCCTCTTGCTTCAATCAATCACAGAATTTGTAAAGCGCACTACTTACCCGCGAGGGTCTCAAGGCGCTAGGGAAAAAAGAAAAGGGGGGGTGCTGCTACTGGTCGAACAACCAGGTCTTGAGTAGCCTCCTGAAGGTCAGCAGGTCTTGGGTCTGTCGTAGGCTTAGTGGAAGGGTGTTCCAGGTCTTGGCAGCGAGGTGGGAGAAGGATCTGCCGCCAGTGGTAGTTCTTCGAATGCGAGGGACGGTGGCGAGGAGAGGTCGACGGAGCGGAGTTGGCGGTTGGGGACGTAGAAGAGGAGTCGTCTGTTGAGGTAGGCTGGGCCAGTCTTGTGGAGTGCCTTGTGTGCGTGGATGAGGAGTTTGAAGGAGATTCTCCTGTCGACGGGGAGCCAGTGCAGGTTCCTCAGGTGGGGGTGATGTGGCTGTGGCGTGGTACATCGAGGATCAGGCATGCGGAGGCGTTTTGTATGCGTTGCAGTCGCTTGATGAGCTTGGCCGGGGCTCCCGCGTAGAGGGCGTTCCCATAGTCAAGTCTGCTACTGACGAGGGCCTGGGTGACTGTTCTTCTTGTGTCTGTCGGGATCCACCTGTAGATCTTGCGAAGCATGCGGAGGGTGTTGAAGCAGGAGGATGAGACTGCGTTGACTTGCTTGGCCATGGAGAGCGTTGAGTCGAGGATGACTCCCAGGTTGCGTGCGTGGTCAGTGGGTGTCGGGGCTGCTCCCAGCGTCGTTGGCCACCAGGAGGTTGCTTCATTCTGTACCCCTTGTGCCTCTTTCACACCCCTCCTCCCTCTTCCTGCTTCCCTCTTGCCTCTTTATGCACCTCTGTTCCTTCTTTCTGCACTTCTTTTGTTTCTTTCTGCACCTCTCTTGTTTCTTTCTATATCCCTCTTTCCTATTTCTGCATCTCTGTTGCTTCTTTATGCACTTCTTATGCTTCTTTCTGCACCTCTCCTGCTTCTTTCTGTACCCCTTGTGCCTCTTTCTGCACCCCTCTTCCCTCTTTCTGCACTCCTCTTGCCTTTTCTGCGCCTCTGTTGCTTCTTTCTGCACTTCTTTTGTTTCTTTCTGCACCTCTCTTGCTTCTTTCTGCACCCCTATTGCCTCTTTCTCCACCCCTCTTCCCACTTCTTTCAACTCTGTTGCTTCTTTCTACACTCCACTTGCCTCTTTCTCTGCCCTTCATCCGTCTTTCTGCACCTCTGTTTCTTCTTTCTGCACTTCTCTTGCTTCTTTCTGCACCTCTTTCCCTTCTTTCTAGAAACCTTGTGCCTCTTTCTGTACCCCTCTTCCCTCTTTCTGCACCCCTCTTGCCTCTTTCTGCACCTCTGTTCCCTCTTTCTGCACTTCTTTTGTTTCTTTCTGTACTTATCTTGCTTCTTTCTGCACCACTCTTGCCACTTTCTCCACCCTTGTTACCCCTTTTTACATCCCTGTTGCTTCTTTCTGCACTTCTATTGCCGCTTTCTCCACCCGTCATCCCTCTTTGTGCACCTCTGTTGCATCTTTCTGCACTTCTTTTGCTTCTTTCTGCACCTCTGTCCCTTCTTTCTGCAACCCTTGTGCCTCTTTCTGCACCCCTCTTCCCTCTTTCTGCACCCCTCTTGCCTCTTTCTGTACCTCTAATCCTTCTTTCTGCACTTCTTTTGTTTCTTTCTGCAACCCTCTTGCTTTTTTCTGTATCCCTCTTGCCTCTTTCTCCATCCCACTTCCCCCTTTCTGCATCTCTGTTGCTTCTTTATGCACTTATCTTGCTTCTTTTTACACCTCTCTTGCTTCTTTCTACACCCCTCTTGCCTCTTTCTCCACCCCTCTTCCCCCTATTTTCATCTCTGTTGCTTCTTTCTGCACTTCGCTTGCCTCTTTCTCCGCCCCTCATCCGTCTTTCTGTACCTCTGTTGCTTCTTTCTGCACTTCTCTTGCTTCTTTCTGCACCTCTGTTCCTTCTTTCTGCAAACACTTGTGCCTTTTTCTTCACCCCTCTTCCCTTTTTCTGCACTCCTCTTGCCTTTACTGCACCTCTGTTGCTTCTTTCTGCAATTCTTTTGTTTCTTTCTACACCTCGCTTGCTTCTTTCTGCACCCCTCTTGCCTCTTTCTCCACCCCTCTTCCCCCTATTTTCATCTCTGTTGCTTCTTTCTGCACTTCGATTGTCTCTTTCTCCGCCCCTCATCCGTATTTCTGCACCTCTGTTGCTTCTTTCTGCACTTCTCTTGCTTCTTTCTGCACCTCTGTCCCTTCTTTCTGCAACCCTTGTGCCTCTTTCTGCACCTCTGTTCCTTCTTTCTACACTTCTTTTTTTTCTTTCTGCAACTCTCTTGCTTCTTTCTGCGTGCCTCTTGCTTCATTCTGTACCCCTCGTGCCTCTTTCACACCCCTCTTCCCTCTTCATGCTTCCCTCTTGCCTCTTTATGCACCGCTGTGCCTTCTTTCTGCACTTCTTTTGTTTCTTTCTGCACCTCTCTTGTTTCTTTCTGTATCCCTCTTTCTCTACCCCACTTCCCCTTTCTGCATCTCTCTTGCTTCTTTCTGCACCACTCTTCCCTCTTTCTGCACCTCTGTTCCTTCTTTCTGCCCTTCTTTTGTTTTTTTCTGTACCTCTCGCTTCTTTCTGCACCCCTTTCGCCTCTTTCTGCACCCCTCTTGCCTCTTTCTGCACTTCTTTTGTTTCTTTCTGTAGCTCTCTTGCTTCTTTCTGCACCCCTTGCCTTTTTCTCCACCCCTATTCCCTCTTTCTTCACCCCTGTTGCCTCTTTCTGCACCTCTTTTCCTTCTTTCTGCACTTCTTTTGTTTCTTTCTGCACACCTCTTGCTTCTTTCTGCACCCCTCGGGCCTCTTTCTGCACCCCTCTTCCCTCTTTTTGCACCACTCTTGCTTCTTTCTGCACCTCTGTTGCTTCTTTCTGCACTACTCTTGCTTCTTTCTACACCTCTTTGCTTCTTTCTGCACCACTCATGCTTCTTTCTGCACCCCGCTTACCTCTTTCTGCACCCCTTTACCCTATTTCTCCACCTCTGTTCCTTCTTTCTGCTCTTCTTTTGTTTCTTTCTGCACCTCTCTTGCTTCTGTCTGCACCACTCTTGCCACTTTCTCCACCCTTGTTACCCCTTTTTGCATCCCTGTTGCTTCTTTCTGCACTTCTATTGCCTCTTTCTCCACCTGTCATCCCTCTTTGTGCACCTCTGTTGCATCTTTCTGCACTTCTTTTGCTTCTTTCTGCACCTTTGTACCTTCTTTCTGCAACCCTTGTGCCTCTTTCTGCACCCCTCTTCCCTCTTTCTGCATCCTTCTTGCCTCTTTCTGCACCTCTGTTCCTTCTTTCTGCACTTCTTTTGTTTATTTCTGCAACCCTTTTGCTTTTTTCTGTATCCCTCTTGCCTCTTTCTCCACCCCACTAGCCCCTTTCTGCATCTCTGTTGCTTCTTTATGCACTTTTCTTGCTTCTTTTTACACCTCTCTTGCTTCTTTCTGCACCCATCTTGCCTCTTTCTCGATGACTCTTCCCCCTATTTTCATCTCTGTTGCTTCTTTCTGCACTTCTCTTGCTTCTTTCTGCAACTCTGTCCCTTCTTTCTGCAACCCTTGTGCCTCTTTCTGCACCCCTCTTCCCTCTTTCTGCACCCCTCTTGCCTCTTTCTGCACCTCTGTTCCTTCTTTCTATACTTCTTTTTTTTCTTTCTGCAACTTTCTTGCTTCTTTCTGCATGCCTCTTGCTTCATTCTGTACCCCTCGTGCCTCTTTCACACCCCTCTTCCCTCTTCATGCTTCACTCTTGCCTCTTTATGCACCTCTGTTCCATCTTTCTGCACTTCTTTTGTTTTTTTCTGCACCTCTCTTGTTTCTTTCTGTATCCCTCTTTCTCCACCCCACTTCCCCCTTTATGCATCTCTGTTGCTTCTTTATGCACTTCTCTTGCTTCTTTCTGCATCTCTCTTGCTTCTTTCTGTACCCCTCGTGCCTCTTTGTGCACCCCTAATCCCTCTTTCTAAACTCCTCTTGCCTCTTTTTGCACCCCTTGCTTCTTTATGCACCCCTTTCGCCTCTTTCTGCACCCCTCTTGCATCTTTCTGCACTTCTTGTTTCTTTCTGTAGCTCTCTTGCTTCTATCTGCACCCCTTGCCTTTTTCTCCACCCCTCTTCCCTCTTTCTTCACCCCTGTTGCCTCTTTCTGTACCTCTTTTCCTTCTTTCTGCACTTCTTTTGTTTCTTTCTGCACACCTCTGGCTTCTTTCTGCACCCCTCGGGCCTCTTTCTGCACCCCTCTTCCCTCTTTTTGCACCCCTCTTGCTTCTTTCTGCACCTCTGTTGCTTCTTTCTGCACTACTCTTGCTTCTTTCTACACCTCTTTGCTTCTTTATGCACCACTCATGCTTCTTTCTGCACCCCTCTTACCTCTTTCTCCACCCCTCTATCCTCTTTCTGCACCTCTGTTCCTTCTTTCTGCTCTTCTTTTGTTTCATTCTGCACCTCTCTTCCTTCTGTCTGCACCCCTCTTGCCACTTTCTCCACCCTTGTTATCCCTTTTGCATCTCTGTTGCTTCTTTCTGCACTTCTCCTTCCTCTTTCTCCACCCGTCATCCCTCTTTGTGCACCTCAGTTGCATCTTTCTGCTCTTCTCTTGCTTCTTTCTGCACCTATGTCCCTTCTTTCTGCAACCCTTGTGCCTCTTTCTGCACCCCTCTTCCCTCTTTCTGCACCCCTCTTGCCTCTGTCTGCAGCTCTGTTCCTTCTTTCCGCACTTCTTTTTTTTCTTTCTGCAACTCTCTTGCTTCTTTCTGCACGCCTCTTGCTTCATTCTGTACCCCTCGTGCTTCTTTCACACCCCTCCTCCCTCTTCCTGCTTCCCTCTTGCCTCTTTCTGCACCTCTGTTGCTTCTTTCTGCACTTCTTTTGGTTCTTTCTGCACCCCTCTTGCTTCTTTCTGCACCTCTGTTCCTTCTTTCTGCCCTTATTTTGTTTTTTTCTGCACCTCTCTTGCTTCTTTCTGTACCCCTCGTGCCTCTTTGTGCACCCCTAATCCCTCTTTCTAAACTCCTCTTGCCTCTTTTTGCACCCCTTGCTTCTTTATGCACCCCTTTCGCCTCTTTCTGCACCCCTCTTGCCTCTTTCTGTACTTCTTTTGTTTATTTCTGTAGCTCTCTTGCTTCTTTCTGCACCCCTTTCGCCTCTTTCTGCACCCCTCTTGCCTCTTTCTGTACTTCTTTTGTTTATTTCTGTAGCTCTCTTGCTTCTTTCTGCACCCCTTTCGCCTCTTTCTTCACCCCTGTTGCCTCTTTCTTCACTTCTTTTCCTTCTTTCTGTACTTCTTTTGTTTCTTTCTGCACATCTCTTGCTTCTTTCTGTACCCCTTCGGCCTCTTTCTGCACCCCTCTTCCCTCTTTTTGCACCCCTCTTGCTTCTTTCTGCACCTCTGTTGCTTCTTTCTGCACTACTCTTGCTTCTTTCTACACCTCTTTGCTTCTTTCTGCACCACTCATGCTTCTTTCTGCACCCCTCTTACCTCCTTCTGCACCCCTCTAGCCTCTTTCTGCACCTCTGTTCCTTCTTTCTGCTCTTCTTTTGTTTCTTTCTGCTCCTCTCTTGCTTCTGTCTGCACCCCTCTTGCCACTTTCTCCACCCTTGTTACCCCTTTTTGCATCTCTGTTGCTTTTTCTGTACTTCTCTTGCTTCTTTCTCCGCCTGTCATCCCTCTTTCTGCACCTCTGTTGCTTCTTTCTGCACTTCTTTTGCTTCTTTCTGCACCTCTCTTGCTTCTTTCTGCATCCCTCTTGTCTCTTTCTGCAGCCCTCTTCCCTCTTTCTGCACTCCTCTTGCCTTTTCTGCGCCTCTGTTGCTTCTTTCTGCACTATTTTTGTTTCTTTCTGCACCTCTCTTGCTTCTTTTTGCACTTCTCTTGCTTCTTTCTGCACCTCTGTCCCTTCTTTCTAGAACCCTTGTGCCTCTTTCTGCACCCCTCTTCCCTCTTTCTGCACCCCTCTTCCCTCTTTCTGCACCACTCTTGCCTGTTTATGCACCTCTGTTCATTCTTTCTGCTCTTCTTTTGTTTCTTTCTGCTCCTCTCTTGCTTCTGTCTGCACCCCTCTTGCCACTTTCTCCACCCTTGTTACCCCTTTTTGCATCTCTGTTGCTTTTTCTGTACTTCTCTTGCTTCTTTCTCCGCCTGTCATCCCTCTTTCTGCACCTCTGTTGCTTCTTTCTGCACTTCTTTTGCTTCTTTCTGCACCTCTCTTGCTTCTTTCTGCACCCCTCTTGTCTCTTTCTGCAGCCCTCTTCCCTCTTTCTGCACTCCTCTTGCCTTTTCTGCGCCTCTGTTGCTTCTTTCTGCACTTCTTTTGTTTCTTTCTGCACCTCTCTTGCTTCTTTTTGCACTTCTCTTGCTTCTTTCTGCACCTCTGTCCCTTCTTTCTAGAACCCTTGTGCCTCTTTCTGCACCCCTCTTCCCTCTTTCTGCACCCCTCTTCCCTCTTTCTGCACCACTCTTGCCTGTTTATGCACCTCTGTTCATTCTTTCTGCACTTCTTTTGTTTCTTTCTGCACCTCTCTTGTTTCTTTCTGTATCCCTCTTGCCTCTTTCTCCACCCCACTTCCCCCTTTCTTCATCTCTGTTGCTTCTTTCTGCATCTCTCTTGCTTCTTTCTGTACCCATTGTGCCTCTTTCTGTACCCCTTTTCCCTCTTTCTGCACCCCTCCTGTCTCTTTCTGCACCTCTGTTCCTTCTTTCTGCACTTCTTTTGTTTCTTTCTGCATCTCTCTTGCTTCTTTCTGCAACTCTCTTGCTTCTTTCTGCATGCCTCTTGCTTCTTACTGTATCCCTCGTGCCTCTTTCACACCCCTCTTCCCTCTTTCTGCACCACTCTTGCCTGTTTATGCACCTCTGTTCATTCTTTCTGCACTTCTTTTGTTTCTTTCTGCACCTCTCTTGTTTCTTTCTGTATCCCTCTTGCCTCTTTCTCCACCCCACTTCCCCCTTTCTGCATCTCAGTTGCTTCTTTATGCATTTCTCTTGCTTCTTTCTGCGTCTCTCTTCCTTCTTTCTGCATCTTTTGTGCCTCTTTGTGCACCCCTCATCCCTCTTCCTGCACTCCTCTTGCCTCTTTCTGCACCTCTGTTGCTTCTGCACTTCTTTTGTTTCTTTCTGCACCCATCTTGCCTCTTTCTGCACCTCTGTTCCTTCTTTCTGCACTTCTTTAGTTTTTTTCTGCACCTCTTGCTTCTTTCTGCACCCCTTTCGCCTCTTTCTGCACCCCTCTTGTCTCTTTCTGTACTTCTTTTGTTTCTTTCTGCACCTCTCTTGCTTCTTTCTGCACCCATCTTGCTTCTTTCTGCACCCATCTTGCCTCTTTCTCCACCCCTCTTCCCCCTTTTTTCATCTGTGTTACTTCTTTCTGCACTTTTCTTGCCTCTTTCTCCGCCCCTCATCCATCTTTCTGCACCTCTGTTGCTTCTTTCTGCACTTCTCTTGCTTCTTTTTGCACCTCTGTCCCTTCTTTCTAGAACCCTTGTGCCTCTTTCTGCATGCCTCTTGCTTCTTTTTCTACCTTTCGTGCCTCTTTCACACCCGTCTTCCCTCTTTCTGCACCCCTTTTACCTCTTTATGCACCTCTGTTCCTTCTTTCTGCACTTCTTTTGTTTCTTTCTGCACCTCTCTTGTTTCTTTCTATATCCCTCTTGCCTTTTTCTCCACCCCACTTACCCCTTTCTGCATCTCTGTTGCTTCTTTATGCATTTCTCTTGCTTCTTTCTGCATCTTTCTTGCTTCTTTCTGCACCCCTCGTGCCTCTTTGTGCACCCCTCATCCCTATTCTGCACTCCTCTTGCCTCTTTCTGCACCTCATTTACTTCTTTCTGTACTTCTTTTGTTTCTTTCTGCACCCCTCTTGCCACTTTCTGCACCTCTGTTCCTTCTTTCTGTACTTCTTTTGTTTTTTTCTGCACATCTTGCTTCTTTCTGCACCACTTTCACCTCTTCCTGCACCCCCTGCCTCTTTCTGAAACCCTTTTCCCTCTTTCTACTCCCCTTTTGCCTCTTTCTCCACCTTTGTTCCTTCTTTCTGCACTTCTTTTGTTTCTTTCTGCACATCTCTTGCTTCTTTCTGCACCCCTCATGCCTCTTTCTACACCCCTCTTCGCTCTTTTTGCATCACTCTTGCTTCTTTCTGCACCTCTGTTGCTTCTTTCTGGACTACTCTTGCTTCTTCCTGCACCTCTTTGCTTCTTTCTGCACCACTCGTGCTTCTTTCTGCACCACTCTTACCTCTTTCTGCACCCCTCTTGCCTCTTTCTGCACCTCTGTTATTCCTTTTTGCATCTCTGTTGCTTCTTTCTGTACTTCTCTTGCCTCTTTCTCTAACCGTCATCCCTCTTTCTGCACCTCTGTTGCTTCTTTCTGCACTTCTCTTGCTTCTTTCTGCACCTCCGTCCCTTCTTTCTGCAACCCTTGTGCCTCTTTCTGCACCACTCTTCCCTCTTTCTGCACTCCTCTTGCCTCTTTCTGCACCTCTGTTCCTTCTTTCTGCAGCTCTCTTGCTTCTTTCTGTACCCCTCTTGCTTCTTTCTGTACCCCTCGTGCCTCTTTCACACCCCTCTTCCCTCTTTCTGCACCCCTCTTGCCTCTTTCTGCACCTCTGTTCCTTCTTTCTGCACTTCTTTTGTTTCTTTCTGTATCCCTCTTGCCTCTTTCTCCACCCCACTTCCCCCTTTCTGCATCTCTGTTGCTTCTTTATTTAATTCTCCTGATTCTTTCTGCGCCTATCTTGCCTCTTTCTGCAACCCTTTTCCCTCTTTCTACTCCCCTTTTGCCTCTTTCTGCACCTCTGTTCCTTCTTTATGCACTTGTTTTGTTTCTTTGTGCAACTCTCTTGCTTCTTTCTGTATCCCTCTTGACTCTTTCTCCACCCCACTTCCCTCATTATGCACTTCTCTTGCATCTTTCTGCACCTCTCTTGCTTCTTTCTTCACCCCTCATGCCTCTTTCTGCACCCCTCATCCATTTTTCTGCACTCCTCTTGCCTTTACTGCAACTCTGTTGCTTCTTTCTGCAATTATTTTGTTTCTTTCTACACCTCTCTTGCTTCTTTCTGCACCCCTTTTGCCTCTTTTTCCACCCCTCTTCCCCCATTTTCATCTCTGCTGCTTCTTTCTGCACTTAGCTTGCCTCTTTCTCCGCCCCTCATCCGTCTTTCTGCACCTCTGTTGCTTCTTTCTGCACTTCTTTTTTTTATTTCTGCAACTCTCTTGGTCTCTTTCTGCATGCCTCTTCCTTCATTCCGTACCCTCGTGCCTCTTTCTGCACCCCTCTTGCCTCTTTCTGCACCTCTGTTCCTTCTTTCTGCACTTCTTTTTTTTCTTTCTGCAACTCTCTTGGTCTCTTTCTACACCCATCTTGCTTCTTTCTCCACCCCTCTTCCCCCTTTTTTCATCTCTGTTGCTTCTCTCTGCACTTCGCTTGCCTCTTTCTCTGCCCCTCATCCGTCTTTCTGCACATCTGTTGCTTCTATCTGCACCTCTGTCCCTTCTTTCAAGAACCCTTGTGCCTCTTTCTGCACCCCTCTTTCCTCTCTGCACTTATTTTTTTTCTTTCTGCAACTCTCGCTTCTTTCTGCATGCCTCTTGCTTCTTTCTGTACCCCTCATGCCTCTTTCACACCCCTCTTCCCTCTTTCTGCACCCCTCTTGCCTTTTTCTGCACCTCTGTTCATTCTTTCTGCACTTCTTTTGTTTCTTTCTGCACCTCTCTTGTTTCTTTCGGTATCCCTCTTGCCTCTTTCTCCACCCCACTTCCCCCTTTCTGTATCTCTGTTGCTTCTTTATGCACCTCTCTTGCTTCTTTCTGCATCTCTCTTGCTTCTTTCTGCACTCCTCGTGCCTCTTTGTGTACCCCTAATCCCTCTTTCTGCACTCCTCTTGCCTCTTTCTGAACCTCTTTTGCTTCTTTCTGCACTTTGTTTCTTTCTGCTCCCCTTTTGCCTCTTTCTGCACCTCTGTTCCTTCTTTCTGCCCTTCTTTTGTTTTTTTACACCTCTCACTTCTTTCTGTACCCCTTTCGAGTCTTTCTGCACCCCTCTTGCCGCTTTCTGCACTTCTTTTGTTTCTTTCTGTAGCTCTCTTGCTTCTTTCTGTACCCCCTTGCCTCTTTTTCCACCCCTCTTCCCTCTTTCTTCACCCCTGTTGCCTCTTTCTGCACCTCTTTTCCTTCTTTCTGCACTTTTTTTGTTTCTTTCTGCACATCTCTTGCTTCTTTCTGCACCCCTCTGGCCTCTTTCTCCACCCCACTTCCCCCTTTCTGCATCTCTGTTGCTTCTTTATTTAATTCTCCTGATTCTTTCTGTGCCTATCTTGCCTCTTTCTGCAACCCTTTTCCCTCTTTCTACTCCCCTTTTGCCTCTTTCTGCACCTCTGTTCCTTCTTTCTGCACTTCTTTTGTTTCTTTCTGCACATCTCTTGCTTCTTTCTGCACCCCTCATGCCTCTTTCTACACCCCTCTTCGCTCTTTTTGCATCACTCTTGCTTCTTTCTGCACCTCTGTTGCTTCTTTCTGGACTACTCTTGCTTCTTCCTGCACCTCTTTGCTTCTTTCTGCACCACTCGTGCTTCTTTCTGCACCACTCTTACCTCTTTCTGCACCCCTCTTGCCTCTTTCTGCACCTCTGTTATTCCTTTTTGCATCTCTGTTGCTTCTTTCTGTACTTCTCTTGCCTCTTTCTCTACCCGTCATCCCTCTTTCTGCACCTCTGTTGCTTCTTTCTGCACTTCTCTTGCTTCTTTCTGCACCTCCGTCCCTTCTTTCTGCAACCCTTGTGCCTCTTTCTGCACCACTCCTCCCTCTTTCTGCACTCCTCTTGCCTCTTTCTGCACCTCTGTTCCTTCTTTCTGCAGCTCTCTTGCTTCTTTCTGTACCCCTCTTGCTTCTTTCTGTACCCCTCGTGCCTCTTTCACACCCCTCTTCCTCTTTCTGCACCCCTCTTGCCTCTTTCTGCACCTCTGTTCCTTCTTTCTGCACTTCTTTTGTTTCTTTCTGTATCCCTCTTGCCTCTTTCTCCACCCCACTTCCCCCTTTCTGCATCTCTGTTGCTTCTTTATTTAATTCTCCTGATTCTTTCTGCACCTATCTTGCCTCTTTCTGCAACCCTTTTCCCTCTTTCTACTCCCTCTTGCCTCTTTCTGCACCTCTGTTCCTTCTTTATGCACTTGTTTTGTTTCTTTGTGCAACTCTCTTGCTTCTTTCTGTATCCCTCTTGACTCTTTCTCCACCCCACTTCCCACATTATGCACTTCTCTTGCATCTTTCTGCACCTCTCTTGCTTCTTTCTTCACCCCTCATGCCTCTTTCTGCACCCCTCATCCATCTTTCTGCACTCCTCTTGCCTCTTACTGCAACTTTGTTGCTTCTTTTTGCACTTATTTTGTTTCTTTCTACACCTCTCTTGCTTCTTTCTGCACCCCTCTTGCCTCTTTCTCCACCCCTCTTCCCCCATTTTCATCTCTGCTGCTTCTTTCTGCACTTCGCTTGCCTCTTTCTCCGCCCCTCATCCGTCTTTCTGCACCTCTGTTGCTTCTTTCTGCACTTCTTTTTTTTCTTTCTGCAACTCTCTTGGTCTCTTTCTGCATGCCTCTTCCTTCATTCCGTACCCTCGTGCCTCTTTCTGCACCCCTCTTGCCTCTTTCTGCACCTCTGTTCCTTCTTTCTGCACTTCTTTTTTTTCTTTCTGCAACTCTCTTGGTCTCTTTCTACACCCATCTTGCTTCTTTCTCCACCCCTCTTCCCCCTTTTTTCATCTCTGTTGCTTCTCTCTGCACTTCGCTTGCCTCTTTCTCTGCCCCTCATCCATCTTTCTGCACATCTGTTGCTTCTATCTGCACCTCTGTCCCTTCTTTCAAGAACCCTTGTGCCTCTTTCTGCACCCCTCTTTCCTCTCTGCACTTATTTTGTTTCTTTCTGCAACTCTCGCTTCTTTCTGCATGCCTCTTGCTTCTTTCTGTACCCCTCATGCCTCTTTCTACACCCCTCTTCCCTCTTTCTGCACCCCTCTTGCCTTTTTCTGCACCTCTGTTCATTCTTTCTGCACTTCTTTTGTTTCTTTCTGCACCTCTCTTGTTTCTTTCGGTATCCCTCTTGCCTCTTTCTCCACCCCACTTCCCCCTTTCTGTATCTCTGTTGCTTCTTTATGCACCTCTCTTGCTTCTTTCTGCATCTCTCTTGCTTCTTTCTGCACTCCTCGTGCCTCTTTGTGTACCCTAATCCCTCTTTCTGCACTCCTCTTGCCTCTTTCTGAACCTCTTTTGCTTCTTTCTGCACTCTGTTTCTTTCTGCTCCCCTTTTGCCTCTTTCTGCACCTCTGTTCCTTCTTTCTGCCCTTCTTTTGTTTTTTTACACCTCTCACTTCTTTCTGTACCCCTTTCGAGTCTTTCTGCACCCCTCTTGCCGCTTTCTGCACTTCTTTTGTTTCTTTCTGTAGCTCTCTTGCTTCTTTCTGTACCCCCTTGCCTCTTTTTCCACCCCTCTTCCCTCTTTCTTCACCCCTGTTGCCTCTTTCTGCACCTCTTTTCCTTCTTTCTGCACTTCTTTTGTTTCTTTCTGCACATCTCTTGCTTCTTTCTGCACCCCTCTGGCCTCTTTCTCCACCCCACTTCCCTCTTTCTGCATCTCTGTTGCTTCTTTATTTAATTCTCCTGATTCTTTCTGTGCCTATCTTGCCTCTTTCTGCAACCCTTTTCCCTCTTTCTACTCCCCTTTTGCCTCTTTCTGCACCTCTGTTCCTTCTTTATGCACTTGTTTTGTTTCTTTGTGCAACTCTCTTGCTTCTTTCTGTATCCCTCTTGACTCTTTCTCCACCCCACTTCCCTCATTATGCACTTCTCTTGCATCTTTCTGCACCTCTCTTGCTTCTTTCTTCACCCATCATGCCTCTTTCTGCACCCCTCATCCATTTTTCTGCACTCCTCTTGCCTTTACTGCAACTCTGTTGCTTCTTTTTGCAATTATTTTGTTTCTTTCTACACCTCTCTTGCTTCTTTCTGCACCCCTTTTGCCTCTTTCTCCACCCCTCTTCCCCCATTTTCATCTCTGCTGCTTCTTTCTGCACTTAGCTTGCCTCTTTCTCCGCCCCTCATCCGTCTTTCTGCACCCCTGTTGCTTCTTTCTGCACTTCTTTTTTTTATTTCTGCAACTCTCTTGGTCTCTTTCTGCATGCCTCTTCCTTCATTCCGTACCCTCGTGCCTCTTTCTGCACCCCTCTTGCCTCTTTCTGCACCTCTATTCCTTCTTTCTGCACTTCTTTTTTTTCTTTCTGCAACTCTCTTGGTCTCTTTCTACACCCATCTTGCTTCTTTCTCCACCCCTCTTCCCCCTTTTTTCATCTCTGTTGCTTCTCTCTGCACTTCGCTTGCCTCTTTCTCTGCCCCTCATCCGTCTTTCTGCACATCTGTTGCTTCTATCTGCACCTCTGTCCCTTCTTTCAAGAACCCTTGTGCCTCTTTCTGCACCCCTCTTTCCTCTCTGCACTCTTTTTCTTTCTGCAACTCTCTGCTTCTTTCTGCATGCCTCTTGCTTCTTTCTGTACCCCTCATGCCTCTTTCACACCCCTCTTCCCTCTTTCTGCACCCCTCTTGCCTTTTTCTGCACCTCTGTTCATTCTTTCTGCACTTCTTTTGTTTCTTTCTGCACCTCTCTTGTTTCTTTCGGTATCCCTCTTGCCTCTTTCTCCACCCCACTTCCCCCTTTCTGTATCTCTGTTGCTTCTTTATGCACCTCTCTTGCTTCTTTCTGCATCTCTCTTGCTTCTTTCTGCACTCCTCGTGCCTCTTTGTGTACCCCTAATCCCTCTTTCTGCACTCCTCTTGCCTCTTTCTGAACCTCTTTTGCTTCTTTCTGCACCTTTGTTTCTTTCTGCTCCCCTTTTGCCTCTTTCTGCACCTCTGTTCCTTCTTTCTGCCCTTCTTTTGTTTTTTTACACCTTTCACTTCTTTCTGTACCCCTTTCGAGTCTTTCTGCACCCCTCTTGCCGCTTTCTGCACTTCTTTTGTTTCTTTCTGTAGCTCTCTTGCTTCTTTCTGTACCCCCTTGCCTCTTTTTCCACCCTCTTCCCTCTTTCTTCACCCCTGTTGCCTCTTTCTGCACCTCTTTTCCTTCTTTCTGCACTTCTTTTGTTTCTTTCTGCACATCTCTTGCTTCTTTCTGCACCCCTCTGGCCTCTTTCTCCACCCCACTTCCCTCTTTCTGCATCTCTGTTGCTTCTTTATTTAATTCTCCTGATTCTTTCTGTGCCTATCTTGCCTCTTTCTGCAACCCTTTTCCCTCTTTCTACTCCCCTTTTGCCTCTTTCTGCACCTCTGTTCCTTCTTTATGCACTTGTTTTGTTTCTTTGTGCAACTCTCTTGCTTCTTTCTGTATCCCTCTTGACTCTTTCTCCACCCCACTTCCCTCATTATGCACTTCTCTTGCATCTTTCTGCACCTCTCTTGCTTCTTTCTTCACCCCTCATGCCTCTTTCTGCACCCCTCATCCATTTTTCTGCACTCCTCTTGCCTTTACTGCAACTCTGTTGCTTCTTTTTGCAATTATTTTGTTTCTTTCTACACCTCTCTTGCTTCTTTCTGCACCCCTTTTGCCTCTTTCTCCACCCCTCTTCCCCCATTTTCATCTCTGCTGCTTCTTTCTGCACTTAGCTTGCCTCTTTCTCCGCCCCTCATCCGTCTTTCTGCACCTCTGTTGCTTCTTTCTGCACTTCTTTTTTTTATTTCTGCAACTCTCTTGGTCTCTTTCTGCATGCCTCTTCCTTCATTCCGTACCCTCGTGCCTCTTTCTGCACCCCTCTTGCCTCTTTCTGCACCTCTGTTCCTTCTTTCTGCACTTCTTTTTTTTCTTTCTGCAACTCTCTTGGTCTCTTTCTACACCCCTCTTCCCTCTTTCTGCACTCCTCTTACCTTTTCTGTGCCTCTGTTGCTTCTTTCTGCACTTCTTTTGTTTCTTTCTGCACCTCTCTTGCTTCTTTCTGTACCCATCTTGCTTCTTTCTCCTCCCCTCTTCCCCCTTTTTTCATCTCTGTTGCTTCTCTCTGCACTTCGCTTGCCTCTTTCTCTGCCCCTCATCCGTCTTTCTGCACATCTGTTGCTTCTATCTGCACTTCTCTTGCTTCTTTCTGCACCTCTGTCCCTTCTTTCAAGAACCCTTGTGCCTCTTTCTGCACCCCTCTTTCCTCTCTGCACTTATTTTTTTTCTTTCTGCAACTCTCGCTTCTTTCTGCATGCCTCTTGCTTCTTTCTGTACCCCTCATGCCTCTTTCACACCCCTCTTCCCTCTTTCTGCACCCCTCTTGCCTCTTTCTGCACCTCTGTTCATTCTTTCTGCACTTCTTTTGTTTCTTTCTGCACCTCTCTTGTTTCTTTCTGTATCCCTCTTGCCTCTTTCTCCACCCCACTTCCCCCTTTCTGCATCTCTGTTGCTTCTTTATGCACCTCTCTTGCTTCTTTCTGCATCTCTCTTGCTTCTTTCTGCACTCCTCGTGCCTCTTTGTGTACCCCTAATCCCTCTTTCTGCACTCCTCTTGCCGCTTTCTGAACCTCTTTTGCTTCTTTCTGCACTTTGTTTCTTTCTGCTCCCTTTTGCCTCTTTCTGCACCTCTGTTCCTTCTTTCTGCCCTTCTTTTGTTTTTTCTACACCTCTCACTTCTTTCTGTACCCCTTTCGAGTCTTTCTGCACCCCTCTTGCCTCTTCCTGCACTTCTTTTGTTTCTTTCTGTAGCTCTCTTGCTTCTTTCTGTACCCCTTGCCTCTTTTTCCACCCCTCTTCCCTCTTTCTTCACCCCTGTTGCCTCTTTCTGCACCTCTTTTCCTTCTTTCTGCATTTTTTTTGTTTCTTTCTGCACATCTCTTGCTTCTTTCTGCACCCCTCTGGCCTCTTTCTGCACCCCTCTTCCATCTTTTTGCACCCTTCTTGCTTCTTTCTGCACCTCTGTTGCTTCTTTCTGCACTACTCTTGCTTCTTTCTGCACCTCTTTGCTTCTTTCTGCACCACTCGTGCTTCCTTCTGCAACCTCTTCCCTCTTTCTGCACCCCTCTAGCCTCTTTCTGCACCTCGGTTCCTTCTTTCTGCTCTTTTTTGTTTCTTTCTGCACCTCTCTTGCTTCTGTCTGCACCCCTCTTGCCACTTTCTCCACCCTTGTTACCCCTTTTTGCATCTCTATTGCTTCTTTCTGCACTTCTTTTGCCTCTTTCTCCACCCGTCATCCCTCTTTCTGCACCTCTGTTGCTTCTTTCTGCACTTCTCTTGCTTCTTTCTGCACCTCTGTTCCTTATTTCTGCACTTCTTTTGTTTCTTTCTGCTACCCTCTTGCTTCTTTCTGTATCTCTCTTGCTTCTTTCTGTATCTCTCTTGCCTCTTTCTCCACCCCACTTCTCCCTTTCTGCATCTCTGTTGCTTTTTTATGCACTTCTTTTGCTTCTTTCTGCACCTCTCTTGCTTTTTTCTGCACCCCTCGTGCCTCTTTCTGCACCCCTCTTCCCTCTTTCTGCACTCCTCTTGCCTTTTCTGTGCCTCTGTTGCTTCTTTGTGCAATTCTTTTGTTTCTTTCTACACCTCTCTTGCTTCTTTCTGCACCCATCTTGCTTCTTTCTCCACCCCTCTTCCCCCTTTTTTCATCTCTGTTGCTTCTTTCTGCACTTCGCTTGCCTCTTTCTCTGCCCCTCATCCGTCTTTCTGCACCTCTGTTGCTTCTTTCTGCACTTCTCTTGCTTCTTTCTGCACCTCTGTCCCTTCTTTCAAGAACCCTTGTGCCTCTTTCTGCACCACTCTTTCCTCTTTCTGCACCCCTCTTGCCTCTTTCTGCACCTCTGTTCCTTCTTTCTGCACTTATTTTTTTTCTTTCTGCAACTCTTTTGCTTCTTTCTGCATGCCTCTTGCTTCTTTCTGTACCCCTCATGCCTCTTTCACACCTCTCTTCCCTCTTTCTGCACCCCTCTTGCCTCTTTATGCACCTCTGTTCATTCTTTCTGCACTTCTTTTGTTTCTTTCTGCACCTCTCTTGTTTCTTTCTGTATCCCTCTTGCCTCTTTCTCCACCCCACTTCCCCCTTTCTGCATCTCTGTTGCTTCTTTATGCACTTCTCTTGCTTCTTTCTGCATCTCTCTTGCTTCTTTCGGCACTCCTCGTGCCTCTTTGTGCACCCCTAATCCCTCTTTCTGCACTCCTCTTGCCTCTTTCTGAACCTCTGTTGCTTCTTTCTGCACTTCTTTTGTTTCTTTCTGCTCCCTTTTGCCTCTTTCTGCACCTCTGTTCCTTCTTTCTGCCCTTCTTTTGTTTTTTTCTACACCTCTCGCTTCTTTCTGAATCCCTTTTGAGTCTTTCTGCACCCCTCTTGCCTCTTTCTGCACTTCTTTTGTTTCTTTCTGTAGCTCTCTTGCTTCTTTCTGTACCCCCTTGCCTCTTTCTCCACCCCTCTTCCCTCTTTCTTCACCCCTGTTGCCTCTTTCTGCACCTCTTTTCCTTCTTTCTGCACTTCTTTTGTTTCTTTCTGCACATCTCTTGCTTCTTTCTGCACCCCTCTGGCCTCTTTCTGCACCCCTCTTCCCTCTTTTTGCACCCCTCTTGCTTCTTTCTGCACCTCTGTTGCTTCTTTCTGCACTACTCTTGCTTCTTTCTGCACCTCTTTGCTTCTTTCTGCACCACTCATGCTTCTTTCTGCACCACTCATGCTTCCTTCTGCACCCTCTTCCCGCACCCCTCTAGCCTCTTTCTGCACCTCTGTTCCTTCTTTCTGTTCTTCTTTTGTTTCTTTCTGCACCTCTCTTGCTTTTGTCTGCACCCCTCTTGCCACTTTCTCCACCCTTGTTACCCCTTTTTGTATCTCTATTGCTTCTTTCAGCACTTCTCTTGCCTCTTTCTCTACCCGTCTTCCCTCTTTCTGCACCTCTGTTGCTTCTTTCTGCACTTCTCTTGCTTCTTTCTGCACCTCTGTTCCTTATTTCTGCACTTCTTTTGTTTCTTTCTGCAACTCTCTTGCTTCTTTCTGTATCTCTCTTTCTCCACCCCACTTCCCCCTTTCTGCATCTGTTGCTTTTTTCTGCACTTCTTTTGCTTCTTTCTGCACCTCTCTTGCTTTTTTCTGCACCCCTCGTGCCTCTTTCTGCACTCCTCTTCCCTCTTTCTGCACTCCTCTTGCCTTTTCTGCACCTCTGTTGCTTCTATCTTCACCTCTTTTGTTTCTTTCTGCACCTCTCTTGCTTCTTTCTGCACCCATCTTGCTTCTTTCTCCACCCTTCTTCCCCCTTTTTTCATCTCTGTTGCTTCTTTCTGCACTTCGCTTGCCTCTTTCTCTGCCCCTCATCCATCTTTCTGCACCTCTGTTGCTTCTTTCTGCACTTCTCTTGCTTCTTTCTGCACCTCTGTCCCTTCTTTCAAGAACCCTTGTGCCTCTTTCTGCACCCCTCTTTCCGCCCCCCTCTTGCCTCTTTCTGCACCTCTGTTCCTTCTTTCTGCACTTATTTTTTTTCTTTCTGCAACTCTCTTGCTTCTTTCTGCATGCCTCTTGCTTCTTTCTGTACCCCTCATGCCTCTTTCACACCCCTCTTCCCTCTTTCTGCACCCCTCTTGCCTCTTTATGCACCTCTGTTCATTCTTTCTGCACTTCTTTTGTTTCTTTCTGCACCTCTCTTGTTTCTTTCTGTATCCCTCTTACCTCTTTCTCCACCCCACTTCTCCCTTTCTGCATCACGCTTGCTTCTTTCTGCACCCCTCGTGCCTCTTTGTGCACCCCTCTTCCCTCTTTTTGCACTCCTCTTGCGTCTTTCTGCACCTCTGTTGCTTCTACTGCACTTCTTTTGTTTCTTCCTGCACCCCTCTTGCCTCTTTCTGCACCTCTGCTCCTTCTTTCTGCACTTCTTTTGTTTTTTTCTGCACCTCTTGCTTCTTTCTGCACCCCTTTCGCCTCTTTCTGCACCCCTCTTCCCCCTTTTTTCATCTCGGTTTCTTCTTTCTGCACTTTGGTTGCCTCTTTCTCCGCCCCATCCGTCTTTCTGCACCTCTGTTGCTTCTTTATGCACTTCTCTTGCATCTTTCTGCACCTCTCTTGCTTCTTTCTGCACCCCTCGTGCCTTTTTCTGCATCCCTCTTCCCTCTTTCTGCACTCCTCTTGCCTCTTTCTGTATCTCTGTTGCATCTTTCTGCACTTCTTTTGTTTCTTTCTGCACTTCTCTTGCTTCTTTCTCCACCCCTCTTCCCCCTTTTTCATCTCTGTTTCTTCTTTCTGCACTTCGGTCGCCTCTTTCTCCGCCCCATCCGTCTTTATGCACCTCTGTTGCATCTTTCTGTACTTCTCTTGCTTATTTCTGCACCTCTCTTGCTTCTTCATGTACCACTTGTGCCTCTTTCTGCACCCCGTGTAGGAGAGTAGGATCTGCTTCACATGGGTACCCCCACTTTTTGCTGATGCTTCACTGTTTTTCGACCTTAGTCTGGCTGGGGCCCTGCTAATCAGAACCCCAGCCTAGCTGCTTCCTCTCTAAAATGGTTTCCATGTGCCTTAGGCACATCACTGATTGGAATCTGGAGTGCCCTTATAAGTCCCTAGTATATGGTATACTATGTACCCAGGGCATAGGTACCTCAGAGGCCTACCAGGGGCTGCAGCATATATTGTGCCACCCCTGGAAGGCCATCCAAACTGACACCACAGGTCTGCTACTGCAGCCTGGGTAAGGTGGTGCATGCACCCCTTACTGTGATATAGGCTACCTATATCACTATATACATACACACATATAAACCTATAAGTCACTCCTATGGCAGGCCTTATCAATCCTGGAGGCAGAGTGCGTGGTTCCTATGTGAGAGGGTGCCCCTGCATGAGCAGGGCCCCTCTGCAGCGTTCGGAGACCCTTCTCTGATGCTGTTTGTAGTGCAGCCTGACCATATACTCTTAAGCGCATTATAACCTCGTGTTAAATGCTAACTTTGGGATGGCTGCACGGAAACATGTCGTGTTTGGTGTCAAACATCTTGGAATACTACCCCCCCGCCAGTTCTGGCGGCGGGGGTAGCATTCCACCCTTCTAGAGGGAAAGACATGTACACACCGGTATGCCCGGTACTGACTTTCCAAGCCCTGGCATCACAAAATGGATGCCGCTGCCACAGACACGAGTTTGGCCTCCTGCTGCTGACCGAAACTCCGGCAGGGGAGGCCTGGACAATAGGTTTCCTGTCCCAGGGAGGTGTGACCACCTCCCCAGACAGGATAGTGTGTATTGGGGCTGGGCGGGAGCACTCTCTGGTGCTTTGAAGTCCTGCACTGGGGGCACACTTGGTGTCCCTGTGCATACCCCAGTTCAAACCGGCTCAGGGGCTTCCAGCCCCTGCTCTGGCGTGAAACTGGACAAAGGGAAAGGGGTGTAACCACCCCTTTGCCCTGACCCTCCCATAGGTGGGGTCACAGAGTATGTCCAACCCCCTACCTTAGTATAAGTAAGGGAACCCAGTCCTTAGGACTTTAGATTTACCTGGACGAAACTCTGACACAGAATCCTGGACCTTCGACGCTCTACTTCAAGATTAGAGGACTGAAGAATCTCCCTTGGGGTCAAGGAGTTACTCCGCTGCTTGGCAGGCACCAAAGAAGCAATTGTCCGGTCTGCATCGCTGAAGCTCCCGTCGGACGCCGAAGTCTTTGCATCACCAGAGGTGGATTTCCAGACTTCCCCGAGGCTGCCCTGAGTCCCCAGCAAAGCTGAGGCCCGTAGCTGTTGTGGGTAACGTGGAACCGTGACCCCTGGACACCGAACGCATTTGCAAGTGCATCCTCTTCTGGGTCTTCCACAAAGTCATGCTTTGGGCTCCGAGTAGCCCCAACCTCCAGCACCAACTGCACCGAAGATCACTGGCCTCCACTCCACGAGTGTCCTGTGAGCCAGCTCCACGTGCACCGTCTTGAGGATCCTTTGCGGTCACTAGTCCGTTGGCTAGTAGGCCCTCCCGAAGGCCAATCTTTTTCTGCTTGGGCTCCCTGGTTGCTCCAGGTGTGCCCTGACTTATCCTCGCTGGGTGAGTCCCCCAGACCTTGCTGGTCTGCAACATCGTCCTTCTTCGCTTTCCACGAGACTTGCCGTTGCCAAGGCTTGTTGGGTCCAATCCAGTCGCCGACACCCCTGCATTCGACAGACGTTGTGGGACAGCTCGAATCCAGCTCCTGGTTGTCTTCGACGCTTCCTGGACCTCGTGGCTGAAGAGTCAAGACAACCGTCAACCTACCTGAAGCCCTCGACATCGGTGGGCATCTGCTCATCGCCTTCCTGGTCACTGGCTAGTGACCCAGACTCTGTCCCCTCTGCTTTCAGGTTCTTCAGATCTTCGATCCACCTTTGGATCCACCCGAACACTTTCGACTTGGTCGCCAGCAGCACTTTGCAGCAGATCGCCATAGAAAGCGACGACGAAACCCGACCCCGAAAGACACCTATGCACCCGGCTTCCCTGGGTGAGGTAACTCGAGTACTCCGGTGCTCCCGTGGGTATAGACACTAGAACAGCCTAGTTCTCAAAGGGTTTGCTCCAAGTCCTCCTCTAAGTGTCCCTTTTCTTTTAAATTCTAATCGCGACTTTCCCCATAGAAGTTAACGGTGGTTCGCGGTTGTGTTCATACACTGCCCGCGTCCCCCGTGGGTCCCCTGTGTCACTGCCTTGGGTGGTTCCTTGTGGTCCAAGCACTTCTACAGGCTCTAGGCCTTGTGTCTAGCTCAGTCGTGGTTCTTATACCACTTTATTGGTATATGGTTTGGTACGCCCCTGGGGCTCAAACGTGTATTTGTGCTATTACTGTAGATAACTAACTCGTAATGTATGTACTTTGAACTCTAGCCTCATAAAGAGACTAGAGGGGTGTGTTTAGTAATAAATACATATATTTTGAATATATACCTGGTGTGGTCCTCTTTCATTTGGTCACTCAAGAGATTATAGACTGGTAAAACAAGCTGCTTTACATTCCTTCAAGACTTAGCCTGAAGGCTGCTCTCCATAGCTACCACTAGGATAGCTTTCAATAAAGGTTGTCTTTAACCTAGCTCCAATAAGGGGTTGTTTGGACTGGTGCAAGGTGCCCACTATAATTAGTGGACAGCATATGCCAGGCCAACTTCTCACATTGGTGTGCAGCGTGTGGGATTCCAGCTTGCTATTGTTTTAGCAGATAATCTCAATTGAATTGATCAACTGAAAACCACTAAGGGTACCTAAGGTACATATAATCAAGCTTAGTAATACAGTAAGTTCTACTGAACTTAGAGTTGTGTGTTAAGGGACAGCACACCCTTTCTACAACTCAAGAGAGTTTAGTAGGCCACACTAGAGTAGGTAGTGCATACACCACACCTCACTAGTGATGTCTTCAAAGCCAGGACCCAGTGAGTCCTTGCCAGAAGCCAGTGGGCTTCTTCCCTCCAAGTATGATAAACTCCCATTCTTGGAATTGAGAGCCTTATGCACTACTAGGAAGTTGAAGACAGGCAAAAGTGCCAGCACCCAACACCTCAGGGAGGTGATACTAGCTGATGATCTCAGCAGGCCCCTAGGGTCTGAAGGGGTAGGAAAGGAGGGTGGGGCAGAAGATGAGGAAGGGGCCAGGGGTGAAGAAACCCAGGCCCCCCCCCTCTGAAACTGGCCAGGAAGGTTTAAATGACCTTGTCGTGGAGAATCCAATTCCTCCTGTGGAGGAGGAGGAGGAAGAGGATCAGACTGACCTCCCCTTTGTCCCCCCAGGAAGAGTTCTGAGTGTGCCCAGAAGGTCTAGATCTCCTTCTCAGGAGTCTAACCACTCTGACACCTCAATAGGGACCTCTGTCTCCTCTCATAGGAGGGAATCCTCTCATGAGAGGAGAAAGAGACTGATTCAATATGAGCAAGCTCAACTTGAACTCAGGAAACAGCAATTGGCTATAGACAGGGAGTCCCTAGATCTCTATAGAGAGAGACAAAAGTTGGGACTAGAGTCCCATGGTGGCAGCAGTTTCCCCAAAGATAGGGAAAGGTCTTATGACCATAGAAACCTGAGCAAGATTGTCCCTCCCTACCAGAGTGGGGATGATATCCACAAATGGATAACTGCTCTAGAGAGGGCCTGTAAAGTACAGAGGGTCCCTCAGGAGCAGTGGGCAGCAATCTTGTGGCTCTCCTTTGCAGACAAAGGTAGAGACAAGCTCCTCACTGTTAGAGAGGAGGATGCTGATAATTACAAAGTCTTGAAGAGTGCTCTAATTGATGGGTTTGGCCTAACCACTGAACAATACATGTTAAAGTTCAGGGATACCCAAAAAGCACAGACTCAAGACTGGGTGGACTTTGTTGATTGTTCTGCCCAGGCTCTGGAAGGTTGGTTATTGGGCAGAAAGGTATGTGACTTCACAGGATTGTACAATCTGATAATGAGGGAGCAGATTCTTAATAACTGTCAAAATCAGCTGTTGCATCAGCACCTGGTAGACTCTGATCTGACCTCTCCCCAAGAATTGGGAAAGAAGGCAGACAAATGGGTCAGAACCAGGGTGAAGCAGAAGGTACAGAACCAAGGTGGTGACCCTAAGAAGCAAGATTCGAAAACCTCTGACAAGGGTGGGGAGAAGGGTAAAGATCAAAAGTCTTCACAAGGCCCCCAAAAATCTTCTTCAGGTGGGGATTCACAGTCTACCAAAGGGAAAGGCCAAAGAAAACCATGGTGCAAGGTCTGTAAGCAAAAGACCCACTGGACCAGTGATTGCACCAAGTCCAAAGACTATACTCCAGCCCCCACCAATGCCCCTAAGGCACCTGCTCCCCCTAGTGCAGCTACAGTTGGTGGTGGGACTACACAAGCCAAGGGTTTAGTAGGGTTGACCCTGGGTAAAGAGATGAGCTCTGACCTAGTCAGAGAACTCACTCAGGCTGTCCTAGTCTGTGATGGAGGCATGGATATGACCTCCTCTGTGAGTCCCAGTAATCTGGGCAAGTACAGACAACAGCCTTTAATCAATGGAAGGGAGGCTTTGGCATTTAGGGACACAGGGGCAAGTGTCACCATGGTGACACAAGACCTTGTGAATCCTGGGCAGATTATACTTGGTGAGATGTACCAAGTCACCAATGCTAGCAACGTCAGAACAGACCATACTCTGGCAGTTGTTAACTTCTCCTGGGGAGGGGTAACTGGCCTTAAGAAGGTTGTGGTAAGTGCAGACCTACCCGTTGAATGCTTGCTTGGCAATGACTTAGAAACTTCAGCTTGGGCAGAAGTGGAGCTCAGGACCCATGCAGAAATGCTGGGGATCCCTGCAGATGTGTTTGCTGTGACCAGGTCACAAGCCAAAATGTCTAGCACTGAACAGGCCTTGGATTCTGGAATAATGGACCAAGTGCCTTCCAAGAAGAGGAGTAGTAGGGTAAAGGCAGTGCCTTCCCCTTGGCTCAGAAGGAAGATCAGTCCCTTGAGGGGGATGATCTCAGTCCTGAGGAAGGAACTGTCCCAGAGGAGCTTGAACCTGAACAGGTTGAGTTCTTGGGGACAGGGGACCTTCCAGGGCAGATCTGAGCCAGGAGCAGCAGAGCTGCCCCTCTCTTGAACCCCTCAGACAGCAAGCTGCTGCTGAGGCTGCTGGGAAAGCTAGTGGACCCCATACTGTGTATTGGGATGATGGACTCTTGTACTCAGAGTGTAGAGACCCCAAGCCTGGTGCTACCAGGAGGTTGGTTATACCTCTGAAGTTCAGGGGCTTCCTATTGACCCTAGCCCATGATATTCCCTTAGCAGGTCACCTGGGCCAGAACAAGACTTGGGACAGAATTGTCCCTCACTTTCACTGGCCCCACATGTCTGAAGACACCAAGGAGTTTTGTCGCTCCTGTGTAACCTGCCAGGCCAGTGGCAAGGCAGGTGGCACTACAAAGTCCCCCTGATACCACTACCTGTGGTGGGGGTGCCCTTTGAAAGGGTGGGGATTGACATTGTTGGTCCCATGGATCCCCAAACAGCATCTGGGTGCAGGTTTATCCTGGTGGTAGTGGATCATGCCACCAGGTACCCAGAGGCTATTCCCCTTAGGACCACTACAGCACCTGTGGTGGCAAGGGCCCTCCTGGGAATTTTCTCAAGAGTGGGCTTCCCTAAGGAGGTCGTATCAGACAGGGGTGCAAACTTTATGTCTGGATACTTAAAAGCAATGTGGAAGGAGTGTGGAGTGACTTACAAGTTCACCACACCCTATCACCCACAATGCAATGGTTTAGTTGAGAGATTCAACAAAACCTTGAAGGGCATGATTAAAGGGCTCCCAGAAAAGCTTAGGCGAAGATGGGACATACTCTTGCCCTGCCTTTTATTTGCGTACAGGGAGGTGCCTCAAAAGGGGGTTGGCTACAGCCCTTTTGAACTTTTGTTTGGTCACCCTGTCAGGGGTCCACTGTGCTTGGTGAAGGAAGGATGGGAGTTACCTCTCAAGCCCCCAAAGCAAGACATAGTGGACTACGTACTTGGTCTCCGCTCCCGGATGGCTGAGTATATGAAAAAGGCAACTAAAAACCTTGAGGCTAGCCAGGAACTTCAAAAGGCCTGGCATGACCAAAAGGCTGTACTGACTGTTTATCAGCCAGGACAGAAGGTGTGGGTGTTGGAGCCAGTGGCCCCAGCAGCTCTCCAAGACAAGTGGAGTGGACCCCATACCATTGTTGAACAGAAGGGTGAGGTTACCTACTTAGTAGACCTAGGAACACCCAGGAGTCCCCACAGGGTTCTCCATGTCAACAGGTTAAAACCATATGTGGACAGGGCAGACATGGGCTTGCTCATGGCTACTGATGAGGGACAGGAGGAAGAGAGTGACCCACTCCCTGACCTGCTCTCACAGAACCCTGGTGATGGGTCAGTGAATGGTGTAGCCTTGGCAGGCAGCCTCACTACCCAGCAGCAGACTGATTGCAGACAGGTGCTCAATCAGTTCAGACACATATTCTCACTGACACCCAGTCAGACTACCTGGTGCACTCATGAAGTGGACACTGGGGACAGTCTGCCTATTAAAAATAAGATTTATAGGCAACCTGACCATGTCAGGGACTGTATCAGGACAGAAGTCCAGAAGATGTTGGATTTGGGAGTTATTGAACCCTCAGATAGCCCTTGGGCTAGTCCAGTGGTCCTTGTGCCAAAACCTCACACCAATGGTGGGAAAAGAGAGATGAGGTTTTGTGTGGACTACAGGGGTCTCAATGCAGTCACTAGGACTGATGCCCATCCAATACCAAGGGCAGATGAGCTAATAGACACTTTGGCCTCAGCCAAGTATCTAAGCACATTTGACCTGACAGCTGGCTACTGGCAGATCAGACTAGCTGATGATGCAAAGCCAAAGCACAACAAGAAAGGGTATGCTGTTCCTAAAAGATCCTACAGATCAAGGTTATACAAGAGGCATGTGGGTGCTAGTAGAAATCGGAGAAATGCTTATCTCCTTTCAGAAAAAGACCCTCACACACCCAGCCAGCTAGGTGTCTTGCTTCATCACTGGGTCTGCTCCTTATCGGGTCGGCGCTGCAATACCCGATCGGCACCCGTGGTGGGGCCTTCTTGGCGGAGATCTTTTTCTTAGCCGTAGGGTGTAGTGCGTGTAAGGGCCCTAGTGAGTGTAGATGTGAATTGTGTGAAATCTAAAACAGGAATAGTAAACCACCCAAAACTATTTTAATGACTGTGGTCACTAACCTGATTAAAAATAGAAAAGGCGCACACGCCTGCCCAAGGATTGCAGGATTGTGTGCTAAAGCTCAGGCCAACATGTTTCATGCCTAATGTTAATTTAAATGCAATTCTTCAGGACCTACTATCGACATTCTACACTTTATGGTTGGTGGTCTATAAATACACAGTTCAGTGACCACTCATACAGCACCCTATAAAGTGGTACCTGTCGATCAATAACACTGCCCAAACTTGGGTCAGCTCAAACCACCAAGATGTCACGGCAGGAAAAAACACTGCAAGATTCAGTGTCGTTGTCAGTTCCGTCTGTTCACGGGCGACCTACCCCACACTCTGCCGGACCCGGATGGACACTGGGGACAGTCTGCCTATTAAAAATAAGATTTATAGGCAACCTGACCATGTCAGGGACTGTATCAGGACAGAAGTCCAGAAGATGTTGGATTTGGGAGTTATTGAACCCTCAGATAGCCCTTGGGCTAGTCCAGTGGTCCTTGTGCCAAAACCTCACACCAATGGTGGGAAAAGAGAGATGAGGTTTTGTGTGGACTACAGGGGTCTCAATGCAGTCACTAGGACTGATGCCCATCCAATACCAAGGGCAGATGAGCTAATAGACACTTTGGCCTCAGCCAAGTATCTAAGCACATTTGACCTGACAGCTGGCTACTGGCAGATCAGACTAGCTGATGATGCAAAGCCAAAGACAGCATTCTCAACCCCTAGTGGGCATTATCAATTTGTGGTGATGCCCTTTGGTCTGAAGAATGCACCTGCCACTTTTCAGAGGCTGGTGAATACAGTCCTTACAGGTCTGGAAGCCTATAGTGCAGCATATCTAGATGATATTGCTGTCTTTAGCTCCACCTGGGAGGATCACCTGGTCCACCTCAGAAATGTTTTACAGGCCCTGCAGAAAGCAGGCCTGACTATCAAGGCCACCAAGTGCCAGATAGGGCAGAGTCAGATTGTGTACCTGGGCCACCTTGTGGGTGGAGGCCAGGTTCAACCACTGCAGAGCAAGATCCAGACCATCATGGACTGGACTGCTCCAACTACCCAGACTCAGGTGAGAGCCTTCTTAGGCCTGACTGGGTACTATAGGAGATTTGTCAAGGGGTACGGATCAATAGTGACACCCCTGAATGACTTAACTTCCAAGAAAATGCCCAAAAAGGTTCAGTGGACAGTTAGCTGTCAAAAGGCATTTGATGACCTGAAGCAGGCCATGTGCACTGCTCCCATTCTACAGAGTCCTGATTACTCCAAGAAGTTCATTGTTCAAACTGATGCATCTGAATTGGGGGTAGGGGCTGTACTGTCACAATTGAATGAAGAAGGTCAGGATCAGCCAGTAGCTTTCATTAGCAGAAGGCTGACCCCTAGAGAGAAACGTTGGTCAGCCATTGAGAGGGAGGCCTTTGCTGTGGTCTGGGCTCTGAAGAAGTTGAGGCCATACTTGTTTGGTACTCACTTCCTTGTTCAAACAGACCATAAGCCCCTCTTATGGCTAAAACAAATGAAGGGTGAAAACCCCAAACTGCTTAGGTGGTCCATTTCCCTACAGGGGATGGACTTCACAGTGGAACATAGACCTGGGAGTAACCATGCCAATGCAGATGGACTCTCTAGGTACTTCCACTTAGAACATGAAGACTTAACTGGGCAAGGTTAGTTTAATGTCCCTACGTTTGGGGGGTTGTGTAGGAGAGTAGGATCTGCTTCACATGGGTACCCCCACTTTTTGCTGATGCTTCACTGTTTTTCGACCTTAGTCTGGCTGGGGCCCTGCTAATCAGAACCCCAGCCTAGCTGCTTCCTCTCTAAAATGGTTTCCATGTGCCATAGGCACATCACTGATTGGAATCTGGAGTGCCCTTATAAGTCCCTAGTATATGGTATACTATGTACCCAGGGCATAGGTACCTCAGAGGCCTACCAGGGGCTGCAGCATATATTGTGCCACCCCTGGAAGGCCATCCAAACTGACACCACAGGTCTGCTACTGCAGCCTGAGTAAGGTGGTGCATGCACCCCTTACTGTGATATAGGCTACCTATATCACTATATACATACACACATATAAACCTATAAGTCACTCCTATGGCAGCCCTTATCAAACCTGGAGGCAGAGTGCGTGGTTCCTATGTGAGAGGGTGCCCCTGCATGAGCAGGGCCCCTCTGCAGCGTTCAGAGATCCTTCTCTGATGCTGTTTGTAGTGCAGCCTGACCATATACTCTTAAGCGCATTATAACCTCGCGTTAAATGCTAACTTTGGGATGGCTGCACGGAAACATGTCGTGTTTGGTGTCAAACATCTTGGAATACTACCCCCCGCCAGTTCTGGCAGCGGGGGTAGCATTCCACCCTTCTAGAGGGAAAGACATGTACACACCGGTATGCCCGGTACTGACTTTCCAAGCCCTGGCATCACAAAATGGATGCCGCTGCCACAGACACGAGTCTGGCCTCCTGCTGCTGACCGAAACTCCGGCAGGGGAGGCCTGGACAATAGGTTTCCTGTCCCAGGGAGGTGTGACCACCTCCCCAGACAGGATAGTGTGTATTGGGGCTGGGCGGGAGCACTCTCTGGTGCTTTGAAGTCCTGCACTGGGGGCACACTTGGTGTCCCTGTGCATACCCCAGTTCAAACCGGCTCAGGGGCTTCCAGCCCCTGCTCTGGCGCAAAACTGGACAAAGGGAAAGGGGTGTAACCACCCCTCTGCCCTGACCCTCCCATAGGTGGGGTCACAGAGTATGTCCAACCCCCTACCTTAGTATAAGTAAGGGAACCCAGTCCTTAGGACTTTGGATTTACCTGGACGAAACTCTGACACAGAATCCTGGACCTTCGACGCTCTACTTCAAGATTAGAGGACTGAAGAATCTCCATTGGGGTCAAGGAGTGACTCCCATGCTTGGCAGGCACCAAAGAAGCAATTGTCTGGTCTGCATCGCTGAAGCTCCCGTCGGACGCCGAAGTCTTTGCATCACCAGAGGTGGATTTCCAGACTTCCCCGAGGCTGCCCTGAGTCCCCAGCAAAGCTGAGGCCCGTAGCTGTCGTGGGTAACGTGGAACCGTGACCCCTGGACACCGAACGCATTTGCAAGTGCATCCTCTTCTGGGTCTCCCACGAAGTCGTGCTTTGGGCTCCTAGTAGCCCCAGCCTCCAGCACCAACTGCTCTGAAGATCACTGGCCTCCTCTCCACGAGTGTCCTGTGAGCCAGCTCCACGTGCACCGTCTCGAGGCTCCTTCGCGGTCGCTAGTCCGTTGGCTAGTAGGCCCTCCCGAAGGCCAATCTTTTTCTGCTTGGGCTCCCTGGTTGCTCCAGGTGTGCCCTGACTTATCCTTGCTGGGTGAGTCCCCCAGACCTTGCTGGTCTGCAACATCGTCCTTCTTTGCTTTCCACAAGACTTGCCGTTGCCAAGGCTTGTTGGGTCCAATCTGGTCGCCGACACCCCTGCAATCGACAAACGTCATGGGACAGCTCGAATCCAGCTCCTGGTTGTCATCAACGCCTCCTGGACCTCGTGGCTGAAGAGTCAAGATGACTGTCAACCTACCTGAAGCACTCGACATCGGTGGGCATCTGCTCATCGCCTTCCTGGTCACTGGCTAGTGACCCAGACTCTGTCCCCTCTGCTTTCAGGTTCTTCAGATCTTCGATCCACCTTTGGATCCACCCGAACACTTTCGACTTGGTCGCCAGCAGCACTTTGCAGCAGATCGCCATAGAAAGCGACGACGAAACCCGACCCCGAAAGACACCAATGCACCCGGCTTCCCTGGGTGAGGTAACTCGAGTACTCCGGTGCTCCCGTGGGTATAGACACTAGAACAGCCTAGTTCTCAAAGGGTTTGCTCCAAGTCCTCCTCTAAGTGTCCCTTTTCTTTTAAATTCTAATCGCGACTTTCCCCATAGAAGTTAACGGTGGTTCGCGGTTGTGTTCATACACTGCACGCGTCCCCCGTGGGTCCCCTGTGTCACTGCCTTGGGTGGTTCCTTGTGGTCCAAGCACTTCTACAGGCTCTAGGCCTTGTGTCTAGCTCAGTCGTGGTTCTTATACCACTTTATTGGTATATGGTTTGGTACGCCCCTGGGGCTCAAACGTGTATTTGTGCTATTACTGTAGATAACTAACTCGTAACGTATGTACTTCGAACTCTAGCCTCATAAAGAGACTAGAGGGGTGTGTTTAGTAATAAATACATATATTTTGAATATATACCTGGTGTGGTCCTCTTTCATTTGGTCACTCAAGATATTATAGACTGGTAAAACAAGCTGCTTTACATTCCTTCAAGACTTAGCCTGAAGGCTGCTCTCCATAGCTACCACTAGGATAGCTTTCAATAAAGGTTGTCTTTAACCTATCTCCAATAAGGGGTTGTTTGGACTGGTGCAAGGTGCCCACTATAATTAGTGGACAGCATATGCCAGGCCAACTTCTCACACCCCTCTTCCCTCTTTCTGCACCCCTCTTGCCTCTTTCTGCACCTCTGTTCCTACTCTATGTACTTCTTTTGTTTCTTTCTGCACCTCTTTTGCTTCTTTCTGCACCCCTTTTACCTCTTTCTGCACCCCTCTTCCCTCTTTCTGCATCCCTCTTGCCTCTTTCTTCACCTCTGTTCCTTCTTTCTGCACTTCTTTTGTTTCTTTCTGCACATCTCTTGCTTCTTTCTGTACTTCTCTCGCCTCTTTCTGTACTCAAATGGGAAGTGCAAGCTGTCAAGTTTAAAGGTCTGAGTGCTCTCGTGACCGAGGTATATGTCTACTTGTACCTGTATTCTCACATGTGTTATGCATCTGAATATGGTAGCTTAAAAAGTGGGTAGCTTCTTGTAGAGGTGGTTACATTTTCTCAGTTCTGCTCTGTCATTCAATTGCACAGGCAGACATGTCTTCTGTATATAGGTGTTATGGAGCCCCTCAAATATGCTATTGAATACCCATGTCCCTGTATTATGAGCAGAAAGAAATGCATACACCTTTTTGTACACATATTTACAGAGTATGCTGTTTGAAACACAGGTATTCAATTATTTCTATGTTTATTTTTACGTAACATGTCACTCGGTAAAAGCAGAGACACGCATGCATACCTTCACAAACTTGGTCAGACTTACAACAGTGATATGCTTAGGATTGCTGTTTTATATTTGGTAGGTAGGCCTAACATTCTGAGCAGTCGATTAATAGTGAACCTTCAAGAGAAAAGTGAGGTTTAAGACATCTTGGGAGAAGGATTAGTGATTAGGCTACTTTGTATGAGTCTGTTGTAAGGTACAGTCAAAGTAGGCCTCTTTCTGCACCTCTGTTGGTTCTTTCTGCACTTCCCTTGCTTCTTTCTGTACCTTTCTTCTTCTTTCTTGACTTCTGTTGCCTCTTTCTGCACTCCTCTTGCTTCTTTCTGCGGCTTTCTTCTTCTTTCTGCACATGTCCTACCGATGTAGGCATATTTAGAAATTAGCATTTAAAAATTCACTGGTTTCAGGGACGTTATAGTTAGGGATAAGCATTTTAAAAACCTTTGAAATTCACTGTAAAAACCATAGGTTTCATGGACGCTATAGTTAGAAATTAGTATTTAAAAAACCTTAGAAATTCACTGAAAAAACCACAGGTTTCAGGGACATTATAGTTAGTTGGACATTTCATTCGTACAAAACTAGAGAAATTCGGCCGTTATAGTTAGTTGAGCTAATTATAACTTGCGCCCCCGCAATGCACTGCTGATGACGTCACATATTAGATCACTCATAACATGGTCAGTGACATCACTGATGACATCACTGACGACATCTCAAATGACATCACTGATGACATCATCCACTTAATATCGGACGCACCTCCTCACACCCTAATATAACCTTTCATACACCCACTCTAAAATACAGACTACCATTCTCGAAACCATAGACACACCAATACCAGTTAGTACATACCCACTCACTGATTCATAGGTCTACACACATCCACTCACTCACTGATACAGTCACTCATACACGCAGTCACTCATCAATACAGCCTTTGATATATGCACTCATACACCCATACAGACACTTACATACTGCCACTCATCCACAGAGATACTCACACAGCTACTCAGTCACCCAAAGACTCAATCACACTGCCATTTACGCACCAATACAGTTATACACACACAACCTCACTTATTCATACAGATACTAACACATACTTACTCTCTTATACAATCACTGACACAAGCACACACTCATCCATACAGCCACTCTCACAATCACTCACTCTCACATATAGTCACTTATATACTCCAACATTCACATATACTGCCTTTCACATATGTAGTTAGTCACACATTTACCACTGAGACATCCATTCACTCACCAACACAGCCATACGCACACTCACTCACCCACCCATACAGCCTCTCGCAGATGCACTCATGAACCCATACACCCACTGAATCACCCACTCACACATCCATGGAGGGAGTCCCACCCCCCACCCACCCACCCACACAGACACTCAGGCACCCATACAGGTAATCAGACAACCAATCATTAACCCATATAGACACTCATGTAGCTACTCACCAACCCATGCAGCCACTTACACACCAACTGACAGACTGATACAGACATTCACATAGATTAGTCATTCACGCATGCATTCACTAAGACACATTTAATCTCTCACTTAAACAGTCAGTCAGGCATACACTAAATCCTCCATTCAGACACTTATACACCTACTCATTCTTCAATACACCTTTGCGTATCTATAATTAACATTCTTAAACTTTTAAAAATCACCCAGTATCTGGATGATGTCATCAGTGATGTCATTTGAGATGTCATCAGTGATGTCACTGACCATGTCATGAGTGATGTAATATATGACGTCATCAGCAGTGCATTGCGGGGGCGCGAGTTATAGTTAGCTCAACTAACTATAACAGCCGAATTTCTCTGGTTTTGTACGAGTGAAATGTCCAACTAACTATAACGTTCCTGAAACCTGTGTTTTTTTCAGTGAATTTCTAAGGTTTTTTAAATGCTAATTTCTAACTATAACGTCCCTGAAACCTATGTTTTTTTCAGTGACTATATATTACCTACTGGCGGTCGCCAGTAGGTAGTTATAGTTAGGACCTTGTTTCTATTCAAAAAGCGTTTTTTCTTTTCCCAATAACTTTGGCGCCGGTTGACGAATCATTGCGAAATTTTCAAAACTAGTGGGGCGCTCCGGTCAGCTCCTATTTTGAAAGTTTCGGGGAGATTCGGCAAGCGGGGGCCGAGAACAAAGGGGGGTCCCAAAACGTGTTTTCTCCATGTTAATTCCCGTAGGAAACTTTAGACACGGCTACAGCTCGAACTGCTGAACGGAATTGCACCAAATTTGGCAAAAAGGTAGCCCTTGTTTCAGAAAGAACTCTTTTTGTTAAATGGTGTAAATCCGTTCAGTAGTTCCTGAGAAATTTTAAAAAAGAGGTCGAAAAATGCATTTCCCATAGGAAACTTTAGACACGGCTACAGCTGGAACTGCTGAACGGAATTACACCAAATTTGGCACAAAGGTAGCCCTTGTTTCAGAAACAACTCTTTTCTTAAATATTGTAAATCCGTTCAGTAGTTGCTGAGAAAATCAAAAATAAAAGTTTCAATATTTAGAGGCGCGGTGGATCCGTGCACCCTCCCGATCACGAGCTTCATTCTAATTGGCTGTCAACACTCCAAACCAGGAAGTGTTGGCAGCCATCTTGTGACTCGGTAGAACTGAGTCACAAGAAAACAGAAAAACAAACATGAAAAACATGAAAAGGGGGCAGGGTAGAAACACCCTGACCCCCTAGGCCTGCTCAGGGGGTCCCACAAGGACCCCCAGGGCCTAAAAAAGCATTTTTTTTTTTAAATCGGCCAAATTCGAGCTGGGTGCGCGAATCCGGCCGAAATTTTTTTTAAAACGAAGCCCCTGCACTTGCTGTTACACCGACACTTGTGCTTTCGTCACGCTGCATCAGAGGAGAGTCCGAAAACATCTCATCTGCAGCTGACTCTCGATCCCGTAGTGCTGCGGCGGACATTTTTTGGTGTATTGGTTGCAAACAATGTCTCCCGTTAGCCTGCTCACGTTTCCTAAATGCGTGGTGAGTTCAAGCTTTCTCGGTTGCACGCCTCCCCACCTGCCTTAAATGCTTGCAATTGTTCGTACCTTGTATCACAGCGACCTGTGTTGTAGCCTCTCCGATCAGGTTAACTCCTCCGAGTTTACTGTCGTTGAGCTCCACTTCACCCAGCCGCTTTTCCCCTCGGCACGTTTGTATTGCTGCATCAGGGGGCTCTGTACTTTCCGTTGCCGGTGCGCTTTGTGTTTCCGGTTCACCAGCTGCCCCGAAGCCTCGAGGTGATGCCAGGAAAACCGGATCCGTGACTTGCCGACTACAGAGCCACTTGCAGGAAGGGGGTCCACCACACCGGGGAAAGTCAATCCGGCGAAAATATGTAAGTTGCTCGTTGTTTTACAAATCCTCTCCGTGGGAATATAAACGAGAGCAGACCCAAATTCTGTGCAGATTTAATTTATTACACCAAAGAGACTGTCCGCCATGACGCGTTTCGGCAAATCCCTGCCTTGATCACATGACAGCGCTACAGCTTGTGGGATACCAATTTAAAGTGACAGTGTGCAATGGTCATAGTGATAGACATAGAAAAAACATTTACATTACTTCGTTTGTATCCTTATTGACAATGTCTGCGTAAATGCAAAATTTTCATAGCTTTTAAGCAACTCCACCTAATGTGTGTTATTTTGCCCCATAATTTTTTAAAAATACAGTTCATCATTCTGCATAAAATAACCATGATTTTCTCAACAATAATTGCATAAATGCTTTTGGATACAATGATTTTCCTTATGTTTTTTGTCATCTAGACCATATATAAAACTTATTTCAGTACTTAAAAAGTGCTACCAAAAGTGCTAAAATTATTTATAAGTGCAAAAATACTGCAAATACAAAATTAACCTTTAAAAGGGTTATCTATTTATATATATATGGACCCCTCCCACTTCAGACCCACTTAGATACTCTGACACGCAGTTACTGACTCACTCAGACACTAACACACCCACTCAGACATCTACTCAGACACTCACACACCAACTCAGATAGCCACTCAGATGCTCATACACCCACTCACAGACCCACTCAGAGACTCATACACCCAGTGAGACACTTATGCACCCACTCACAGACCTATTCAGACACTCTCATACCCACTCACAGTCCCACTCAAATACTCACTTACTGACTCACACACCCAGTGAGACACTCATGCACTCACTCACACACTCACTCTCGAAAGTTACAGGTTACACATAGGAATGATTTTTAAAAACCTTAGAAATTCACTTAAAAAACCAAAGGTTACAGGGACATTATAGTTAGGAAACAACATTTAAAAAAAACCTTAGAAATTCACTGAAAAAAACAAAGGTTACAGAGATGGTATAGTTAGGAAATAGAATAAATGATCCATGTGAGAGGGTGTGTGAGTGTCTGAATGGGTGTCTCAGTAGGTCTGTGAGTAGGTGCGAGTGTGTCTGAGTGGGTTTGTGAGTGCCTCCATGAGTGTAAGAGTCAGTCTGTGAGTAAGTGCATGTGTGTCTGAGTAGGTCTATGAGTGGGTGTGTTAGTATCTGAGTTGGTCTGTGAGTGGCTGTGAGAGTCTCTAAGGTGCCAATTTTGTTCAAAGAGAAGTGCAATTAATTATCTCCATTTCTCTTTCGACAGTTTAACATATGAAGTGTAATGTTATTTATGAACCTATTTTAAAGGTTCCAATTAAGTCCTCGGTAGGGAGTTGGTGTTCTGTCGATATTTTCGAAGGGCTTGCCTAGCAACCATTACAAATTGTCAGAAAAGTGTCGGAGTTGGATTTGTGGAGAAAAAAGCAAAGCATGTCAGGGGTGTTTACATTTTTGTATGCTACCAGATAATCTGGCCGGTGAACTTTGCTGGCAATAAATCATTCTTAAAGCTGCTGCTGGAAAAGCCAGGTTCAGGAAGAAAACACAAACAATTTTCTGTTCAGAGAATTGTTTGAAAGATCAGTTATGCTGAAGTTAATCTATTTGCAAACATGGCCGAAGCAAATCTCTGTAGAAAAAAAAGACTACATTTTCCGAACAATATTTGGAACTGCTTGTTGACTCTGTCTTGGAAAACTAGGATGTTTTATTTGGTGCACAGTCCCATGTACATCTCTGCACATTAAAACTGGTATCTGGGACAGTCTTGTGCAAAAGATAAATGCCATCTCCACTACCAAACACCTTGTATCTAATAAAAAAAGAGGTGGTATGACATGCGCAAGAAAGTGCATGAAGGTTATAGAAAGGCAAAGCAGCCCACTAAAGGGACAGGTGCCGGGTGTCCCCCAGAGTTTAACCTTAGTAATGTTAAATTAAAAGTGTTGGAGGTTATCGATCCTGCTAGATAGAATTGATACCCTTGCGGGTGAGTAGTTGCGCTTAACAAGCTTAACAAACCCCTGATTGATTGATACCACCCTGGAATGTACAGAAAATTAATGGTCAGGTAAGCTTTTCTCTTCTCCTTTTGTTAAAATAACTTTAGTCCCTAATGAAATGTCCATTACGTGAGTGTAACCTCGCACAATTTCGGTAATTTTTACATTATGCTTGTTAAGCAACATTTTTTAAATGGATGTATTATCCCATGTCGCATAATTAAGCATCATACGCAGCAAATATGTAGCAGAGAACAATGCCAATGACCAGAACTCTAGTGGCTTCTGTTTGCAGTCCTTATGTTTTTTGCACTATGTATTTAGCGAGCAATGCGACCTCTCATCAAAAATGGATGTAAGCACACAATTTGTGTTATAATCAGGGCCCCTGGTATGTGATTGTGCAGCCACGGAGATTTTTACATAATTGTAGATTTGCCGCATTTGCCACATAATCAATAATCTGCCTCATAATCTGCAGATTTGAACAAACAAAATAGTTTCTAGCTCAAACAGTTCAAAAGTTACAAAAAATGCAACAACACATGTTGCTGCGCAATTGAAGGCCCTTTGCAAAGCTGGACTGGTCACCTTTCGTGTGTTGGGCTGGTCTCTGGGTTGACCATCTGATTCAATCCGTCCGGCTGTTTCCCTTGCACATGAAGGCACATTTTACATAAATTAAGACAGACAACTTAACATGCAAACACAGCCATGCTTCCGAAAAATAAAAACAATGTGTCGATAATTGGATTTGTGCGCAAGAAGACAAAAAAACACCTCATAAAGTGGTGAAGTGTAATACTGATAGTTAAAAGTGCTACACAAATGTCAAACCACTACATAAAGAATAGCTAGCTCAACCTAAACAACTTCACACAGGGCTCCACTGTCCTGTCTTTCACTTTCTAAAGTCATGCCTTGAATGTTGCCATTGCAGTGCATGCGGTCATGGCACACATTCGGTTTCACAGTTCCTACAACCTATCTTCTGCTCGAATCGAGTCTTCCACAAAGAAAATGACGCAAGCAGTGTCAGTGTAAAAGAAACGAAAATTATGTGTGACTCCCATAGCCCAATATTCGGGGTTTGTGTAAGAGTCTTTCATGTATTAAATAAAACGTATGCATGAAGTACAATACCAAAAATATATATAGATATATATATATCACGAACTTGACCCAAAGGTGTTAGAGCGCTTTACGTGAGTACCAGTTACATTACACCATTTATGGTAAGTACAGGGTGACCAAGTGATTTGCCCAGAATCACAGGATGTTGAGCTGAGGCCGAGACACGACCCCTATTTTCCAAATACAAAGTCGGTAGCGCTGGTCGTTGGGGCACATCCTCTCCACTTTAGTTAGTTATCCTCCACCTCTGACTTTGTTCTGAAGCTATGACTGGTTCTTATATTTACCCCGCACCCTATGAAATTCTATTATATTTTCTGTTGGAAGGCAGGTCCATGTATTAACCAATATTTTAGTGTAGCACAACTTCTTAAAGTTACTCCTGTATATCAAAGGTGGAATGGGTCATGGTGACGTTAGGAGAATTCTGGACAGGAAGGGTCTCACAGAGGCCAGTGGGGCCAGGGTAGGGTCAGTCACATTTCAGACAGACGCGGCGCACATAGTGACTTCACCAGCACTACTAGCCTATCAGAGACACTGACCTGTGAGGTGAGGTATATTTACAGATAAGAACTTTCTCCCAACTCTCATTTCACAAGTAACTCCTTTCTCTAATGCCAGACACCTCACTGAAAACAAGCCCTGGAATGTCCCACAGTTCAGCAGCCACATACTAAAGGCGAGATCGATTGGCTGTGTCAGTGTTATTTATCAGTTTTTAGACTAGACTTAAAAGACACGTTGTTCTTAATTAGTCTCCAAATGCACAACTTTAACAGACACCCTAAGCTATAATGACCAACTTCAGAGTGAGTTTCCTCTGTGTCTTCCTATTGGCTGGGAGGTGCAGCTGAGAGCTCCCAATTTCCAACTCAACTTGTCCTATAGTTCTACAAGCAGCAAAGGTATGTTTCATCACAGTGTCCAGTTCCAACAGCGCTCTAGTTCTTTACAGTAGTTTATTGACATTGCGAACAAGACAAGCACAAGAGACCCAGCGGGAGTGCAGCCTGAACATGTTATGTCCAACAGGGTTGAACAAAATTCCACTTGTCACTTGCGTTCAAACGACACTCATCTCTTTGGATGAACACAAACCAAAGTAAAGTTAATATGAACGTATTAAGGTATACGCTATAAAAGAAACACTATGCACACAGAAGCGGGTCATAAGGAGGGTGCACCGATCACGGCCCGCCGCCTCAGAGGCAACCACGTTAAGGCCAGTCAATACTTCTAACAGGAAATGTCAGAGTTTCTCAGGTCTCATAATGAAGAGATTGGAGCCTGATCTTAACATGGCTGATCTCAAAGGTCAAGGGTGCTCTCTATTTGTCTGCATGCCTGCTTGGGGGCGCATCTCTGATATCGACTATGGGCGGAGTTACAAAGCACCCTCTAGTGGGGGCAGATCAATGTCGTTCCTGGGCAGAGTTTCAAAGCACGCTATGTCCACTCCTCGAACAGCTGTCAGGAAAAAAATAACGTGAGTAAACAAGCAAGCACCACGTGGCATTTGACAGTAGATGCCAGGTAATGGAAGGTTGGAAAATAAATAACTTCCGCCTTAACTGCTTCAGAAGCGAAAGCTGCGACTAACCATGTTGTAGTGCCAGTGGCTCCATGGATCTGCAGCTCATAGAAGCAGCGAGGGGCAGGATGTGGAAGGAAGTAAATAATAACCTAGGCTGCGATGCCCACAGGGAGGAGAAGCGATTGCATGCTCTGCAGGTGGAAGCATGGGATGGACAACCAAAACCATTGCTTAGTGAAATCGCCTGGGCTGATCCAAGCACCCAAAGGAGGGACAATTGAGAGCAATGGGCCAATAGAAAGCCAGCACTTCTGAATGGCTCAAGAAAGAACCAATGGCAATCATTGGGTTTGCCAAAAGTCCACAGAAGAGATACAACAGGTCTTGCAGACAGCGCAAGCGCTGTCGAGGCTCTACCTAAAAATGACCAAATGATGAAGCAATACTAGTAAAAAATGTGCTGCATTATGCGTGCATTATTGGCATATTCTAGCCACATAATTTACTCAACCCTGCCGCATAATTTGGCCGTCTAATTCCAGTGGCTCTGGGTATAATAAAGCGCCAAACGTCACCAGACTGAACAGGCACTTGTGTCTGCACAAGATGTAAAACGTTGTTCCACAAAGCTGCTCTTATTGCTGCCATGTTGAACAACGTGTATTCTATGATAAAATCAACAAATGACAAAGATATAACTAGTTTCCTGAGGTGAAATGATCACTATCCTTGTCAGTGAAGTAAAATGAAGTTGCTAACTCCAGCTTCACCCTGGAGGAAAATACCTTCAAAAATAAGACTAAAAAACTGTAGGTAAATGGGATCAAAATAAGCTGCATAACAACTCAGTTGGGGTAAAAACCAACAGCAGTGGTAACCATGGAAGGATCTCCAGATTTTTGGAGGTAAACTGTTGGTGGACTAAATGTTATTACCTCCAATATCTTTGGAGTAATTGGCAGGTTAAAGACACTTTTCTAAGGAACAAAATAGCATGCAAATACAGATTCTGGAGGAAATACTTCAGCCTCCAAAAAATGGATTTTACTCCACATTAACACACATTAAAATCAGCACCTGAGTGGGTCTATTAGTGGCTGTATGGGCCTGTGAGTGGGTGCATGAGTGTCTGAGTAGGTCTGTGAGTGGGAATTTGTGTCTGAATGGGTCTGTGAGTGGGTGCATGCATGTCTGAATGGGTCTGTGAGTGGCTGTATGGGTCTGTGAGTGGGTGCATGAATGTCTGGGCCTGATTCACAGAACTAACTTACGTCAAAAACGTAAAGTTAGTACTTTTAGTATTCACAAAATACACTTACTCCTAACTTTACTACTCCTAAACTGAGAAAAATCCTAACTTTAAGACTTTCGGTATTCACAGAAGGCATTTAGGAGTCCTAAAGTTAGGAGTCCTAACTTTACTACTCCTAAACTGAGAAAAATCCTAACTTTAAGACTTTCGGTATTCACAGAAGGCATTAAGGAGTCCTAAAGTTAGGACTACTAACTTCTGTGAATACCAAAATGAGTAAGTTCATTCTGTGAATACCAAAATGAGTAAGTGTATTCTGTGAATACCAAAAAGTACTAACTTTACGCTTTTGACGTAAGTTAGTTCTGTGAATCAGGCCCTCTGAGTGCATGTGTGAGTGAGTGTGTGAATGTTTTATTGAGTCTATAATGTGAAAACTTGGACCCCCTGTTACTAATAAACGTTCCTAGGACAGGGAAAATACAATCGTTCATATAAGCAATCCCTAGGCAACTAATTGGTCATCAAGGATATTAGACCATCATTCTACACTAATAACACTAATACTCAATGTACCACTATTAATATATAAACAGTTAATTTTATTAGTAAAAAATCTTAGTAAAAATGACTACAAAGTACATGAATTCAAGAAGTTCAATATATTGTGAATTGTATATATTGTGATGTTTCATCAGTTTGAGTGATTATTTAATCTATTGGCGTGAAACAATAGCAAGGCACTTATGGGCACACCAAATTCATTGTGACATAGCTTTCAAATGTTCTTTGTCATCAAGTTTTTCTGTTTTGTCAACTTTATGTATGTGTGATGTTTATTGATATTGAACCTCATGAATTCATGTACTTATGGTAATAATTTCGCAATTTGCACACTTTGTGATCTTTCGCCTCCTTGGGGCACTTACAGTTTTTCTTTGCACTCCTTGTCTCCGCTTCACCGGTCCGACGCCGGCGTTTCGCCGTTCGATTGGAGGGAAGCGGACACACCCCCCTACTAGGCCGACCTGATTTCGGGCCTGGTAGACTTCTGGCGAGGAGGGCGGAGCTTAGGACATTCACGCGCCCGGCCAGCTATTTAATCCTATGCTGGGCCGGTCGCGCAGCGGAGCGTGAGGTGAGAGGAGCCCTCACCGTGCACTTATTGCACTGTATTAACTTTGTTATATTGCAGCGTTTTATTTGGAAGCCTGATTTTACTTTTAAAAAGCGTGTATCTATCCTGCATTTTAAACTGGTAATAATTTCGCAATTTGCACACTTTGCGATCTTTCGCCTCCTTGGGGCACTTACAGTTTTTCTTTGCACTCCTTGTCTCCGCTTCCCCGGTCCGACGCCGGCGTTTTGCCGTTCGATTGGAGGGAAGCGGACACACAACCCTACTAGGCCGACCTGATTTCCGGCCTGGTAGACTTCCGGCGAGGAGGGCGGAGCTTAGGACATTCACGCGCCCGGGCCAGCTATTTAATCCTATGCTGGGCCGGTCGCGCAGCGGAGCGTGAGGTGAGAGGAGCCCTCACCGTGCACTTATTGCACTGTTTTAACTTTGTTATATTGCAGCGTTTTATTTGAAAGCCTGATTTTACTTTTAAATAGCGTGTATCTATCCTGCATTTTAAACTGGTTATAATTTCGCAATATGCACACTTTGTGATTTTTCGCCTCTTTGGGGCACTTACAGTTTTTCTTTGCACTCCTTGTCTCCGCTTCCCCGGTCCGACGCCGGCGTTTCGCCGTTCGATTGGAGGGAAGCGGACACAACCCCCTACTAGGCCGACCTGATTTCTGGCCTGGTAGACTTCCGGCGAGGAGGGCGGAGCTTAGGACATTCACGCGCCCGGCCAGCTATTTAATCCTATGCTGGGCAGGTCGCACAGTGGACGCGTGCAGCGGGCGCGCCGCCGGCGCGCCAAAGGCAAGCCCGTCTGTGCCCGTCTGCGCCAAGGACGTGACAAGGGCAAGAAATGCTGCCCAAACCCACCCAGGAATTGCTTATACATCTGAGGCACTGAAACACCTCAATAGTAGGGGATACTGCAAGGGTCTGATTTCTCCCGACAAAATAATGGGGGCCTGCTCCTGCTATTGTTGCAGAACTGTTCTTCCCACGGATCTTTCCATCTCAGTCAACAGTCTTAATCCAACCACAACTCACAATGCCCAACTTAAAGGGGGATTAATCAATGCCAGATCACTAAGTAAGCACTGTCAAGATGTCAGAGATCTAATTATAGATCAACAGCTTGACTTTTTATTTATTACCGAGACATGGCTGAAATATTGGTGTGACCCCGACGTTGCTGTCGCTCTTCCACCCAATTATACGATTTACAGGAAGGATAGAAGGGATGGCAGAGGAGGTGGCCTGGCCATTATCTTATGTGACACGCTAAACTGTATTAACTTTGACCTTGATACAATCAAGGGAGCGGAAAGCCTTGGTGTTAGATTTGGGGGTCTCTAGTTGGCATAGGTAGGTACCTGTGACAAATAGGGACCCTTGCGTCTATTCAGGGCAAGGGGCTACACTCCTAAAATAACCCCTGCTCACCCCCTTGGTAGCTTGGCAGGAGCAGGCAGGCTTATCTCAGAGGCAGAGTGTAAAGCATTTGTGAACACATACAGTAATACAGTGACAACACTACAGATGGACACCACACAGGTTGTATTTATAAAAATAAGTATTTTTATATAGACTTAACACAAGACCAAACGACAAAAATCCACAATACTGTACTCAAAAATAGACTTTAAAATGTTATAAAATAGTTCAGTTCTCTCAAGTTGTAGATGCGACACTTTACTCTCAATGTACCTTGAATGCGTAACGCAAAGAAAACAAAAGGGTCGCCGGGAAGGTGATGCGTCGGTTCCTTACACTCAGGGGAGTGGATGCGTCGGTTCCTTACTGCTGCGCAGGGGAGTTGATGCTCGCTTCCTTACTGTGTGGGGAGGTGATGCGTCGGTTTCTTACTGCTTTCCGGTGCGATGCGACAAGATGGCACCTCGATGCGATACTCTTCTCCGGTGCGATGCGACAAAATGGCGTCTTGGCTGCAATGCGACTACGTTGGTGTGATGCGTGCACGCACGACGGCCGTTCGGCGACTCGATGATCTTTCGAGCCGCGACAGGCCCTGCGACGCGCTTCTCCGGTGATGCGATGATGTCCTCTGTGGCAGCGTCCCGCTTCTCCGGCGATGCGCCGCGCTTCGACGATGCGATGACGACAGCAGCAGCGGCGTCTCGCTTCCTCGCCGATGCGATGACAGCGGCTGCGGCGGCGACACGCTTCTCGTCATTGCGTCGCGCTTCTAGCTCCCAGCGACACGCAGTCTCTCAGAAGGCCCAGCAGAACAGCAGGCACTTCAATTCCCAGCAAGGGAATTCAGGGGGGAGCTGGTTGGTGAAGTCTTGTATCCCTGAGACTTCAGGCAGGAGGCAAGCTCTAGTTCAAGCCCTTGGACATTCTTCTTCAAGTTGATAGAAAGCACACGAAGTCCTTTTCTCCTTTCTTTGGCAATGAAGCAACCACTGCAGGCCAACCCCCAAACACACAGCACAGGGGTAGTCTCCTCCTTCAGCTTCCTGGTTCTTCTCCTCAGCAAAGGTTCGTCTTGATTCCCAGAAGTGATCTAATTTCCTAGGGGTCTGGTTCCCCTTTTTATACACCTTTTCTCTTTGTTCTCTGAAGGCAGAGAGGCCTTTGCCTAGTCCAAAACAAGTTCTGGTCAGTCCTGGAACACTTTGTTGACAAGACTCCTTCTTTCCTTTCACAGTGTAGGCCAGGGACATCAGACACACCACAGGAGGTGGAGCCAGCATTGTGGAAGAAAGGCACAGCCCTATTCAGGTCCCAGGTGCAACTCCTCCCTCCTATCTGCATGCAGATCTCTCTATTCAGCCCTGTGCTGACTCACCCTGTCTCCTGGAAGCCCCCAGCCCCTGTCACTCAAACTCCAGACAAGGAATACACAACCTAGCAGAGGCAAGCTTGGATAGTTAGGCAAGAAAATACCTACTTTCTAAAAGTGGTATTTTCAAACACAGAATGTTAAAACCAACTTCACTAAAAGATGTATTTTATCATTCTGAGTTCAGGCATACTAAACTCGAATTTCTACCTAGTTCCCTGAGTCAGTTAGGATTATAAGATGTTATAATCTAACTGCCCATTCTGGCCTATGGGGAACAGGTAGCCTTGCAATAGTGAAAAACGAAAATGGCTGTAATTCACTATTAGGACATGCCACACACACCAGGGCATGTCCTACCTTTTACCTACAATGCACCCTGCCCTTGGGCCTACCTTAGGGGTGACTAATATGTATAAAAGGGAAGGTTTAGGGACTGGCAAGTGGGTACACTTGCCCAGTCAACATGGCAGTACCAGACTGCACACAGGCTCTGCAATGGCAGGCCTGAGACACACTTTTCAAGCTGCTCCGGTGGGTGGCACAACCAGTGCTGCAAGCCCACCAGCAGCATTTGATTTACAAGCCCTGGGCACACGCAGGGCACTGTACTAGGGTCTGACAGTAAGCCAAACAAGCCATTCATGGAGTCACTAATCCATACATCAATTTACCATAGGGAGCACTGGCACTGTGGCACTGAAAAGCAGTGGCACAGTGCCCAAAAGCATCTAAAACCAGCAAAAACATAAGAGGCAACAGCAAAAAAAATGGAAGGGAGACCCACGCCAATGGTGCCAGGTCTAACACTTGGCTTTTGCCTCTCCCTAAATGCCTCCATGTCCTTCTCAGGAGCTCTGATCTATCGTCCATCGGGTCAGAGCACCACCTTCACAGACTCACTTGGGGATTTCTTAAGTCATCTCCTGCTTAGATGCGCCAATTTTACTCTGTTAGGAGATTTTAACCTTCACTTAGAGGATAGAACTAAGCCAGGAGTAGACAATTTTCTTCAAATTATAAACTATTCGCTATGCACCAACTGGTGGAGGCCCCAACACACCGGGCGGGCCATGCTTTGGATGGGGTCTGTTCCAACTTTGCCTTACTATCGTTCGACACCCCTACTCCTCAGATATGGTCAGACCACCTCTTTGTTCCACTTACACTTAGGGTTCCACAGATGAGCCACTCTGATAAGTCACCCCCCTACCCCCAACATAGGCGCAAATGGGCACAATTAGCTGACAACCCTAAGCTAGTAACCTCTGCCCAAGCTCTAACCCCCGTTCTATCAGGGAACACAGGGTTGGATTCACGCCTCTTCCACTCCTGGCTAACCACTGCATTCAATGAACTTATCCCACCGGAGATACCTGACAAGTACAAGAAACCAAAAATCCAGAAAGTCCCTTGGTTTACGCCCGCCCTGACACAAACACATCTCCAATGTAAGCAACACGAGCGTAAGTGGAGACGATCGTACAATGCCGTAGAAAAAATAGCGTACACAAATAACAGAAAGCTTTATTACCATCAGATTAAACTCGCCAAAAAAGAGTACTACTCAAAGAAAATACAAGAGGCAAACCTAGACCAAAAAATCATCTTCTCGGTCATAAAGTCCTTTACAAATCCCAAAGCGGTACAGAAAGAATTACCCCCGTCGCAAAAACTGTGTGATGATATTTCAGTGTTCTTCGAAGAAAAAAATCAAAAAATCCAAAAGGACTTTGTAACGATTCCTTTCCAGGTCCAGGATGTTACCCACGAGCAAGTTCCCGTTGCCACCGCTCACTGTATTCGAACTTTTGAACCAGTATAACTAGAACAGACTCGTGAGGCTATAGGAGCATGCAAATCAGGCTCACCCTTGGATGCCTGCCCCCCCATGATCCTCCATGAAATCATAGATACAGTCAATCCAATTATAAATCAGATAGTTAATTCTTCTTTAAGCTCAGGTATAGGCCCAGATGAATGGAAGCTTGCACTGGTAAAACCACCGAGAAAGAATCAAAACATCGACCCCTCTGTGCTCTCAAACCTTCGCCCTATTTCCCTACTTCCCCTGCTAGGCAAAATCACAGAAAAATTTGTACACAAAGAACTAACCAAATTTATTGAAGCCACTAATATCCTCCACCCTCAACAGTCTGGCTTTCGCCCCAGGCATTCCACAGAATCAGCTCTCCTGGAAATAACTGACTAAATACTATAGCCGACAAAGGCAGGAAAGCGGTTCTGATCCTACTCGACCTGTCCGCTGCGTTCGATACCATCTCACACAGTATCCTCCTGAAGCGACTCGAACGCAGCAGCATCTCAGGTACCGCTCTGGAATGGATAAAATCATTTCTCACCAACAACAGACAAGCGGTTACCCTTGGTACTTTCCTCTCGGTGGAACGCAACATAATAACAGGAGTCCCACAGGGCTCATCATTGAGCCCACTGTTATTCAACATTTATATGACCCCGCTCATCTCTTTGATAGGATCTTTTGGGATTGAAGTTACGTCCTATGCAGACGATACCCAAATGATCCTCTCTCTGGATAACAATTCCACAGACGCCGAACTTAATTTTAAACGCTGCCTATCTGAAGTCATCCAGTGGATGAGGGACAACCACCTTAGATGCAACATCGAAAAAACTGAAATCCTCCCTATAGGGAAAGATGTCTTATTCCAGCCTTGTAAATGGTGGCCTGAGGGAACAACATCTCCGCCTGACATGGTCAAGGTAGCCAAAAATTTAGGAGTACAGTTCGATACTGCTCTTTCCTTCCTCCCACACGCAACAGCTGTAGCAGGGACCTGCTTTAGCCTCATTAAATTGTTAAAAAAATTCTTTGATCTGATTCCACTTGCCGCAAGGAAATCTGTGGCAGTGGCCTTGATTCTCTCGGGCCTGACTACTGCAACAGCCTTTTGGCAGGTGCCAACAAATCTACACTAAAGAAACTACAAGTGGTCCAACATGCTGCGGCACGTCTAGTTTTAAAACTTCCATGAAGATTCTCGGCATCTGCGGCACTCAAGGTCCTTCATTGGCTCCCGCTACACAAGAGAATTCTCTTTAAAATCCTCCTAATCACCTATAGAGCCAAGCTTAAATTGGTACCTAAGTACCTTGCAGCATGGTTCACTCCCTACATCACAACTAGGACTCTCAGGTCCTCATCAATCAACCTCCTTAAACCACCCATTTGCAGATGTAAAACAAAAGGAGGAAAAACAGTGGCCGCCTTGGGGACTAAAGCCTGGAACCTTCTACCAACCCACCTAAGGCTGCAAAAAACAGAAACACATTTCAGGAAGGCTCTGAAAACTTGGGTATTTAGCGCCTCAGACAAATTATGCCTTTCTCTCATTTAACACCCCTGGGGCCCCCTTCTCACCTCCATCCAACCAGCGCCAGGATGCTCCTTTCGGAGTGGCAGTTAGCGATTTACAAATACCAACTTACATTACATTTATAGTCATTTTTACTAAGGTTTTGTACTAATAAAATTAACTGTTTATATATTAATAGTGGTACATTGAGTATTAGTGTTATTAGTGTACAATGATGGTCTAATATAATTGATGACCAATTAGTTGCCTAGGGATTGCTTATATGAACAATTGTCTGAGTGAGTCTGTCAGCGGGTATGAGGGACTCGGCCACAAAGGAACTGCACCTTCCCTTTTATCCAACAAGAGTCCATAGTTATGCACAAAATATCCAGCCAAGTGGAGTTCTTTCTACTGGTTAATTACTAAGTGCTACCACCTTGTGTAAATTTCCACTACATATTGTACACTACAGCTGTGTAATGGAGCACGAGGAAATGTCACCAATGACCATGTGTGGGTTTTTTACTATGGGATTGTTACTGGTTCATCTTTATCCAGAAATATGTGAGAACATGAATGCTCCAATGGAGAAGCTGATGAGACTACAAAGAGGTAAATCTCCACCAAACAAGGGCCCTTCCTCTTAAATATATGAAGTAAGTTCTTCTTTGTTTGGTGGAAATGTCCTCATATTACTCGGTATGAAAATCTGCTCACCAAATTGGCATTAGTTCGAGAAATTGGGTGGTATGACCCACAAAAAGTAGGATCCTTCCCCTTTTTTGGAATCCAAAAGATCAAGCAAATTTAAAAAATCCTTTAACACTGGGGCCAAAATGTGTGAGAAGGTGACGTAAAATTCTGATGGTATCTGACCGGGACCCGAGGCCTTCCTGCTGGCCAGGGACTTTATAGTCTCTTTAACCTCGACAAGAGTAATAGATGCCTCTAGTTTAGACTGCTGGGCAGGGGTCTCCCGGCTGTCTAGATAACGCAGAATGAATCGGGATTCTAAAATCTATATGTGCATTCTTGCTAATCGGTTGTCAGTAAATATCTCGGAATTAGTGGACCCAAACCAGCATGGTTTCTTCCCTTGCCATGATATGTCGTCACAGGTAAACACAGCAATTACGGCTTTGGAGGTGGTCTCAGCAGTAGGGAGCCCAGTAGGTATGATCTGTTTGGACACTGAGAAAACCTTCAATAGGGTCTCTTGGCCCTTCCTCTGAGGGGTCATAGAGTCTGCTTGTTTGGGTTCCATATTCATTTCTAGGGTTAGGCACCTTTACCTCCACCTTAATGCAAGGGTATGCAGTGCAGGACCATTATTAGATCCTTTTGCTTTTCTTCCAAGTACCCGGCAGGGGTGCCCTCTCTGACCTCAGCTGTTTGCTCTCTATATTGAACCGTTCATTCAATCTCTTAAATGGAATGATGAGATACAACCTTTGAAGCTATACCAATATGAAGTTAAAATCCTCGCATACGTAGATGACATCGCTGTTTTGACACCTGCCCCAATTTGTGGGCTAAAGGCAGTGGTGCAACAGCCCAATCATTTGGGGAGATCGCCGGCTAAAAGCTGAATTCTGTCAAGACCCAGACTTTATCCGATGTGGCTCCGCCAGCCCAGGGTCGGAGGTGAGTGCAGTCCTTGGTTTATCTCGGGGATATCTTAAGAATTAATATCTCTGATATTTTGGAGCACAACTATGGGAAGTTGTATCAGCATTCAGCAGAAGTCTTTCTCAAGTGCAATTGACTGCATCTGAGGCTTAGAGGCCACTGTAATCTCATTAAGATGGCTATTCTCCCTCGGATATCTTTACTTTTTCCGCTGTATCCCACTTTTTATTCCAGCTGCCTTTGTTGCCAGAGTGGAGGCACTATGGCAGAAGTTTATGCGGGCCTACCTCAATGTAAGATTCAGTTTTTATTGCAGTCTCAGGATGATAGGGGGGGTATTGCTTCCTATTCTTAGGTTTTACTTTCTGGCGCCATTTTTCACACAACTCTGGTCAGTATTGGCGTGGACGCTGTGGACACTGGGTGGCATGTTCACAGAGTTTCTTCCTCTGGGGGAATCGATTGTCCCAGGTTCGGGTATTGTTGACACAATGTACTTTAAGCATACTCGCTTTTGTCGTGTAGTTCCTAGGAATCCCCAGGACCTGCGCGTTTTGGATGACCTAAACTGAGGGCTTGGTGTCCCGAATGCTTCCGGACACCCCCACAGGATATGTCAGCCGTTAGACCAGCTAGCTCTACAGTGCCACTACCACCCCCTTGTATTCTACAGTGGTGTAGGTAGTCTCTGGCAACCACTGAACATGACATCCCTGATTCCTCAGGGATCGTGGAAAACAGTACAGTATGTTTCATTCAGACACTCGTGCTTGCTTTCGCTCAGAAAATACACAGGATGGCGATTAGGAAGTTTCAATAAATATTAATTGGTCCAGCGACAGTCTTGTGTAAAACATGTGCTGCGACAATCAGGAGACAGAAGCATACAAAAGCGATTGCTAGTACCAATATTGTAAATAGTAGATACATTTCTACCATAGTGCTAATAAGATGAACAGAAACAGTTCAGATAAAAACAGTAGCACTTGCATATTCCTAAAATGCATGCCCTAAGTAATATGCTAAAATGTACCTAGCCTAACCTGGATGTGTAGGTGTATATGCGTATAGCTATGCGTATCTGTAGCCAAGAAACCCCTAAGGATGAATTGGCCCCCTCACTGATGGTTTAGAAAGAAGGACCCCGTCTCTGTGTCGAGGATGACAACCCACAAGGTATGTCAGACCGCTGCTTGTCGGAGATTCGGCATGCAGGACCCCAGTCTCAGCTTGGAAGGAATTCTCCTCTAATTTGTAGGGGGGAGTGAGGGTCTTTTATACTAAAGTGGTCACTCCGGGCTTTTTTCTAGAATCAATATGTTTTTAAAACAAACATGGATGTTTTGAAAACAATCATAAATGTTTTGAAAACAATCATAAATGTTTTGAAAACAATCACCAATGTTTTTCTAAACAAGTGCAATCATGCACAGCTGGCTGTTGGCCAACTATGAAAAAAGTGCTGACCCTTATACAGACAAAATCTGACATGCCTGGGTACATGTTTATGTACTCCAGGTACAAGGATTCTGATAGAAGACTAACAGGCACATGCATCAAGGTAGGATTTTCCGAGTCCTTAATTGCGATTATTAAGGAATCGCAATTAAGGACTCGCAAAAGCCTATGCATGTAGGAATCGCTATAAAAATAGCAATTCCTACACATTCCTTATTTGCGACTCGCAAATTGCGAGTCGCAAATAAGGAATACCTCCCCATTCATTCCTATGGGCCTAGAGGCCCATAGGAATGAATGGGAAGACATTCTCAATTTGCGATTAGCAATTAGAGAATCGCAAATTGAGAATGCAATTTCAAGGTTGCAAGGGTATCAAAAGGACACCCTGTTGCACCCCTGAAATTAAGGTGTGCACAAATGTTGCGCGCACACATGTCCCAAGGACATGTGTGTGTAACCTACAACTTTGAAAAATGCACTTTAGTGCATTTTTCAAAGTTTTTGCAAATTACCATCAAGTTCAACTTCATGGTAATTTGTGCCCCTAGTAGCGAAATCGCTACTTCAAAGTGGTTCTTGCATTGCATTTAAGGAATCACAAAATGCGATTCCTTAAATGCTATCGCAATTTGAGAACTGGCAATTAATTGCGAATTCTCAAATTGCGAGTGCCTTGAACCTTGATGCATCGCAAATGCCATTTTTGCGGGCGCAAACGGCCGATTTTTGCGAATCGCACCGTTTGCGCTCGCAAAAATGGTTGATGCATGTGCCTGTAAGAGCCTGGAGTCGAAGAGACAGAAGCAAGCTATTAGGTAAAAGGTCACCTGTTTAGAATCGTTATAGTCGTGTGGATGGGATGTTATATGTAAAATGGAGTATACATGACAGGGCTATCCTAAAGGACATGACACTTTAAGATGTTAGAAGTTTTCCATTGTAGTTCTTTTAAGAGATTATTTCCGGGTATCACCCTGTTTAATCAGCTCACATAGTTTGGTTATAATCCTAATTTTCCTAATGGTGTCCATGATGGTTTCCAGGAGACTTGGGGAAGGGTCAATCTTCTTACCTTAGGACAACTTTTTGAAGGTGATGTATTTTCCTCATTTGGTAGCCTACAGCAGCAGGCTTCCCTTCCGTCTATGTTTTTCTTTAGATATCTTCAGTTGTGGCACTTTATCTTCAGCCTTAAGGAAGAGGATTTGAATTGTACTGATAATCCCTGCTTGAATCTTATTAGGAAAACGCCTTGTAAGACAAATATTGGGTCTGTTCACAAATCAATCTATATGGCTTCACATAATCAAGTCATTTACTTGTTTCAGCAGAGGGCTGGTAAGGGGAGCTCCTGGCTTAGCATGGAAGTTACTGGGGCTGATCTCCGGCATAGCAATGTGGTGTCTCATTTAGTTCTGAATATATCTCGGATCAAAGTACATCACCTTAAATGTATTAAGAATTGGAATTATACCGTGTATCATCTTTTTATCATGACGCTACGGTCCGATGACCAGTGCTTCTGGTTGTGGGATGGCTGAGGCTAATGGGAGTCATGTTTTTCCATCTTGTCCCAAGCTACATTTGTATTGGCAATTTGTCTTTGGTAAATTGGGTGGTTCATCCAATATGTCGGTTTCTGCCGATCCAAAGCTTATTATGTTGGGGCAGTCACCGGCTATTACCCCCTATCTATCGGGTGTATATTTCTTCTCCATTATATTAACTAAGCTGGTTTTGGCGCAATTTAAGCTCACCAGTGAGCCACCCAATCCTTGGACTGGTGGCACGAATTTTTACATACCAGTAGGCTTGAGATAGAGCTAATTGAGAATGCCCATCAGAGGAAAAGGCTGGGTCGGATTTGTAATCCAGTTCGGAGCTGGTTGGCCAAGATGGCTGCTTCCCAGGGCTGGTTCGCCTAGGCTAGAGTTTTGGGTCCTATTTTCCACGGTGCTCTCCTTCTCCTAGGTCTTTAGTTGCATGTCTGTTCTCATTTAATTATTATGTTAGTCATTTTTTAATTCTTTTTTGCTGGATATGTTATGGATTTTTACCCCTGTGCTTTGGGAATGGGCTGATCTCTTGCTATCCAAAAAGAAAAATCGAATTGAAATTATTTAAAAAGAACTCTTCACCATAATCAACAGGAAATGCGTTGGGGGGCCGCTTGTTAAGCTGTCCATCATCCTGGCAAAAGGCAGGAAGACCTTTCAATACTACTAAGGTAGGTGGGGACAAACGGGTAAGCATCCAAGTGATTGGCACATTTGCATACTCCAAGCAATTTAAAGGAAGAACCATGGACTCTTCTCTCACCAGTACGAGACAACAAAGAACCCACTCATCACAGTCACATACAGATTGAACTGAAAAAGATCAACGATGCAGTCACCGCCATAAAGGATTTCAGATCGTTTTTCAATATGGAATTGCAGAGAAAACACAGTTGCTTTGCCTTTGCCAAGCCCAGGATTTAGGATAATTTATCCTTTACAGAATTGGAGCTTCAATGGGGGCACCTGCTATGTTTATATTTGTAAGTGCCTCCTGTTGAGGTTAATTTTCTGTAACATGAGCATTAGGGCCAACATGACACTGCAAACACATACTGAGGAGAGGGGCCGCATGGCCCCCACCCCTGGGTTGGTTTTGGCCCTGGGCATCCCATCCTCTGGGGCCCAGCCATGTCTCCTGGGGTGACCTGAAGCCTACCGAGCATGCTATGGGACGGGGGGAGACTCAAGGCACCCCCTGTCCCTGCCACCTCCTGCAGAAGCCGGCATTGCTCTTGCATGCAAGGAGGTGCTGGAAATGCAGTTACTTGCGTGCAAGAGCAATACTTTTATCTCTTTCAAAGTGATGAAAACTCCGCTCGCAGCAAGCAGGAGCAGTTTGACAGCTCCACCTTGCTGGAAGCGGAGTATTTGCTTTTGCTTGGTGGGAACAGTCAAAGCCCTAGTCAAGCAATAGCAAACAGCTATGTCCCAGGGGTGGGCACCCCGAGGCATAGCAGGAGCTGGCCCTGGGGACTGACCATATAAGGCTCCAGGAGGGGGCCCGAGTGGCCCCCTCCTCGGTTCTGCATGGGCTGGCCCTGTGGAGGTGGTGGTTCCTGGGACCATATATGGCCACCAAAGTAATTGGCCCCGGGGAGGTGGTGGTCTCCGAGGTTGGGGGTCAGCGCAGACCCCCTTTTTAATGTTTTTAATAGCCCCGGGGAGGTGGTGGTTCTTGGGGCATAAATAAGCTCTAGTGGAGGGGGCCCGTGCACATCCCTCTTTTTTAATTAAAGACAGTATGCCCCCGGGACCTGGATCACCCAGGGGCAATATTAAAAGCAAGCGTGGGAGATGGCACTTGTTTTTTTTTTTAATTTCCAGCAATATTTGAAAATAATTGTGAATTTCGCCGTAATTTTTTTAAAAAATGCTTTTTGCCCAGGACCAAGGATACTGGGTAAGGTTATACGTACCCTGCCCTTTTTCTTTTTTAGTTGCTTTATTCTGGGGACTCAGCTGAAGCTGGCTGTCAACACTTCCTGGTTGAAGTGTTGGCAGCCAATCAGATCTCTTCAGATCTCCGCACGAGCTCGTTATTATTTGCGAAGGCTTTGCGATCGTAGATATACAAATTTGGAATCCCTTTAATTTCTCATAAACTACTGAATGGGTTTACACCAAATAAACGAACGCATAATCTGCGAACCAAAAGCTATTTTTTTGCCAAATTTGGTGTAATTTTGTCCAGTGGTTCAGGCCGCAGGTGCATATAAAGACTGTGGGAATTAACATTGGCAACACTTTTTTGCCCCCCCCCTTTTCTCATCCCCTGATCATGCTAATGAAAACCTATAATCAAAGAAATAACAAATAGAATACATCTTAATCTGCATAAGTTTTGTTTGCATGCTCTCTGGCTCACTAAATAAGACTGGCCCGACAAGCCAAACAAAAAACGTCTTTCTTATGCACGCCTGTGCAACAAAATGAAGGAATGACCTAGCAGTGATCCACACAAACTACTAATTAGAGGACTTGATAATTAGCTACTAGGAAAAAAATAATAATCTTCATTTTTATAACAAGAGCAATGATTGCCTTTCATTCACTTTGGCCTTCATATGTAGCACAATCCACCTAAAAGTAGCAAGGAAATCCCAAAAATAAACAAGACTGCATATGTTAAGTTTCAGGTTTACCACATGAACAATTGAAAAAGCCATCTACCGTCACATGCTAATGGAAACCTAGAAATAAATACCTAATTAATAGAATACATCTAAATCTACATAGGTTTTCTTTGCATACTCTCTTGCTCACAAAATAAAAGTGGCCCAACAAGCCAAATAAAAACCATCTTTCATATGCACCCCTTTGCTACAAAATGAAAAACTGCCCTAGCAGAGACCTACACAAACTATAATTTGGAGGACCCGCTAATTGGACACTCGTAAAAAAAAAAAAAAATCTCAATTTTTATAACAATAACAATGATTGCCTTTCTTCCACTTTGGCTTTCATATGTACCACACTCCTACTAAAAGTAGTAAAGATGCCCAAAGAATAAACTAGACTACATATGTAAAGTTTCAAATTTACTACTTGAACAACTGAAAGACCCATCTATACTCACATGCTAATGGAAACCTATAAAAAAATACATAACACATAGAATACATCTTAATCTAGATAGGTTTTCTTTGCTTGCACCCTGGCTTACAAAATAAAACTGTGCCCAACAAGCCAAACAAAAAACACTTTCCTTATGTACCCCTGTGCAACAAAAAATGACCTAGCAGTGAGCTACACAAACAACTATATGGAGAACATGATAATTGACCCTTAGGAAAAAAATACATAATTGTAATTTTTATAACAACAATGATTTGTTTTCATTCACTTTGAGCTTCATATTGAGCACAATCCTACTCTAAGTAGCAAGGAAGCCCAAAAAAGAAACTAGACTGCATATGTAAAGTTTCAGAATTACTACAAGAAATAAAACACACATTTATGGTCATATGATTAAACCAATAAACAGAATATATAGCAAATGTAATAGATAAAAACTAAGAAATCACATTAAATCTGATTGCCACTCTAGTTATAGTTAGTATTCCCATATAACTTTCCAGACCTATTGCATTTTCTACATTTTGAGATGATGTAAATTTTGGGGTGAATCGTTAAGGGGGTGCAAAGATAAAAGGGGATCCCAAAATGCATTTGTCACGACTCGCTCCCTGCGCTCACGTGCCCACCACCAGGGGGATAAATTATGGGTTCTCTCCAGTCTTCTAATAAGTTTCTGGACCCTCCCGTGCATGCATATCCTGACTTCCAGCCATTTAGACGCTATTTGGAAATGCCATCCATTCCCAATCCATGCCGGATTTTGTGGAAGCCTCAAGACCTGGCTCTTCAACTGATCCGGAGCTGCAATTTCCCCCCCCCCCCAGCGCCTTGGGTAGGACGCTCTATAAATCCCTGATTGATTGATTGATTGGAAGCCAGGCTCCTTACGCTTGAAACTCCTTTACCTATAATCCCCTGCTCACTGCTTCATCTCCACCCCTACAAGCCAAGGATGGGTGGAGGAATTCAGCACACCTGTGGCTGGCAACTGCTAGCCTGCTCACACCGGATGCATGTGATTACCGTGAGCTCTTTTAAGCCTCAGCTCCCTTCAGTCCAGGGTTGGTCATTTTAGCTGTTTTCCTGTGAGACCAGCTCTTGTTTCCTGACCTTCTGATATCCTTGTTTCCTGGGTCCCATGAACTATAGATATTCCTTGATTCCTTGTTTACTGACTTCCTGAGCTATAGTTATTCCTTGATTTATTGTTCCTGCACTAGCACTGATTTTAGTGCTACCTTGACGCCTTAGTTATTCCTTGTTTCCTTGATTCCTATACCAGCACTGTTTATTGAACCCTTGAAGCATCTCTCCTGTATTTCCCTTTTCCCAATCCCTGTTTTTCTTCTCATTACCTTTGTTTCAGTTCCTAGTTTGCTGTCTTCCTATGCCTACTGTCTTGCTTCTAGTTTATATGCTACCTGCTTTCTGCCAAGTGTGCCCTTCTTTTCCCTTTTTTTCTAACGTTGGCTCTTGATTTCTGAGCTAGAGCTAAATCATTGTTCCTTAAATTAGCACTGCCTTCAGTGCTACCTTGTTTCCTTGATTCCTGAACCAGTACTATTTAGTACACCCTTGTAGTCTCTCTCCTTCTGAATTTACCCTTTCCCAGTGTCTGCCTTTTTTCCATTTACCTTTTGTTCCAGTTGCTACCTTGCTATCTTCCTGTTCCTGTAGTCTTAGCTTCTAGTACCCTTGTGGGTTTTGTTTCTTACCTTTTGCCAAGTGTGCCCTTTGTTTTCCCTTCTTTCCTGTAAGGCACTCCACTTTGCTAGCTCATTGCCTATTGTGGCTTTGTATTTAGTTCTAAACCCTTACTGTTACCGCCTTGCATGTTCCTATTTGATCGGCACAACTGACAACCTAGGTGGTGTTTCTTGTCTACTGTGAGTATTGTCTTTAAGTTACATTTATAACATCACCATAAGTATCAGATCCACAGACCCTGCCTTTGCATGTATATCCTATATGTGGTTATATGCAGTCAGCATCTGTAACAGCAATTGTGGGTGAGGAACTTACTGAGCTTTAGTCTTACAGTGTGGAGCTTCCTAGTGATAATTTGTTTATTCATGTTCGATTAATTAAAATCATTACATGTCTAAACAAGCATTTGCAATGCAATAGGTCTCGCATTAGTAAATTTTAGAGCTAATTTTAGAGCTTGGTGTTGCAAATGTTTGTTTGTTTTTTGTGTGAAATAATATCCCAGGAGTAGAATAAGTCTATAGCATACGGCATCGGTATGGCAACAGCAAAGCGCATTCTGTTCCAGAGCACACATCTTACCAAAAGAGCAGGCTTGTACCCCCATCATCTTATGCCAGTGCACTTGTATACTATGGTAAAGGCACCGGGGTCCTTACACAATCCTGTATTTTGTTGCAATATGTGTCAGATGGATGCTTAGCTCGTTTAAAGAAATAGCGGCAAGATAACATGGGAAATGAATTAAAACACTGTAATTGTTTCTTATGTAAAGCGAACCACGCACAGAACAGGCTTAATGGTTGGTTTCCAAACAAAGAACCCGCGCCATGTGCATGCAGCGTTGTGCAGGTTTCCCTCGCAGCTGAACGGATTCATCAGACTCTTTGGCCCCAAAAATATGCATTTCACCTGTAGTTACGAATAAAATAAATTTCCGGCCGGCTTACAAACGTTTGCGCTTAAAGTCTACAAACTATTTACCTTCATAAAACAAACTAAAGTCGCAACTGTTTCAACACCCCTAACTCCGGTCTCATTAAGTTTAGCAGTGCGCCGTGCACAAACTTTAAAAAAATTGTCCAATGAACAGGGCCTTTTCTTTTGTAAGACCCTTACTAAGCTCAAGTGTACGTCCCAAAAGTAGGCATCTTCCATGGAGGGGGAGGCAGGGTTGTGTGGGTCTGTATCAGAAGAAACTGGCGCACTGTGGTGACAGTGAAAACCTGCCCCGCCAAGAAGAGTTTGCTCTGTGGTGCCATTTTCTCCGCCCTCATCTTGCTAGACAAACGCCACCATCACTGCCGCTGTATAAGCGGCCGCTATTCCTCTAGGGCAGCGTTCCGCGAGCGCCCGCCATTGTGAGGAGGAAAGGGAGCATGGTGCGCTGAAAACCAAAAATGATAAGAAGTGGCTTCCATTGTGAAAGCAGCATCCGTGAGCGGTGTGTGCGGCAGCCACTGCTAAAGCATGGGGGTGCCAGGCTGCTTACAAAATGAAAGTGAAAGCACGCATGACGGGCTAAAAATAAAAAAAACAAGAATCGTCCACGAATGGTGTGTGCGGTGGCTACTGCTAAAGTGTCGGGGTGCCGGGCTGCTAAGAAATTGAAAGTGCACGCTGAAAATAAAACAAGCACTGACGAGCGGCAACAGCAGAAAATAAAATGTTTTAAAAATGAGAGCTCTCGGAGGTTGGGGGCTCAACCAGCAGGGCTGCAGGAAGGGGGGAGTTGGGTACATTGTTTGACTTGTTTGGGGGGATGGGGACCACGCTCAAGACCAGGATATCCAGCACTCACAGGAGGCTGATACGAAGGAAACCCGAGAGGTGAGGGAACACTCAAATACTATTCACCCTGCCCGGGGCCATGGGAGACTTAGCTAGTATGCAGGTATGGACCTGGAACGTGAATGGTCTGGGGAACAAGATTAAACGCACATTAGTCCTGAGTCAAGAGGCATTCCCCAGACGTTATATTGATTCAGGAATCGCATCTAAGAGGGAGTAAATGTAAGGCACTAGATCGCTTTGGGTACAGAATGGTGGCGCAATCCGGGTATTCGTCGAGGGCTCGTGGGGTGGGAATCCTGATCCGTAACGCGCTACCCCTAGTTATCAAGAAGTTGTTGTGGCAGGGTGGTTCTCCTAGAATAGCACTTCACAAGCTACAGAAGGGAGTGTATGATGGAGAAGTGTGGCTCAATGGTTAGAGCGGCAGACCCTGATGCAGAGATCTGGCCCGGGACCAGGGTTCAATTCCCGCCTCGGCGGGTCTTGGGCTCAATTTCCTCGGACCTGATAATTCTCGCCTCGGTGCCTATTCTAATCATGGGTACCACTCTGCAACTCTGGGCAATAGCTTGCTTAATCTCCACAACGGCCCCACCAGCGCTGGGATGCCTGGCTTCACCTTGGGGGTGCCCAGGAGTGGACATTTCACAGGGAAAAGCCAGGAAGGGTTCCACAGCGGTATGCGTACAGCGCCAGGACACCCCAGGGTATCAGTGTGCTTTACAAGTACAAATTTCATTTCATTTCATCACAGGCACTTGGACAGATGATGCAGGCTACTTTGTTGCGGCAGCGGTTAAATGGGAGGGGCGCCTAATAGTACTGTGTTCATGCTATATACCCCTGGGTCTCCATGCAGTGGTCTTCCCGAGATTCAGCTCATTCCTGACAGACCTGCCCCTGGGCACTCTCCTGATTGGTGGAGATACGAACGCAGTCATGAACCCGGAAAAGGACCGGTCTGGTTCCCAAGCGGGCTGGCAGGGAGAGCGTGGTATGGCGGACTTCGTTATAGCCATGGGCATGGTTGACCTGTGGCGGGCACACAACCCACTATTACGGCACTCTACCTACTATTCTGCACAACACGACTCCTTTTCTAAGATAGACCGCTTTTTTACACGTAATGACAGGGTGGGGGAATTTTTTAACCCTAAACATATGGCATGGGGCATTTCAGATCATTCCCCAGTATGTGCCACTATTAAAGGCCCGCTGCTAGATAGGGCTGCATTACCGAGAATTGACCCCTGGCGCCTGCGAGACCCAACACTTAGGGACAAAATCCGAGAGGGCTCGGAGCTATATTTTAAAGAAAACACGGGGTCAGTAGATTCACACATTACTCTATGGGAGGCCTATTAGACGGTCCTCAGGGGAAAGGCACAGGCGCTGAACGGGGCCCAGAAGAAAGAGGAATCCCTGCAAATTCGGCAGCTTGAGCAGGAAATTCACCAGATGGAAGGTGATATTGCAGTTGCAACAAGTGCTGACCTGCGACATAGGCTAGCACTGAGGCAGCGGGACCTGAGGGCCCTAGCGGATAGCGAGGTGAGGGCATATGCGCTGGCAATGCAGCACTGCTTGTATGATATAGGAGATAAGGCACTGAAGCTCCTACCGTGGCTGGAAAGACGCGACAGGGAGCGATCGTGGGTGACTGGGGTCTGTGATACAACTGGGTCACTGAAAACTACAAGTAACAAAATAGCATAAGTCTTCGCCACACACTTTGAGCGTGTTTACGCACCAGTGTGCACGAGGTCGGAAAACGACTGTGAAGAATTATTGAGAGATTTCACCCTGCCCCTGTTGTCCGGGGAAGCACGTGAGGAGCTAGGTGGCACTCTGGGCTCCCTGAAATCCGGGAAAGCGTCAGGCCTGAATGGGCTCCCTGTTGAGATTTACAAAGGGCAGGCCTCGACCATAGTACCACCACTACGAAACATGTTGATTGAGGCGTGAGAAAAAGGGAAACTCCCGCTAGACCAACGGGCGGCTACGATAGTGGTAATCTACAAAGCCGGAAAGCCGCCAGATCAATGTAGTTCATACCGTCCACTCTCTCTTATTAATGTGGAAGCCAAGGTTCTGGCCAAGGCCCTAGCGGACAGGCTGGTGTCAGTCACTGCGGAATTGGTACATGTGGATCAATCGGGCTTTATGCCCTGCAGAAGCACCTGGCATAATCTTCGCAGACTATATGGAATAGTCCACATGGCATGCGACCCTGCAGCCCAGCAGACGGCATTGATGGCGCTAGACGCGTCAATGGCGTTTGATAGTATTGAGTGGCCCTACTTGTTTATGGTGCTCCATAGATTGGGTTTTGGTCCCAACTTTTGCGGTTGGGTAAGGCTATTGTATGAGACACCCACAGCTCGAGTACGAGTTAATGGGGCACTATCACGCTCCTTTCAATTGCGGAAAGGCACTAGAGAGGGATGCCCCCTGTCCCCGCTACTGTTTGCCCTCGCACTGGAGCCATTGGCACACTGGATTAGGAGGGACCTGATGATCTGGGGTATAGTGGGGTGGGAGGAGTGAATTTCGCTCTATGCTAACGACATAGTCTTATACCTTGCACGACCCTACCACTCGATGGCATGAGTGCTTCACATCTTCAAGCTCTTTGGTAGCTACTCTGGCTACAATATTAATTGGTCCAAGTCAGTGATATTTCCATTGTCTGGTCCCCCCCCCCAGGGTTCCAACGCGGTGCCCGGCCCCAGTCGTGTCGGAGGGATTCAAATACTTGGGTATCCACGTTACGTGGGACCAAAAGGTGTTTTTGGAAAAGAATCTTGGGCCTCAGATAAGTCGACTTAGTACTGATGTCAGCCATTGGCGCACTCTTCTGCTTTCACTTATGGGTAGGACGGCCCTGTTTAAAATGATGGCATTGCCGCGTCTCCTCTATGTTCTCCAAAACACCCCATACCCTGTCCCTCTGACAGTTTTTAAACAGATAGCGCAGGAAGTCAGAACGTTGTTGTGGCAGGGTGGTTCTCCTAGAATAGCACTTCACAAGCTACAGAAGGGAGTGTATGATGGTGGCCTGGCGATTCCGGACGTCAGGTTATACTACTGGGCCTCGCAGCTCCAAGTCATAAATGACTGGGTGTATGTGGGCGTCGAGGAGCCGGCATATAGAGTGGATAGAGCCATGATGCCGGGAGGAAACTGTGAGCCTCTCCTCTACTCCCGAAAATCACGATCAGAGTGGCCGGTACATACTAAAGTGGTGGTGCAGTGCTGGAGAGAGGCCAATAAACTACTTGGCTGGACAGGGAAACTGACTAGTCGAACTCCGCTGTGGGTGGGTGATCCACTGCACGAGGTGGCTGCCCTAACAGGCTTCAAAGGGTGGAAACTGATAGGCATTGAATACTTGGGAGATGTTTGGAAAGGGGATACTCCCCTCACTTTTGAGGAACTACAGCGGGAATATAATCTACACCAGACCCAGAGATTCCATCATTTGAGACTAATGTATGCACTACACACCCACATCCATAGTGACGCCTCTGTTCCGGATTATTCCCCATTAGAGGATAGGTTGCTACTAGACCCCATTCCCGAGAAGGCGACCTCCACGATTTACCGTAAATTGATAAACAATGTACCTGACCCCCTAACGACCCTCAGAGAGGAATGGGTTAAAGACCTGGGAAGTATGGATGACGAGGAGTGGCAGGAGGCAATTCAGAGCCCAAGAGAGATCGCGGTTCGATCCAGATTTAGATTGGTACAACTTAAGATATTACACCGCACCTATTATCCTTGTACACACCTATACACCTGGGGCAAGGCCCCTACAGCATTGTGCGCTAGGGGATGCCAGCGGGGGGGAACCTTCCTACATATTCTATGGGAATGTCCAGAGATCGTCAGATGCTGGCAGAAAGCCACAGATACTATGTCCAGGGTGGTAGGAGTGATGGTTCCAATGGATGCTAAATGGCTTCTATTAATGATTAAAGGGGACTACGATTGGTCTAGATATGTGGGTATTTGGTTGGCTCTTGCAGCGGGGATCGCTAAGCGAAACATTGCCAGGGGGTGGGGGGCGTCTTTGCCTCCGACACTGGAAGAGTTGGGGCGAGATCTCGACTGGTGCCAGCAGGCTGAAGAAACAGTGTATAAGAGCAGGGGGTGTGTCAAAAAATGGGAAAGAGTATGGGCGCCCGGGCGAAGATACAGAGGGATGTGCATGAGAGAATGACATGCAAACAGCCAAAATGGGTGGAGTGGCGGTGGGTTGTAATGACCCAAACAGTAACACTAGCTACACGAATTTATCATGGTATGTAGGCTTACCCGGAAAAGCTTTTCATATGTTTTTTTAGTCTCCTGTTCCCTCGTGACTATTATTATTGATGTAATGTATCAACCTCACTGTGTATCAATGCGAGTAATTCCTGTAAAGTATGGTCTATTGAGCAATGTTAATAAAAAGAGTTAAAAAAAAAAACAAATGAGAGCTCTCCCACAAAACAGCTCACACAACAATGCGTAAGGAAACTGCACTTTACCGGTGAGCCTCAGCCTTAACGGAAGTGAAGTATCGGCAAAGCCAACGAATTAGGAGGCAGCAAAGAAGGACAGTGGAGTGAGCCAATGGTAAGTAGCAGGTGGGAAAAAAGTCGGATTATTGATTACAGCAGGTCTTGCAGACAGCTCATGCATGCTGTAGCTCGACCTAAAAAACAAGTGTGTGTTGCACTTACACATAAAAGAAATTGACAGTTTGAACCACTGACACTATGCTAATAAGGACATGTGCTACAATGCAATCAATAATATATCATAAATAAGAACATATCGCACTATAAAACCAAGTTAAAACAAGACAATAATTAGTTTGCATATGATTAGCACCTTTAAGCAAAAGCGGAAATATTCTGGGCTGTGGGAGGGAGAGGATAAAGTGCAGAGTGCTAACCACTAGTATTTCATGAATAAGGCTTCAATCTCCTGGATCAATATCAATCTGGCTTTAGGAGTGGTCACAGTACCGAATCGGCACTCATTCACATCACTGATGACATTTTAAACATGTTAGACCATAATGAATCCTGCCTCTTAATCCTCCTCGATCTTTCATCTGCATTCGACACGGTTAATCACAACAAGCTCTTAGCTATTCTGAAACACAGGATGGGCCTCTCCGGCTTGGTACTGCAATGGTTCTCTTCCTTCCTTCACAATAGATCCCAAAGAGTTAAGGTGAATCATACCCTATCCCATCCGTCTGCAGTTTCCATGGGGGTCCCGCAAGGATCTGCCCTTTCTCCTATACTCTTTAATATTTTCCTGGAACCACTAGCAAACGTTCTATCTTCCATGAACATTCTTTTTCATATGTATGCGGATGACACGCAACTTTATCTGAAAATCAACTCTTCTGAAGACTTCATCTCACTCAACTCCTCCTTGACGATTATCCAAAACTGGCTAATTGAAAACCATCTCCTGCTGAACACCACCAAAACTGAATTCCTTCTCATTTCCCCTCCCAAACACACACTCAAGATTGACCTCTGGATGAAACACCTCTCGACCTTTAACTGCTCCCCTGTTATCATCGACTCAGCTAAATCTCTTGGAATCACCCTAGACTCACACTTGAACATGAAGAAAAATATTAGTAAGATGTGCAAGGGTGCGAATCACCAAATAAGGATTCTTAGAAACCTAAAACTATTCCTTTTTTAAAAAAAAACAAAAAACATTTATTTTTATGAGTTTTATATAGCTCTGGCTAGACCCGAAGGTATCAGAGCGCTTTACAAGAGTATCACAGAGTTACAATAAATTACACAATGTTACACAGTAAAAACAGGGGTTAAGGACATGAGAATACTCGAGGATGGCAAAAAAGACGCATGATGAGGCAACGTAAAGCAGTGGTATAACAGTAAAAGCGGAAGATAAGCAGAGACAAGAAAGACCTAAGGGGCAGGGGAAGGAAGAGGGGGGAGAACAGAAAGGAAAGGGTAAGGAAGGCCGATAAGGACAGGAAAGTGAGAGGGAAACAAAACGGAAATGGGACCAGAGATATCAACAAAATTGAAAATGAGGAGTAGGTCCATGGCAAAGGAGAGACGATCGAAAGGTCGCCCAGCTGAAGACTGGCGGGGACAGAGGAAAGGTCAGAGATCGCTAAGATGGCGGATCAGGGACAGGAGTGTCAATAGAAGAAAGTCCCAAAATGGCGGGGAGCAAATGAGTCCAAGTCCGAAAGTCAAAGGAGCTAATTGCAAAACACCAAGAGCTGATTTTTCAGAGGGGAACTAGAGGGGGAAAGGATCCAGAGAGTCAGGAGGGGGGAGGGCAGTCGATTTCCAAGTCACAGCCGTGCCGTCAATGTGCAATAGTTCTGGGCAGCGGGGGCAGCAGTGCCAATCTGGTAACCACAGGTCAAGGAAGAATGTAACAGGCGCCAATGCAGCAGTCCGGGGAACGGGAGGCAGCAAAGTTAAAAACCGGAGGGGGCGCCTCTCCGTCACGGTCGAAGAATGATAGGCTCAGGTAGCCACGTAGAGCAGTGCCGAGACTTCTTACCTCCGCTAGGACCCCAAATCGTCCCAGAAGTCTTGCAGGAGGCGAAGCAGGCGGATTAACTGTAGGGAAAGGCAGCAGCAGTCGAACCCGGAGGCAGGGGGAGAGTCAGGAGGGGAGAACCTCCGCCCGGTTCTTCTGCGGCCATCCAGAGAGATCAAAGAGGCGAAGGGTTCCGTCGAACGTTGGTCACCAGGGAATTCAGAGAAAAGGCAGGGGAAGAGGAAGCCGAGCAGCGGAGATGAGAGGGGAGCTGTGCCCGAAGCCCGGCTGGGTAGGTGTCGGCCACGGCGAGATACCTGGGCCAGACTCCCCTATAGCTGACTGGGCGGCTCCACCGGACATTGGCCATGCTTGCTCTGGACTCCACGGGAGAAAGCCTCAAGCGCAAATTCTTTCGAGAATCTCAGGCTCACAAGCGAAAGAATGGAGAATCGAGGACCGCAGTTAAGAACGGAACCTCAGGTGAGTAGGTTGATCCCCGGAGGAAGGTGGAAATCCAGGGATTTTAGCCAGAAAGGCGATGCCTGGCCGGGAGCCCCCAGCCGGAGCTCCTCACCGGTCAGCCATCTTGCACATTCCTCACTCAAAAGGACTTCAAGCAGGTGGTACAAGTACTTGTCCTACCGAGGCTAGACTATGGGAGTGCGACGCTCTGTGACCTCCCCAAATATACCTTGGCTCCGCTCAGGGCTTCATTGAATGCCGCGGCCAGACTGATTACGGACACAAAAAGAAATGAGCACATTTCCCCAGCCTTAAGATCTCTAAAGTGGTTACCCTATGAAGCAAGAATACATTTAAAGATTGCTTGTTTGACGCACAAAGCCCTCCATTTTAAAACCCCTGGATGCCTGGCTCAAAAACTGGAATTATCAGGAGGGGGTAGACCTTCCAGAAGTGCAAATTCTTTACTATTGAAACGCGCTCACTCACCAGCAGCCACTGCCGTGAGGGGAACGGCTCTGCCCCAGCATTTCTTCTTCCTTGCCAGCCGTGAGGGGAACGGCTTTCCCTCAGTCTCTTCTCTCCTCCTGCCAGCCGTGAGGGGAACGGCGCTAGCGGACCACGAATCCCAGCAGGCGCAGGGAAGGACGCCCGCTGTCGTCATCACCGCGGCGCCAGGTGGCGCAATAAGTTGACGCCCGGCCCTCCGCAGCGCGGGACGCGCTCACTCACCAGCAGCCACTGCCGTGAGGGAACGGCTCTGCCCCAGCATTTCTTCTTCCTTGCCAGCCGTGAGGGGAACGGCTTTCCCTCAGTCTCTTCTCTCCTCCTGCCAGCCGTGAGGGGAACGGCGCTAGCGGACCACGAATCCCAGCAGGCGCAGGGAAGGACGCCCGCTGTCGTCATCACCGCGGCGCCAGGTGGCGCAATAAGTTGACGACCGGCCCTCTGCAGCGCGGGACTTGCTCACTCACCAACAGCCACTGCCGTGAGGGGAACGGCTCTGCCCCAGCATTTCTTCTTCCTTGCCAGCCGTCCTTGCCCGTCAGTGTCCGACTGAGGCCGGGCTGGGCCATTTCTCTTTCATTGGTGGTATTGAACCAGGTGAGCACTGCCCCTTGATCACCTGTATCCCGGCTGCTTAAATTTTAAATATGGGGAAGAGAACTGATACAATACCCTTCCGCCCAGTTATTACAAGTATAGACAGTATGCTGGAAAGGGCTGTGAATATAGTCTCTAACAAGATTGATTTAACAGAGAGGAGACTATCCCTTGGCATTGATGCTTTGCATGATGGTCCTATGTTAGGGCCTGAATTGGCTGATACAGTTGGCTCTCTCCTGCCCAGTAGTGCTCGGAATGCTCATTTGATGAGCTCACCAACTTCTGCCATCGGTTCTATGTCTGGACATGAAGTAATTTTGACACAGAGCCCAAAGGCTATCAGTACTATTACTGATCAGGATTCTCCCTTGACCAGTGCTATAGAGTGTGCGGGTGCAAAGAGGAAGAGGAAAACAGTAAAGTCTGCCCCTTTGAAGAGAAAACAACCACCTCGCACCGGTTCCACTCGTTCTGCTATGAGCACTTGGCTACATAAACCTTCACAGTCTCAGTCTCTGAATCCTGAATCTGTTATCTCCCCTCACTATGAAGAACTAAGGAACTCTGTTGGCACTCAGACGAGTATTATATTGCCCTCTTCTCCATATAATGGCTTGGGAGAGACTTTTATTGACACTGTTATTAATAGCATTTTTGGGCAAATTAAAGATCTGATTGATTCCAATTTCTGTGCTTTGTGGAAACGGCTTGATAGGCTGGATACTCTGTCAAATAAATTATGCTCCCAACTTAAGAATGTTAAACCTGCTCTAGTAGAGGGGGTGGAGTCAAGGCTGATATTGGCTGATACTGTCCCTCAGTTACATGTCCCTGCCCCACTAGCCTCACTGTTACTACCATCTGGGACATGTCCCACTTGTGAGAAGGTAATAGGGTGCCCCATAGCAAAGGATATTGTTACATCAGGGAATATACCTGACACTGTAGGATTAAATATTTTGCCAGTTACAAATTTACACACACAACCTGATTTTAGTGGCACTATGTGTGCCACTACAGAGAGCTCCAACACAAGGGATCTTAATATACATGGGGGACTTTATCTCAAGTAAACAATATAGAAACTCAAGCCAGTAAAGATATATTGAACCTTCCACCTGCATCCTGTCCATTTGTCTGTGTACTTGCAGGTGTACCTCCACTAAAGAAAAATCAAATTGAGACATGGTACCAACTTCGCAATAAGTGCGTTGATTGGTTAGCCAAACATAAGGGGTATAAGGTGGCTGATGCAAATAATATTATCATGGTACGAAGGATAAGCTGGGTTGGGCCCTCTGTTAAAAATATCGAGGGGGATTGTATTGTTGTTAATTTTCGTAACCCTGCGTTGGTGAAATCCCTATTAAAGGTTCAGGAAGATACAGGTATGGGGCCCAGCAATATCTTTTTGCTCCCATTGGGATACTTCTATAAACCAATTTTTAGTTCACAAATGAATGCTGGTGCTTTCCTATCGAGGCATAATAGGTTTTTGCCTCTGTCCTCTTTAGACACTCAAGATTGACTTGTACCCGCCCAGTTACCTATTCAAACTAATAGTTCAATTGATGAATGCCCTTTGGTAGGACATTTAAATCCAACTAGGTCTGGCAACAACTCTAAATTGAGTATACTTAGTTGGAATGTCGCCGGTCTAGCATCTAAAATGAATTTACCAGACTGGATTGAAATAGTTGAAAATCAGGACATCATAATGATGCAAGAAACCTGGGCCACTCGGGATTTCTACTTAGAAGGGTTCCAGTGTTTTAATAATGTTGTCCCGGTCCCCAAAGTAGGGCGACCATCTGGTGGGCTCTCGATTTGGGTGAATATTTTAACGGGTGGCAATGTGAATGTTTTAGATACAAGAAATGATAGCATACAGGCTTTGATTTTTACGAGGGGTATTTCCATATGTTTAATTAACTTTTACAATAATGATTTTTACTCGGTGCCAAATATCATGTTTAATAATTTGTTTAATTTTATTTTAACTCTACAAAACCTTAAGGTTTTTACTAATGTTGTCGGCATTTGTGTGGGGGAGATTTTAATGCAAGGATTCCAATGAGTAATAACATACCAATATTTCCGACCACTTGTTTGTCTCGGTGTACGAGGGGTATAGAATTATCAGACTATTTATGCAATTATAATCTAATTAATACTATGGATATTGCTGCTATCCCCGATAAAGATAACCGTATTGAACCAACATACAGAGGCAGGGGTTGCGCATCCACTATTGATTATGTTTTTATTTCCTCAATCTTAGAAGATAGTTTGTTAAGTGCAGAGGTTATACCGACCCATCATGGAGACCACAACCCCATTAAAATATTATTGGAAATTGCCCCCAAATCTGTAAACAATAAGGAGTGTGGTGCTAGGAATCTGTTACCCTCTACGGATAATTTGAGATTAGTTTGGCGAGGAATTGATATCAACAAGTTATTTGATAATATGTTAACTGCCTTCTCGCAACTTGTCGACACCTGCCTGTCATTTAAGGATCATAATCCCGATGTGATTGGTGCATTCACTCAACTGTGTGTTGGCACAAAATGGTTGTTGTCAAGGCCTATTACGAAAGTTAGAACGGGACCGAGATGGTTTAATAAAGACTGCTCCTTAGCAAACAGAAAGCTTCGCAAGGCATTGTCAATGACCCCTAGAGATCGGGTACTCGTTAAAACCTTGAGGCTCCATTATAAGACAGTAACTACACAAAGGAAAGATGAAATCCTAAAAAATCACTGGGAAAGCTTAGCATGCAGTGCATCCTTAAAAAAGAGAAATGGTTTCTGGGCGGCAGTTAAAAACATTAGGACATTAGGACATCCCCTAACTGCTATTAGTTGTAATATAACCAGCGACTTATGGGTGGCCCATTTCTCTAAAATCTACTCGGCCCCAATTGGTATAGAGGACCTATATGAATATCATGCGCCTACCCCAATAGATATAACTCTGCTGGAAGTGGAGGATGCAATTCAACAAAGTCTGGGTAACAAAGCGCCGGGCCCTGATGGGCTGCCCATCGATCTTATTAAAAATAACCCAGATTTTTGGGCACCCCTTTTATTGAACGTTTTTAATAATTTAACCTATGATACAATCCCGAGCACGTGGTCCATGAGTATTATTGTACCGATTTTTAAAAAGGGCGATCGTTCTAACCCCAGTTGTTACAGACCTATTTCCCTCATTGACAATACCCTGAAAATCCTGGGAAGGATTCTCTATAATAAGATAAGGTCATGGGCTGAGGGCGACAATATTTTAAGGCAGTGTCAACTGGGGTTTAGAAGTAAAGTAGGCACAGTAGAACAGTGTCTGAATTTAAATTTGATTATTGGCAAGTATACTGTTGCAAAAAAATCTCCCATATATCTCGCCTTCATGGACCTCACCTCTGCGTTTGACCTCGTTAATAGGTCACGCTTATGGTCTATTCTTTTAAAACAAGGCTTGGATGAAGTTTTAGTCCATTTTTAGCATATTTGCACAGAGATTTGCATGCGCGTGTGAGGATTAGTCAGGATGGGGACGTATCAAGTGATAATAAAATTGATAGAGGTGTCAGACAGGGGTGCGTTTTGGCACCTCTTCTTTTTATTTTATATATTAATGATTTGCATGATTCACTAGTAAGACTTACCCACGACGTACCGAGTATAAATGGCAATACACTGCCTGCACTATTGTATGCCGATGATGCGGTTTTAATGGCACGCACCCCGAATGCTTTACGCATTTTAGTACGAGGTTTTGTAGATTTTATGGCTGTTTTAGATTTGAGGACTAATTTTAAAAAATCATTTTTAATGGCATGCGGTCCTAAAAGCGCCCCATTAATAAAATTATTGTTGACTCAGAAAGTTTACAAAGCACTTGCACTTTTTCTTATCTTGGGTTACTTTACGCTACAAATGGCTCATGGTCTGAACATGTGGCACACAGCAGGAGCAAATTGTCAAGAAGCATTAATACACTTTTGGGATTACCCCAACCCAAAAGGTCTGAAACCGCCCTAGCTTTTAAGAAATTTTTTAAACTGCAGTGTGCTCCCATTGCAACCTATGGAGCAGAAATCTGGGGCTTTACCAAATGTAGTAGTATCCAATCTGAAGAAAATAGACTATGTAGAAAACTCTTGGGTGCACCGATTTCTTCATCGGTATATGTGTGCCACAAAGAACTGAACTTGCCCTACATTGAAGATTATATTAGGGCTCGTCCGGCACTGTTCTGGGTTGCAATTTGGAAAAACAGTGCGGCAACCCTCACTAGAGATATAATAACGGATTGCCTTAGATGTGAGAGGGGCGGGGATATACCATGGCTTGCTGCTGTAAAAGAGAGCCTAAAAGGGGTAAATTATTTACGCATCTTTTTAAAACCAATTCAATCCGAGCTAATTAATAAAAAAGCAATACAAGAAGCATTGTACAAAAAATATAGCGACGAAAGGCACTGGAGAGAGACCAAGAAAACCTCAGTTGTAAGGTATATGTCCATAGAGAATTGTTCTTATTTGCCTGCTAGATATCTCTTAAAACCCTTAGGACATTGGGAAAGAGGGTTGTTATTTCGTTTACGAGCAGGCACTATGAAATATTTATTATGCTTCCCCTTGGGCTACAATACTGATCTTGATGCATTGCCGTGTCCATGTAATGCACATAGTAATCAAACAATGTTGCATTTTTTATTCTTTTGCAGTTTTTATTTTAAATTTGCAAAAGGATTTTTGATACCTTTTTTAAATCACGGGCTATCTCCGATTTCAGGTTAGCCTACACGGAAGTGCTTAAATTGGCGGATGATGAATTAATTTTCCGTGTCGGATCATTCCTGAAGTCGGCCGTACGGTCACGTAGAACTATGTGTGCCCAATGAAGGTCGTTAGAAATGTATTTTATTGTATTGATATTAAAACTCCACCATTGATTGTTAATATATGATATATTATGTTATTTATGATTCATTTTAGTCATTGCTATAAATGTATTGTATCTTTTGTCTTGAATATGTTGCCATCTATGAATTGTTTTTATTGTGCTTTTATGGATATTTTTTATATTCGAATAAAGATATTTTGAATTGAATTGAATTGAAGCAAGAATACATTTAAAGATTGCTTGTTTGACGCACAAAGCCCTCCATTTTAAAACCCCTGGATGCCTGGCTCAAAAACTGGAATTATCAGGAGGGGGTAGACCTTCCAGAAGTGCAAATTCTTTACTATTGAAACCTCAGACTTTTTGCAAAAAGAAAACGAGACTCAGAGCCTTCTCTGGCGCGGCTCCTAAGATCTGGAATTCTCTCCCACCTGATAATTTGCAGAATCCCCTATACGGCGGCGTTCAAACATAAAGTAAAAACAATCCTAATGAACAAGTTCCTGCCTTAATTGGTTCATGGCTTGCCTGTTTGCTAAATGCTTTTTTTTTTCTTCTCTCCTAACAATTGTAATGTCTATGTTTCTCTGCCGTACCTTATTATGTAACGTTTTGCTCACATCTATGTACAATTTTTATTAGCTCATCATGCTAGCCTCCATTACCCTCTCCTCAACGTCCCCTTACTTTGTTCCTCCCTCCATTACTGTGAAGCGCTCTGATACCCTTCGGGGTCTTGTTCGCGATATACAAAACTTTAAATAAATAAATAATTAAGGTCATATCGCACACTAAAACCAAGTTAAAATGGGATAAAAGATAGTTTAAATGCTGTTAGCACTCTTCAAGCTTATGCAGGGGTGTTCAGAGTTGTGGGAAGAGTAGCATAAGGTGCAGTATGCTAGCCAGTCAGGAGCTAGCGTCAACCTATGGCAGCTTCTGCGAGTAAAAGTCTAATAGAATTCGTAAACGTCTCCAATCTGGCTAGGGTGCATGCCATGTTTTCAAAGAAGCACAGGTACAAGGCCTCCCTGCATTTCCTGATGTCCTTAGCCCGAAATATAGGGAAAGCAGGCGACATCACTCGTCAGCCAGTTTGGGATAGCAACACAACAGATGTAGCCAGGATTCTTTGCGATAGATGCATAGCCTGCATGAAACTGCCTACTCTTTACTTGCCCAGGCAGGATTAAAGTCCAAGATTGGCAAAGTGATGAGCCTCATGTAGAGGTTTTCCCTGCGAGCCTGGGCTGAAAGCGCTTGATGAAAGTAGGGTTGTGCTTTCCCCATGGTGTAAGATGCATCCAATGAATCGATGGTGGGGCTAGCATGAAGTCTTTCGGTGTCCCATTCAAACAAGGTTATTATCACCTGCCTGTTCACCACTTTTTTCCAAGCAGAAAATGGAATTTCATTGGAATGCAGGCTGTCTGCCCTGATCTTCAGGTTGCTAATTGCCATTCCTAACCCTAATTGTCAAAGGGAACCCTCCTCTTCAAAAATAGTTTTCAGGTGGTGTTTGAGTGAGGCCTCTGGGGCTTGCAGGACCCTGAGGTAGAACTTTATTAGGTCCCCCTGGCTTGACTCCCTAGACCCAGCTCCAATCTCAGCCTCGTTCTTCTGGCTTGCCGAGGGGCAATCAGCACTGCCTTGTATGCCGTAATCTGGGAGTCCATTAAAAGCATGCTGAAGGTGCCTGGAAATGCCAGATAGTCATAGTTAAGGGCCCAGGATCAATTTGGCTTTCAAAACTGTCAGCATGGGCTTGGCAGTTGAACTTTGCAGGTGAATACTTAGGTGCTTTATGTGTGGATGACGCAATTAGTCTTAGTACTGAGGTACTTTAAGTGAGCGGCCAGTTTGGCCTCCTCTGAGAGCCAGACCTCAAGGTAGTTATAAGCTGGCGCTGTCACTATTGGCAGATCTCCCAGTTGCTAACAGATTTGTTTTTTATGGGAATATTTACTGAACACGACTACCTTGGTATTGCTCTGATTTACCTTCAGATTGTTCTCCTGGTTGTAATGATGGAGTACGTTGAGGCCTCTCTGTAGGCCACATCTAGTGTAGTCCATAACTGGTGTCATCTGCATACTGCAGGATAGAAAGTTGCACCCTACCGAGCCTTGGTGTAACTAAACTGGCGCCTTGCAAAGCAGCACCCAGATCTGCAGTGTAGAGACTGAAAAGGAGGGGGGCCAACACACAGCCCTGTTTAAAACCGTTGTCCATGAGTACTCTTGCGGTTGCTGTGGTGGGGCTTGTTTTTACCCAAACCCATGTCCCCTGATATAATGATATGATCGCCTTGATGAGTAAGGGTACAATGCCCCCATGTGGCCAGCTTCCTCCATAGCCTAGTTTGATCCACCGTGTCCAAGACTGTGCTATAATCGACAAAGCTACAGAACAGAGGGGTTGCTTCCTCTTGACTGCTTGTGTGGCGTGTTTCCAAGTGCTTTACCCCACATTCCCTTTGCTAATGTTGTTATATATGCATGTTGTGCAGGTCTGTCCTGGGTGTTAGTTATCCTGAATGCTAAATTGACACATGAGTACCAGCCCTTTCTGAGTCTTAACTATCTTGTTCCTTTGTGCAGGCTTCCACTTTGAATCCTTTTTCTCCTCTCACTCTCTGTGTGATCCTGGGCACCGCTGTACTCCTCTTTCTGCTAACTTTCTCTACTCAGCCAGCAGGCCTTGCCCAAGTCCCTGGCTGTGTTCCAGATATAGTCCCAGATAGTTCTGGCAGTGTTTTTACACCAATGCATTTTCCATAGACTATTGTATTTGATGTAGCATGAAAAAGGCTGAATGTAATTACATGACATTTTGCAGGATTATATATTATGGTGCAGAGGGTACTGCAGCTAAGTAGGGTATTTTGTTTTTAAATTATAAGGCATTTAAACTTAGTGATAATTGTCACCGCGGGACTTTCACGGAATTTCAATTTTTGTTGTGAAACTGATGTGGTACATGGCCATAAACTTATTTAAAATATATTAAAAAAATAATTACATTTCCCCACCTATTACCACTTTAAGAAAATATGGCTGCCTTTTCATTCTCTAAAAACAGTTGTTTCCCAATTATATACTGGGTTGTCATTGCAATGTATCACATTATTCTGCAAAGTTATCACAGTATGCCATGGCCTAAAATATAACTAAGGCCTGGCTGTATTATTGTGTCACTCATGGTGTTGCATGAGCAATGCAATACTTAAGTCATATTTACAAAGAAACGCAAGGCCACCATGCATGGCCCTGTGTTGATTGGCAATTCTGGAGAAACCCATGGCAATGCAATTTGTTGTTTTGCATTACTCTGCACACCATAATCTACATTACTGCTAAATTTCACATACATCTGTATGCCATGCCACTGTAGCCACTCCACTATATGCTATTCTACTCCACGCCACTCCACTCCACTCTACGCCTCTTTACTGTACAAGACTCCACTCTGTGCTATTACACTGTACACAACGCCACTGGATGCCATTCAGTCAACGTCACTCCACTGTATGCCACTCCACAGAACGCTATTCCACTCTATGCCAGTCTGCAGTACATCACTCCACTCTATTAAACTGTCTGCCACTCCACTCTACAACATTCCACTGCACACTATTCCACTGTATAACACTCAACTGTATTCTACTCTACTCAAAACCACTCCAGCGTATGCCACTCCACTCTATGCCACTTAATTATATGCTATTTGATTGGACCCCACTCCAATGTACACCACTTCACTGTATGCTATTATACTCTCCCCCATGCCACTGTATGCCACTCCAGTCTACATCACTCCATTATACGCCACTCCCCTGTACTCTAATTCACTATACACTATTACACTCTATACCACTCCACTGTATGACACTCCACTCTATGCTATTACACTGTACACAGCTCCACTTTACACCAGTCCACTCTACTCTATTACACTGCATGCAACTCTACTCTACGCCTCTTCAGAGTAATCCACTGCACTATATGCCTCTCTGCTATATGCTACTCCAGTATATGCTACTACACTCTACACCATTCCAGTGTTTCCACTCCACTCTTTGCTATTCCACTGTATTCCACTCCACAGTACGCTACTCCACTCTATGCCACTCCAGTATATAGCACTCCGCTCTACACCACTTCATTGTACGCTATTCAATTGAACCGCACTTTAATGTATGCCACTCCACTGTATGCTATTAGACTCTACCCACACGTCACTGTATGCCACTCCAGTCTACCCCACTCAAGTATACACCATTCCACTGCACGCCACTCCAGTATACACTATTACACTCTACACCACTCTACTGTACAACACTCCGCTCTACGCCACTCCACTCTACGCTATTACACTGTACAGAAATACACCCTTTCAGTCCATTCTATGCTATTACACTCTATGCAACTCTGCTCTATACCTCTTTAGTGTATGCCAATCCACTGAATGCCACTCCACTATACAATATTCCAGTTTATGCTATTCAACTCTACACCATTCCACTGTATGCCACTCCACTTTATGCTATCCCACTGTATGCCACTCCAGTGAATGCTACTCCACTCTACTGTACTCTACTCTACTCCAGTGCATGCCATTCTACTCTGCCTCACTCCATTCTATGCTATTCCATTGGATGCCACTCCACTGTATGCTATTACACTCTACCCCATTCCAGTGTACACCACTGCAGTCTACACCACTTCACTGTACACCACTGCACGCTACTCCACTATATGCTATTCCAGTCTACGCCACTCTACAGTACACTGCTTCACTCTACGCTATTTTACTGCATGCCACTACACTATAAGATAACCTACTTGACACCTCTCCAGTGTAAACCACTCCCCTCTATGCCACTCCATTCTACACTAGTCTATTGGACACCACTCCACTCTATGCCACTCCACTATATGCTATTTCACTCAAACCCACTCCAGTCTACACCACTCCACTATACGCCACTCCATTCTACACTAGTCCATTGGATGCCACTCCACTACATACTATTTCACTCTAGCTCACTCCACTGTACACAACTCCAGGCTATACCACTCCACTGTACACCACTCCACTCTACACTATTCTACTCTATGAAATTCAACTCTACGCTATTCTACTCTACGCCACTCCAATGTTCTCCACTTTGCTATTCCACTGTATGCCATTCCATTCTACACTATTACACTGTATGCACCTCCAAACTTTATCCCTCTGCTGTATGATATTCCACTCTACCCCACTTGACTGTATGCCACTCCAGTCTACGTTACTCCACTTTATTCTATTCCACTCAATACCACTCCACTGTATGCTACTCCACTCTATGCCACTCCACTCTATGCCACTCCACTCTACGGTATTCTAATCTATGCTATTCCACTCTACACTATTTTATTCTATGCCACTCCTCTGGTCTCCACAGAGTGGCAAGTAATAGTTGGTGTTCTCTGGTTTGCGAACTGAAAGAGTGAATGAGGTCCGCTACTTATAATATTTTCAAGGTGGGGGTTAAATTTTAAATGTAAGTTATAACAATAACTTAAGAATTTTTAAAGTTTGTGTAGCTCAAACTTGGTTTGTATAGGAAAAATAAGTTTTCCTAGCTATAACAAAGCTTCAACCTCTGTTTTTTTTCATATATTTGCAGGGGATGAGGGGACTTGGAAGGCTGGTGCTTTGTTTCTCTTTTCAGAGCCTGTGAACAAGGGCTGGGAGGCCCGAAATGCATCAGGCATTATTAAATTATCTGAGTGAAAATGCCAGTTCACGAGTTGACAATGAAGAACTCAGGCAAGAAGTAATCTGCTGTAGCGTGCTTACTCATTTTTGGGCAAACTTGGGAACATATAAGACCCCGTGAGAGGTCGAAACGAATCTTTTCTGCCATTAAACCACAAAACCTTGTGAAAACTCTACTCTGGAGTGGCTCGTTTTTCTCACCGTCATCCATGTGAGGGAAAACTTTTGTTAGATAGATAGATAGATAGATAGATAGATAGATAGATAGATAGATATTCACACACACAAAACAAAGGTTACAGGGATGTTATAGTCAGGAAATAACATTAAAAAAACTTTAAAATTCACTGACAAAACCAAAGGTTTTGTGTGTGTGTGTGTGAAATCTGAGCACAACTATAATGTCTCTGTAACCTTTGTTTTTTTCTGTGAATTTCTAAGGGTTTTTTTTGATGATATTTCCTAACAATAATATCCCTTTATCCTTTGCTTTTTTTCAGTAAATTTCAAAGGTTTTTAAATTGTTATTTCCTACCTATAACATCCCTGTAACCTTTGTTTAATTCATTGAATTTCTAAGGTTTTTTAATGCTATTTCCTAACTATGACGTCATTGTAACCTTAGTTTTTTAGTAAATTTTGAAGTTTTTTAAAATTGTATTTCCTAACTGTAACCTGTAACCTTTGAGATTGGGCATGTGAGTGGTCGTATAGGTCGGTGAGTTGGTATGTGGGTGATTGTATGTGTCTGTGAGTGGGTGTGTGAGTGGTTTTGTGGGTGTGTGAATAGCTGTATGGGTCAGTGAATGGGTGTGTGAGTGGGTGGCAGTATGGGTCTGTGAGTAGATGTATGAGTGGCTATATAGGTTGGTGAGTGGGTGGGTGAGTGGCTATATGCATCTGTAAGTGGGTGTGTGAGAGGCTGAATGGGTGCCTGAGTGGGTGTGTGAGTAGTTTTGTGGGGGTGTAAGTGGTGGTATGGGTCTGTGAGTAGGAATGTCAGTGGTTTTGTGGGTGTGAGTGGATGTGTAGTTCTGTGAGTGGGTATGTCAGTGGTTTTGTGGGTGTGTGAGTAACTGTGAGGGTGTATGAGTGGCAGTGAGTGCTAGATTGGGTATGTTAGTGGCTGTCTGAGTGTCTGTGTGGGTATGACAGTAGTTGTGTGAGTGACTGGGCCAGAACGGAACCTTATCTGCCCCTTTATCAAACAACACTCAACAGTTTACCACAAAGTGTCTACCCAACTAGAGTACTTTGTATTGGCTAATTGGTAAGTGCTAGAGATATACAAATGATGGACGGAATGCAGAACAATCAAACATTCACACCCAGTCAAGAGATCTGGATCAAATCCACCATTCATTAGCTCACCATGCCACCCCAGTCTAGACCCAGCCATATGCAAATCAGTCTACACCCTGATACTCATGGGAACAGTCCAGACCGAACTGCCAAGCCAGGCCCTCCCTGCACCAGAAACCGGCTTCCTTGGACCAGTTTCGGGATATCACCCCCATCAGCCATGTTAGCTTGAATCCAGTGGCACAATGAGCCTGGGACCCACATCTGTGCATACCTGGTGCATTTAGGGCAAGAAAACAAAAGACACACAAATGGTGGACGGAAAGCAGAACAAATCAAACATTCACCCTCAGTAATTAGTAAGTGCCACCTTGTTGGGTAAATATGTAGTGCATAATCTACACTACAGCTGCTCAATGTACCAAAATGAAATGTCTCCAGTGACTTTATATGCTTGTAATTTCGGAAATGTGATTGTTCCTTGAGGTCTTGTTCAACAGATATGCGATAGCATGAATCCTTGGGGCCCGGCCACTTGATCCTTGGTGCCCTAGGGTCCAAACAGGTCACCTAGTGTGCAGCGTTGGGGAACATGTGAGAAGCCTCAATGCCCCTGCAGTCCCTGCCAGCTCCCCACCTCCAGAGTGAGCTGGCATTGCTCCTGCACAGAGGAAGCAGCCACAAATGCTGCTCACTGTGTGTGGGACCAATTCTTTCATCTGCTTTCCTGCCTGCTGTCAAAAAGTCCTCTCCCAGCAAGTGGGAGCAGTTTTCTTGCTCCTGCCCACTGGGAGCGGACTTAATGTTTGCTCTTGCTTGTCAAGCGGGCAGGAAAACAGATGAAAGAATTGCTCCCCCACACAGGGAGTACCATTTTTGGCTGTGAGTGGGTGCATGGGTGTCTGAATGGGTCTGTGAGTGGCTGTGAGAGTGTATGAGTGGGTATGTGAGTGGGCGCATGAGTGCCTGAGTGGTTGTGAGAGTGTTTTAGTGGGTCTGTGAGTAGATGCATGAGTGTCTGAGTGGGTCTAAGAGCGCTTATGAGAGTGTCGGAGTAGGTCTGTGAGTGGGTGTGTGAGTGTGTATGTGAGTGGATCTGTGAGTGGGAATATCAGTGTCTGAGTGTGTTTGCCAGTGGGTATCTGAGTACCTGGGTATGTGAGTGGGTGTCTGTCTAAGTATCTATGTGAGTGTGCCAGTAGCTTTGTGAGTGACTGGCCCACAACTGAACCCCACCTGCCCCTTTACTCAACAAAAGTCCACAGTTTTGCGCCAAAAATCTACTCAAGTGGAGTACTTTCTTTTGGTTAATTGGTAACCGATACTTTGTTGGGTAAATGTCCACTGTGTATTCTACACTAAATCTGTGTAATGGACCGTGAGGAAATGTCTCCAGTGACCTTGTGTGCATTTCGGTAATGGGGTTGTTCCTTCTGTGTCTTTATGCAGAAATCTATGCTAATATGAATCCTCCTATAGAGAGGACAATGAGACTACAAAGAGGAAATTGCCACCAAATAAGGGTACTTCCTCTTAGCTATAGGAAGTAAGTGCTTCTTTGTCTGGTAAAGATGTCCTCATAAACCAGGCATGAAGAACTTATCACTAAAACCAGTGGGAAAAGCACTGGGGGCCTTTTGATAAGCTATCATCCTGGCAAAAGCCAGGAAGACCTTTGCATACTACTATTGTGGGTGGGGAGGCTCACCAGAATATTAGAAGGGGAGGGGGGCTGTGTGGATGCTCTACCCAGGCCAATTTCAGCCCTGGGGACCCCATCCCCAAGAGATCTGCCACAATACAGTGGGGGAGGGGGGCTTTGCGACCTGCCTCCGCAGGCCGATTGTGGCCCCAGAAACCCCATTTACCAGGGCCCGGTCTTGGAATGCTGGGTGCCCTAGAGTCCACCCAGGGCACCCAATCAGCAGTGCTGGAAATATTGAGGATAGCCTGAATACCCCCGCAGTCCCTGCTGGCTCCTTGCCTACTGCGGAGCTGGCATTGCTCTCACACACAGGGAGCTGCTAAACATGCAGCTCCCTGTGTGTGAGAGCAATACGTTTGTCTGCAAGTGGGAGTGGTTTGACAGCTCCCGCTTGCTACGAGCAGAGTTAGGGTTTGCTCTGACTTGGCAGGAGCTGTCAAAGCTCCCACCAAGTCACAGCAAATAGCTATATATAGCCACTCACACAGTCACTCATATAGCTGCTCACTCAGTCACTCATATAGCCACTCACACACCCACTCACCCACCCATACAGCCACTCGTACAGCCAATCACTCACCCATACAGCTATTCACACACCCATTATTCACCCATACAGCTACTTACATGCCCACTTATGCACCCATAGAGCCACTCACACAACCATAGCCACTCACATACTGATACAGACAGTCACAAAGCCTCTCAGATGACATAGTTTAGAAACAGTATTACCCATTAGTAGTACAGAAAGAATAGTCATTTAACTTATGGTGTAGCTTAGTATATATCTTTAAGTCTCATTTACGAAACACTTGCACTCACTAGATGATGTCATGAGTGATGTAATTTGAGATCTTATCAGTGATTTCATCAGTGATGTCACTGAGCAGGTCATGAGTGATGTAATATGCAAGGTCATAAGAAGTGCATTATGGAGGCGTAAGCTATAGTTAGCTCAGGTAACTATAACTGCTGAATTTCTATGGTTTTGTAGGAGTGAAATCTAAATATATGTACACACATTCTACAAAACAGTGCGGTGCAGTCCTGTGATGGTGACGCGCTCCTCATCTGGTGCCATTGTGGATGATGGACCGAAATTCCTGGTATCTCTGTTCCACAAAGTTAACACTGCACTCCAGGAACTTTTGTAATACAAAATGTTATTCAGGGCTACCAACAAAACAACCAAATCATTTCAAACTTTGCTGGTCTTTCTCATGCTCCCTCTGGGCAGGAGCAATATATTTTCAGTTTCCCTGTCGAAATTACCAGAGCTAACTATAACTGGTGAATTTCACTGGTCTTGTCACTGAAATTCTCACCTAACTATAAGGTTACTTCAACTTTGTTTTTTTCAATACATACATATATATATATACATATACATATATATATGAAGGCATTATTGCTGAATCGCGTTTGTGTGGTAATTCATTAAATTGTGGAATATAAGGAAATCTGAAATCCTGTGTGGTGGTGATTACTTCATGTAAGGTGAACCCAAGCGGTGTTGGAGCACGCACCAGATTCGGGAGCAGGCATTTGGGAATATATATTATTACCTACTGGCAGTCACCAGTAGGTAGTTATAGTTAGAACCAGGTTTCCATGGAAAAATTATTTTGGGACTTGCCTATATCTTTGGAGCCATTCGACAAATCTTCACGACATTTTCCCCAAAAATGTGACGCCCACTTCAGCTGCAGTCTGGAAAGTTTTGGGGTGATGATGTGAAGTGGGGGCGGAGAAAAAGGGGGTCCCAAACCGTGTTTTCCCCATGATAATTCCCATAAGGTTTTTTACCACGACTACAGCCCGAACCACTGGAGGGAATCACACCACATTTGGCAGAAAGGTAGATATTGGTCCAGAGAAGTGCCTTTTTTGAATTTGGTGTAAATCTGTTCAGTAGTTTTAGAGATATTAACCAAAATCCAAATTTGTACATCTAGGGGCGCAGATCCTCTACAGATCCGACAGTCCCAATGTTATAGTCTGATTGACTATCAAAACATGAACCAGGAAGCATTGTCAGCCATCTTGGGACTCTGCTTCAGCCGAGTCCCACAAAAACTGTTAACAATATAGAAAAGGGGGCAGGGTAGGAATATCCTGACCCCTTAGATGTGGTGCTGGTGGGGTCCCACAGGGATCTCACTGGGGGTTAAAAACATTTTTCTTTCAGGGAGTCCACCAATAATGCCTTTTAGGGTCTTGTTAAATCTTATAACAAGCCCATTTGTCTTCAGATGGTATGGATTAGTGAACCTATAGGTCACTTCAGACTCAGTCCATATGTGCTTTAAGTATGCAGATATAAAGTTTGTGTCTCTGTCTGATAATACCGCCTTAGGAAACCTTTCCCTGGTAAAGATACCACAGAAGGCCTTCACCACTGCAGGGGCTGTGGCGGTCTTTAGGGGAATTGCCTCAGGATACCTGGTGGCATGATCCACTACCACTACCACCAGAATAAATCAGTTTCCTGATGCTATTTGAGGGTCAAGGGAACCAACAATGTCAATCCCAACCCTCTCAAAGGGTTCCCCAACCACTGGAAGTGGAATTAAGGGGTCCTTTAGGTGGCTACCTGTTTTCCACTGACTTGACAGGTGGCACAGGAGTTACAAAACTCCTTCACCTTCTGAGACATTCCTGGCCAGCACAAGTGGTTTACCAACCTACTCCATGTTTTGGTCTGGCCAAGATGCCCAGCTAGGGGAATGTCATGGGCCAATGTTAGGAGAAAGTCTCTAAACTGCTGAGGCACTACCACTCTCAAAATGGCACCAGGTTCGGGGTCTCTGACCTCATTGTAGAGGAGTCACTCCTCCCAATAGGTCCTGTGAGAACCACTGATGCTTCCTGATCAGCAGCTTGCTGCCTCAGGCTTTCAAGAGTGGAGCACGTTCTCTGCCCCTGGTGCAGATCTTCCCTAGAGGGTCCCCCTCGGCCCAAAAGCTTTGCCACGAAAGGCCCAAGCTCCTGGGGCTCAGTTCCTTCTGGGGCTGACAAGTCTTCTAACGGAGGAGAGGAGACTTGATCTGGTGTCTGAATAGAAGCTGACTTCCCAGACTTCTTGCCCTTTCTCTTGGAAGGTTGGTCCATACTTTCAGGCTCCAACACTTCTTTTTCGCCCTGGGTTAGACACTGTGCTCTGGTTTTCACACACACCCATTCAGGTATTCACAGCATTGCTGCATGGCTTTTCCTTTCTAACTCAGGCCATGCTGAGTACTCCAAATCATTGCCAAGCAGACACTGTACAGGGATAGTAGATGACACCACTACCCTTTTGAGGCCAGTAACCCCTCCCCAATCTAAGGATACCAATGCTTTTGGATGCACTGTCACCATATGGTCAGCGTTGAGGACTGTCCAAGCAGAAATTGATCTGAGGACACCAGTTGCTCAATCACCACGGTGATACTGGCACCAGTATCTCTCAGGGCTTCCACCCTAATCTCATTGTTATTTCGTTCCTGTCTGTATCTCTCCAGGTTACTGGGTCAGACAGCCAGGGTAGCTACATCCACTTCTCCCTCTGAGACTAGAGGTCAGTGCTCACCTGTGATCCCATCTTGAGACTCACTATTACATTTATTGCAGGTGTGTTAGAGGCATACATTTTGTTTTTACAGCTAGGGTTTCCAGTTCGATGTCCAAGGCCTTTACAATCATGACACCAGGCCTTTTTAGGATCCCAGTTTTCACCCTGGTACCCAGCCTTGGGCTCTGAAGAGTTTTGGAGCCCATTCTCCTGAGCAGGTTTTGGGGAGCCTGAAGAAGACTCATTTTTGTTTTTATCTTTTTGGCCACCATTTTTGTCTTGGGGGGGTCTTTTGGCCTCTTTCTTTTGGTTACCGCCACCAGTGGTAGTCTTGATTAACTTTGTTTTGACCCAGTACTCTGCCTTCCTCCCCAGCTTTAGATGAGAAAGTGGACCTTGGTGTACCAGATGCTGATGTAACCTCTCATTGTAACAATTAATTAGCAGATGCTCTTTCATGATTAAATTGTAAAGCTCTTCATAGTCATGCACATTGTTTCCAGTTAAACCACCACCACCTAGGGTTTTTACTGAAAAGTCAACAAATTCCACACAGGACTGACTCTGTTTTTTTTTTAGTCTCCCTGAATTTTATTCTGTATTCTTCAGTGGTGAGTCCAAAGCCCTCAATCAGGGTACCCTTCATGTGGTCATAGGACTCGGCATCTTTCTCATTCAATGTCAGGAGTCTATCCCTGCATTTTCCTGATAATAGTTCCCACAAGAGAGAGCTCTAGTTCCTTCTGGCTACTCTTCTGGCTATGCTGGCTCATTCAAAAGCAGTGAACCATTTGGTGATGTCATCACCATCTGAATATTTAGGAACAATTCCTTTGAGGAGTTTTGAGTCATAAGAATCTTCTCTCTCCCTGGTTACAAAATCGCTGCCACCAGAGATGGGTCCTAGAGAGCGTCCAGTGAGTCCCTTATTGGTTTACAGAGGCAAAAATAGATAATAATAATGCTCTATTTGTGGTAGTGTGGACAAGCAGTTAGGCTTATAAGAGGGTAGGGCTTAGCATTTGTTGTATTCACAGAGGCAATAAATGAGAGATACACTCAAGAATACATTCAAGACAAATTTTCCCAAAAAATATCGTTTATATAATTTTTCAGACCAATAACTTTGTTCTACAGTAAGTACTTTTAAAGGTATGAATTCTTAGAGTTCTCAAAATCAATCACATTTGTGCGCAACTACGCACCATTGAAATCATTGGGGAAAAAGACAAAAATGCATATAAAATTGCACAGTCAAATGTCAAGGTTCACCTCTCGGACCTCGGTAGTTAGCAGGGCCAGGTCCAATGTTCCACCAGTGGATCCTCGGGAGGGACCCGGATTCGGCCGGTAGCAGGATGCTGAGGTCGTTCGTAGCTGGTGTGCTACAGGAGAGGAGGCCACTTGAAAACACTGTACAAAGGGACTTAAAGGTAAAACCGAGGCGGTCCATAAGAGGGAGCAGGTCGCAAGGGCCTCAGGACCATGGGAGCACATCTGGATCATCGCTACTGGGGCCGGTTGGGCCAGGTGCAGAGCAGATAGGTATGTGTCAAGATGTCTCGCGGTCAGGAGCAGGTAACTTGGAGAGGCAATTTCGTGACAGCTGGACCACTGACGAAGTCCTGCGACGTACTCTTTGTCTCGGTGCAGGTTGCAAGGGGTCTGGTACCGTGGGTATTAGTGTGAAATGGCTCTGGTAGGTCCTGGTGTCCTACAACCTGGTGGGGCATCAGGGCTGGCCTTTCAGAGCTGGTGTACCACTTTTGGTCCAGGTTCTGCAAGTCATTAAGGCTGTAAAAGTCGGAAAGGCTGGAGTCTGCGGTTCGGTGCCTGCTGTCACAGCGGAGCAGAGCCTCTCCCCGAAGGAGGGTTCTTTGGCAATTTGTCAAAGACTGGAGGTGCTCCTGGGGTCTTGGAGTCTTCACAGTGGCAAGATGAGGCAGCACACCATGATGGTCAAGTCCTTAAGGCAGCAGGCATGGTTTGGTGCCAATTTCTCTGAAGCAGGGCTTCAGTTCTCTTGGTCTGTTTCTTCTTTGTGTCTGTCGAATCTGAGGTTCAAGGTCCTGGGATGCCACCTAAATACTAAATGTAGGGGTGTTAAAGGAAGTAGCCAATGGGTGCCTACACCCTGTAAGTGACCAATACCTGTGGGAAGAGGCACTACACTAGCCCTAACAGGTTATTTTCCCACCATCTCAAGATGGTGGATTTGCAAAAGTAGTGTCCACATCGCCTGCCCCACCTTAGGGGGGGGTGCTGGCTGAATGTGGGCACTACTCCTAATCGTACTAATTTTTCGGCCTGCCCTCCTGCCAAATGTGGAGTAGGACAGAAGAGCCGGCATCCCCCACTATCTGGGAAAGCCTGGGTTGTTCTTTAAAGGATGCACTGCCTTTGAAGCTTCCCACTCTGGAAGACCATTCCGACTTGGAGGAGGTGTGAAGCACCTCTGCCCCGATCAGGCTTTGTTTCGGGCTTCTGAGAGCGAGGGCTCTCACCCCATGAGGTCAGAAACATGCCTGGTGGTGGCAGGCTGGTTATGACTAGTCAGATACCACACCAGTGTTTGGAAGGTGTTTAGGGGACCCTCTAAACGGTCTCCTGTGTGCATGTGTTAATAAATCCAACACTGGCATCATGAGGATTTATTTAGACAAGATGTTTGGTACCAAACATCTTAGGGTATAGTGAAGCCATCATTGAGCTAGGAAAATGGTAATGACAAGTATCCAGCCCATGTACTCTCTATCGCTTCCCTGTGTACTTACAGTATCTAAGAATGGCTCAGATACTGCAGGGTCACATCTGCTCATGCAGATATGTCGGCATGTGAATATAGTACACCCTGCCTTAGGGCTGTAAGGCCTGCAGTAGGGGTGATTTACCTATACCTCATGCAGTGTATGGAGGCATGGCACACAGGGCTGTGAGCCACGTCGACTCTGGTTTTCATTGCACCAAGACATGCAGCCTGCAATGGCAGTTTGCATAGCCTTGGTGAGGGGTCTCTAGGGTGGCACAATTGGTACTGCAGCCCCAGAGGGCCCTCTTCAGTCCCAGTGCCCTAGGTACAAGGGGTACCATTTACTAGGGACTTATACGGGTTGCTGAAGTTGTGCCAATCGTAGTACAGTTTTGGGAGAGATCTGGCACTGAGAACCTGGTTAGCAGGGGCCTAGTGCACTTACAGTTCAAAATCACATCAGGCATCACGTAAAACATGGGGGCTAACCCTGTCAAAAGTACCACTTTTCTACAATCCTTGTAACCTTTGTTTTTTTAGTATATATATATATGTGTGTGTGTTAGACCTGACTTTTAAAGCAGGTTTATCCCCAGATTTTTTGCTTTGTGGCCTTCTGTTTCTGACTTGTTTTTATGACTCTGGGCACTTTACCACTGCTGATCAGTGCTAGAGTGCATATGCTCTCCCTGTAAATTGTATGTATGGATTGGTGTTTCCATAATTGGCTGATTTGATTTACTAGTCAGTCCCTAGTACAGTGCACTGTGTGTGCCCAGGGCCTGTAAATCAAATGCTGCTAGTGGGCCTGCAGCACTGATTGTGCCACCCACAAAAGCAGCCTGTAAATGTAACTCAGCGATACCAAAGGGGATGATGGACGGAGCGTTAGAGCAAATCAAACACTCACCCCCAGTCAACTGATCTGGGTTTAATCCATCATCATTCTTTAGCTCACTCCACCACCCCAGTTCAGACATGGCCATATGCAAATCAGTCTGACCCTGTGCCTCATGGGAACAGTCCAGCCCGAACTGCCAAGCCATGTCTTCCCTGGACCGGAAACAAGCATCCTGGGACCGGTTTCGGGTTCAAAGCCCTCATCAACCAGCCTATCTTGAATCCAGTGGCAAAGTGAGCAAGGGACCCACGTCTGGGCATACCCTGCCAACTTAGGGCGAACAAAGCGATACCAAAGGGGATGATGGACGGAGCGTTAGAGCAAATCAAACACTCACCCCCAGTCAACTGATCTGGGTTTAATCCATCATCATTCTTTAGCTCACTCCACCACCCCAGTTCAGACATGGCCATATGCAAATCAGTCTGACCCTGTGCCTCATGGGAACAGTCCAACCCGAACTTCCAAGCCATGTCTTCCCTGGACCGGAAACAAGGATCCTGGGACCGGTTTCGGGTTCAAAACCCTCATCAGCCAGGCTATCTTGAATCCAGTGGCAAAGTGAGCAAAGGACCCACGTCTGGGCATACCCTGCCAACTTAGGGCGAACAAAGCGAAACCAAAGGGGATGATGGACGGAGCGTTAGAGCAAATTAAACACTCACCACCAGTCAACTGATCTGGGTTTAATCCATCATCATTCTTTAGCTCACTCCACCACCCCAGTTCAGACATGGCCATATGCAAATCAGTCTGACCCTGTGCCTTATGGGAACAGTCCTAGGATGCTTGTTTCCAGTCCAGGGAGGACCTGGCTTGGCAGTTTGGGCTGGACTGTTCCCATTGGGCACAGGGTCAAGACTGATTTGCATATGGCTGGGTTCAAACTGGAATGGCATGGTGAGCAAAAAAACGATGGATTTAGGCCCAGATCTCTGTACTGGGGGGAATGTATGACATTGTTCTGCATTCTGTCCATCAATTGTTGTTTTTGCATTTGTCACCCCGAGTGGGACGGGTATGCCCAGACGTGGGTCCCGTGCTCTCCATGCCACTGGAATCAAGCTATCCTGGCTGAAGAGGGGTGAAACTCCGAAACCGGTCCTAGGATGCTTGTTTCCAGTCCAGGGAGGACCTGGCCTGGTAGTTCGGGCTGCACTGTTCCCATTGGGCACAGGGTCAAGACTGATTTGCATATGGCTGGGTTCAAACTGGAATGGCATGGTGAGCAAAAAACGATGGATTTAGGCCCAGATCTCTGTACTGGGGGGAATGTATGACATTGTTCTGCATTCTGTCCATCAATTGTTGTTTTTGCATTTGTCACCCCGAGTGGGACGGGTATGCCCAGACATGGGTCCCGTGCTCTCCATGCCACTGGAATCAAGCTATCCTGGCTGAAGAGGGGTGAAACTCCGAAACCGGTCCTAGGATGCTTGTTTCCAGTCCAGGGAGGACCTGGCCTGGCAGTTCGGGCTGGACTGTTCCCATTGGGCACAGGGTCAAGACTGATTTGCATATGGCTGGGTTCAAACTGGAATGGCATGGTGAGCAAAAAAACGATGGATTTAGGCCCAGATCTCTGTACTGGGGGGAATGTATGACATTGTTCTGCATTCTGTCCATCAATTGTTGTTTTTGCATTTGTCACCCCGAGTGGGACGGGTATGCCCAGACGTGGGTCCCGTGCTCTCCATGCCACTTGAATCAAGCTATCCTGGCTGAAGAGGGGTGAAACTCCGAAACCGGTCCTAGGATGCTTGTTTCCAGTCCAGGGAGGACCTGGCCTGGTAGTTCGGGCTGGACTGTTCCCATTGGGCACAGGGTCAAGACTGATTTGCATATGGCTGGGTTCAAACTGGAATGGCATGGTGAGCAAAAAACGATGGATTTAGGCCCAGATCTCTGTACTGGGGGAATGTATGACATTGTTCTGCATTCTGTCCATCAATTGTTGTTTTTGCATTTGTCACCCCGAGTGGGACGGGTATGCCCAGACGTGGGTCCCGTGCTCTCCATGCCACTGGAATCAAGCTATCCTGGCTGAAGAGGGGTGAATCTCCGAAACCGGTCCTAGGATGCATGTTTTCAGTCCAGGGAGGACCTGGCCTGGCAGTTCGGGCTGGACTGTTACCATTGGGCACAGGGTCAAGACTGATTTGCATATGGCTGGGTTCAAACTGGAATGGCATGGTGAGCAACAAAACGATGGATTTAGGCCCAGATCTCTGTACTCGGGGGAATGTATGACATTGTTCTGCATTCTGTCCATCAATTGTTGTTTTTGCATTTGTAAATGTAACTCAGGCCTGCCATTGCAGAGCCTGTGTGCAGTCTAGTACTGCTATGTCGACTTGGCAAGTGCACCCCACTTGCCAGGCCTGAACCTTCCCTTTTCTTACATGTTAGTCACCCCTAACATAGGCCCAAGGTGCCCCTGTGGGCAGGGTACAGTGTATGCGAAAGTTAGGACATGCCCTGATGTGTGTGGCATGTCCTGATAGTGAAATACTGCCAATTTCGTTTTTCACTTTTGTAAGGCTATCTGTTCCTATAGGATAGAATGGGGAGTTTGCTTATAACATCTTATAAGCATAACTGCCCCTGGGAACCAGATAGGAAAATAAAGTTTAGTATGCCTGAACTCAGAATGTTAAAATGCATCTTTTAGTGAGGGTGATTTTACATTCGGTGTTTGAAAATACCACTTTAGTAGTAGGTATTTTCTTGCTTAGCCATCCAGTGTGCCTCTGCTAGGATGTGTATTGACTGTCTGGCTTTGGAGTGACAGGGGCTGGGGATGTGCAGTGGCTCCAGAGAGTCTGGATGAGTCCGTGCTAGGCTGATTAGGCCTGGTTCTGCATTTGGAGTGGTGGGAGGAGTAGCACCTGCTTCTGAATAGGGCAGTGCCTGCCTTCCACAATGTTGGCTCCGCCCCCCCTCAGTGTGAGCATTGTCAGGGCTCACACTGACAATGGAGGTTGTTGTGCACTTGCAAAGTGCCCCCCCAGAACTGGTTTGGACTGGGCTCGGAGAGAACAAAGAGATTTACTGTATAAAAGAGGGGCCCAGACCCCAGACTTTAGGTCACTTATGGGAATCAAAAGGAACCTTTGCCAAGGAGAAGAGCTGGAGAAGCTGAGGAGTAATACTGCCCCTGCGCTGTTTGCTGTCGGGGGTTGGCCTGCAGTGGCTACTTGCTGCCAAGGAAAGGAGAAAGGACTGTTTGCTGTTTCCCCTGCTCGAGGAAGATCTCCAAGGGCTTGAAACTGAGCTTGCCTCCTGTTCTGAAGTCTCAGGGACACAAAGACTTTACCACCAGCTCCCCTGAACGCCCTTGCTGGGAGTTCTGACCTGCTAAGAGGTGCCTGCTGTTGTTTTGGACCTCTGGAGGCTGTTTGCCGCTGGGAGCTGGGAAAAGTAACGCATCTTCGAGAAGCGCGACGCATCCGCATCTGTTTCCGACGCATCGGCGGAAAAATCGTCGCAGCGCCTGCCTGCAGCTCCATAAATCGCCGCACGCTGCATCGAGTGCACCGATCTCCGAAGTCCGAGATCACCCCACCGATTCTGACGCTGCTGTGCGGCTGCAAGAAACCATGCATCGTCCCGGAGAGGGGTGAGGGTGGGAAGCAGTCCCCAGTGGAAGGACCAGTGGGTCAGGGGTTGCCAGCTCCGAGGTCAGAGCCCCCCAGAACTGACACTGGTGAGGCCACTTCTGGCCTGGGGGGTCTTTTTGCTCTGTCAGGTGGACAGGAGGCAGGAGACCTGTGCCAGGCAGACTCTTACACAACTCCAGAGGAGTGTGTTTCCCTTGGGGGGTGTTGGTGTACTCCCCCAGAAGTCCGGGGTTAGCCAGGCACAGGTCCAGCCTAAGGGTACAGACCCTGGGTTGGAGGGCCAGGTTCAGGGTGTCCCCCCTGACCTGGAAGAAAGGGGCACTGCTAACAGTACCCCTACCGGGTTGTCTTCTGGGGGCACCGCTCCAGGCAGGAGGGTGCAGGGCCCCAGTAAGGGGTGCAGGAGAGGGCAGCCTCACCCCTGACCTCTGCCCAGTCTAAGGGTACACACCTTAGGCTGGGTTCCCAATTTCAGGAAAGAACCCCTGAACTGGTGGGCGAATTGTGTAGGACACCTGCCACAGGTGCCCTGACAATTCTGGAAGGGGGTACCGCTCCAGGTGGGAGAGTGCAGAGCCCCGAGGAGGACCGGGTGTGGCAAAGCTCACCCTAGTCTCCTATCCAGCCACCGCGTACAGGCCGGGGCTGGTGGGTCAGTGTCAGGATGCCATCCCTGACCTGACAGGAGGGACAGTGGACAAAGGGTTCCAGGCACCTGCAGCTACTGACCCCCACTCTCTAACGCAACAGAGGTTCGAGAGCCCTGAGAGGCCTAAGTCCTGGGTCTCATCACTGACAACGGTCAGTAGCCACTGTGGCTTGCTGTCCTGGTGGACAGAGTGGCTCCTGGGGGGACAGGAGTCACAACCCAGGGGTGGAATAGGCCACACCACTGTGTTGGCCATGTGGGTACTGTCTGCCTGTTGGGACACACCTGTGAGCAAGCTAAGGTTAGGTGCTGCACAGATGGTGTCCACAGGTGAGGAGAAGGGTTCCCCATGGGTTAGCTTAGTGGGCCCTGAGAGTATGGGCAGAGGGATCCAACTGGGTTCAGAAAGGCGTAGAACCAGAACGTGCCCCCCGCTGTTGTGGGCTAGGTCTAGGTTCTATCTCCTGAACCAGGGAAGCACATCAAAGGATTGATTAGTCTACCCTGGCCTTAGGCTGGAAGGGGGTTGTGTTAGACCTGGCTTTTACAGTGGGATGAGTCAGTGCTAGGCTGATTAGGCCTGGTCTGCATTTGGAGTGGTGGGAGGAGTGCACGGATCTCCAAAGTCTGAGATCACCGCACCGATTCCGACGCAAGACCTGCTGTGCGGCTGCAAGAACCCATGCATCGTCCTGGATCATTGCATCACATCAAGGCGCCAAGTCTGTTGCATCGTTGGGGGACGCAGTAAGAAACTGACGCATCACCTCCCCACGCAGTAAGAAACTGACGCATCACCTCCTCTCCGGTAAGGAACCGATGAATCGCCTCCACCGCGCAGCAGTAAGGAACCGACGCATCACCTCCACAAGAGCAAGGAACTGATGCATCACCTTCCCCGAGTGTAAGGAACCGACACATCACCTTCCCTGCAACCCTTTTTGTTTGTGTGCACGACGCATCCAAGGTACTTTGTGTGAAAAGTGTTTCATCTGCAATTTGCTTTGAACTAAACTATTTCTACAATTTGAAAGTCATATTTTTATTATTGTATTGTTGATTTTTGCCGTTTTGGTCTTGTTTGGTTTAGATAAAGATTACTTATTTTTCTAAACTGGTGTGGTGTCCATTTGAAGTGTTTTCACTGTATTACTGTATGTGTTCACAAATGCTTTACACACTACCTCTGAGATAAGCCTGTCTGCTAGTGCCAAGCTACCAAGGGGGTGACCAGGGATTATTTTAGGAGTGTATCCCCCTTACTCTGACTAGAAGCAAGGGTCCCTATTATATATATATATATTCACTGGGGGGAAAAAAAAGGTCACAGGGACGTTATAATTAGGCTCAGATTTTACTCATACAAAACCAGTGATATTTAGCAGTTATAGTTAACTGAGCTATCTATAACTTACACCTCCACAATGCAATGCTTATGACTACACATATTACATCACTCATGACATGGTCAGTGATATCACTGATGACATCATCCACAGACCTTTCTTTTTTTCAGTGAATTTCTAAGGTTTTTTAACTAGTAATCACATTTGCAGAGTGGTGGTGAAAGGGGGCATGGTCTCCGGCGACCACCTGCCCAGCGTGGTCAACTTACTGCCTCGGCCCTCTCCTCCCTGCCCTCAATAGTCCAAGTCTGTGCCCCTGTCTGCCTCCACACTGTGTTTTAATAACAACTAGATTGCTAACATTCTAGATTTATTATAAAAGTGTGGCACACCTGAAGTCATCTTGATGAAATCAAAACTGTAAAACTAAAGCATTTCTTTTAGAAATTATGAAAATTAGGGGGTCTTTTTCCCATAGAAATGGTTAGTACTCTAAAAAACTAAAATGGACACGATTTCTGGGTTCTCAAATAGCGACAAAGCGCTTTTAAATTATTTGCTATGTTTTTTTTATCCAGTTGATCACTTACTTGTTGCACTGAAGGGAAAGAATGTGGCGTAGCGGCCAGAGCTACTGCGTTTGCAACTAGGATCCAGGTTTGAGTTTTGGCATCGGCTCAACAGCCTGGGATTATGGGCAAATCACTTAAATCTCCCCTGGCCTAAAACCAAAATGAATGTGTCCTTGTGTAATGTAACTGATGCTCATGTAAAGAACTGCACTACCTTCAGGTCAAGTCTGCGCTATATAAAACATCATTAAAAAAAAAAGAAATGTAAAAAAATAAACAGTTTTGCACACTTCTTTCATTGGGCTACACTTGGGTGATACTTGGATTACCCTTGAGCTCTTTTTTCTTTGGTATCCTTCTTGGGAGACTTGTTTGTTATGAAGCTCCCTAATTTTCTCATTTACTGCAGTATCCTCAGTAGAAAATACTTTCAGTTTTCCATTTCGAATCCATCAAGATGCCATTCAGATGTGCCACACTTCTGTCATAAATTCAGAACATTAGCACTCTAGTTGCTCATCAGTGGGAAAGTTGCTGATCCACAAGGAGGTACTTGGCATGCTGCAGCTGGTATAGAAAATGCATGTTTCAGTCTGCATGGCAGAATGTTTTCATGAAATTGAAGAGGAAGATATTTGAGAACGCATTTAAAATGTGTCCTAATTTAGTTTTTTACAGCACTAACCATGGAATATGTCATAGCTCTTCCTTCTTATATAAGGGACACTAAAGATTTCATGGCGAAATTAGATGATGTAAGATGGTAGAAGATGTTCTCCTCATTACCATGGACGTGAATTCTTTATACACGATCATTGATCATAACCCTGGCATCAAGTCATGCCAACATTACTTAAAAAAATAGGCAGATTTGTTACCTCAAACACACTAACTGCTGTTAAAGATGACAGGACATTGTCTGTACAACATGTTTATGTTTGATGGTACTATATACAAACAAATCTTGGGCACAGCCATGGGTACTTGTTTTACCCCCGGTTTTGCTAATCTGTTTTTGGAGGCATGGGCGGCGGAAATCCAGAAAGACCTCACAGTGTATCCGATGGAAGGAGAAGTAGTCATGTGGCTATGCTACATGGACGACCTGTTAATCATATGGAGGGGTAGTGAAGCCAGTGCTGTGAGGTTCATAGTCCAACTCAACATGAACAATTACAATCTCAAACTCACATACTCCATGAGCAGGAAATCCATAGAATTCCTAGATGTTCAGATGGACATTCAAGACAACATCATTTGTCCCAAACTACACCGCAAAGTAACAGCAGGAAACAGTCTTCGACATGCTCTTAACAGCCACCCCGAAAATCTTAAATGGAGTATTCCTACGAGGAACTGTTGAGAGCAAGAAGAACATGCAGTACGGATGAGGCATCTCTCACTGAACAGGCCAATATGACTGGTAGGGTAAGGGAATGTGGGTATTCCACGTGGGTTCTTGACAAAGTAGTGAGTAAAGTCATTAGGAGTCAAATATTGAAAGAAAAACATGAGAAAACAGAGAAAGGTTTGGAGGGCAGTTCCACCAGGGTTATTCTCACGTACAATACTAACTGGGAAGGAATCTTTAAAATCCTCAATAAGAATTGGAACATACTGGCAAGTGAACCGGTTATAGGACATAGTATACAAACACGTCCTAGGGTCACTTATAGCAAAGGACACAGCCTGAGGGACATTCTAGTAAAAGGAGACATCACACTTAAACATTCTTTAACTCATAGTCTATAGGGGTTGTTCCCATGTGGACACTGCAAGGCATGTCACAACAGCTACATAAAGAAAACATATGAGACAACCAGAAACACTAAGACAATCACCCAATTCCTTACTTGCAGCTCCACTTTTGTGATTTATGTTCTGGAATGCCCCTGTGACTTAAGATACGTGGGAAGCACTACCCTTATAGTCAAGAAAAGGATACTTGAGTATTTGAGGGCAATAAACAACCGCTGTGTTTGTTGGTGTGTGTTCCACATGACACTGTGGGACATACATTACCCCATAGCTAGACATTTTCAGGAGTATCATTTATCCAACAGTTCTCTCTTGAGATACTTTGCAATACAACGGGTACAGCAGAACCCTAGGGGTGGAAACAGGGTCCTCCAACTGAACTGGAGGGAATCCAGGTATATTCTGATCTGGAGATCAAAAGCCGGGGGGGACACAATTTGGATGAAGAGCTTGGAATACACTTACATGAGAATTAACTTGTAGTTAGGGATTCCAGAAGAATCTATGATTTTATGTACTAAGGTCCATATTTTATGTATATTGTGAATATCCGCATGATTAGAAACATGGTTTTAAGGTTTACAATTACAGACATGGATGTATTGAAATGATTATGGTATGTTCTATTTAGAAATTTTCATTTTAGATGTTTCTAACCTGACATTTGTCTATTTTTATATTATAGGAGGAAAGGAAGCGGCCCACTCTTGGTTGGAGGCGGTGACAGGGGTCCTTAACCTTTTCTTCAGAAATCACATCTCTGTGGAGAAGGGTGCACAGCAGATAAGTCTATTTAAGTTTTCCTTTTGTTATCTTTTGGATTCAGGTTTGAAAGCATTATTTTGTTGTATTTCAATATCACGACATATTTTGAGATGTGGAACTTTAACCTCTTGGTTTATACAGATAACACGTACTTGGAAATATTAACATAGTAGGAGAAAATATATATATATATATATATATATCCAACAAAGAGAGAAGCTCATTAGGGAAAGGCCTCCATGGTGAACCCCGTCTCGTACCTGGAATGCAGCGGGTTGTGCACATAATCAATGTCCTGTTATTCTTTCGCCAAACGCGTTTCGGGCTACATGCCCTTGTTCACTGGCAACAAGCGAGACACACACTGAATGGTTTGAAACACCTGCTTTTATTCAATTCAGCCCCGCCCCAACAGGCTTCCGGGCATTCTGGTCTTTGCAGTGCCCACTATCACTCCGCAGTGGGTATCAGCGTGTGCTCGCAAATATACAAAAATTAAAAACCACAGTGGGCGGCATTGGTTACTGCTGCAAGTCCGTTCTGCCATAAACATAGTCACAGGAGGAGACTTCACCAAGTCTAGTCACCACGTTATCGCGGTTCCAGATCCGCTTGATAGGCGGCGGGCGGATCCCACGGCCGAGGCCAGCCATAAATAAATCCAACAAAGAGAGAAGCTCATTAGGGAAAGGCCTCCATGGTGAACCCCGTCTCGTACCTGGAATGCAGCGGGTTGTGCACATAATCAATGTCCTGTTATTCTTTCGCCAAACGCGTTTCGGGCTACATGCCCTTGTTCACTGGCAACAAGCGAGACACACACTGAATGGTTTGAAACACCTGCTTTTATTCAATTCAGCCCCGCCCCAACAGGCTTCCGGGCATTCTGGTCTTTGCAGTGCCCACTATCACTCCGCAGTGGGTATCAGCGTGTGCTCGCAAATATACAAAAATTAAAAACCACAGTGGGCGGCATTGGTTACTGCTGCAAGTCCGTTCTGCCATAAACATAGTCACAGGAGGAGACTTCACCAAGTCTAGTCACCACGTTATCGCGGTTCCAGATCCGCTTGATAGGCGGCGGGCGGATCCCACGGCCGAGGCCAGCCATAAATAAATCCAACAAAGAGATAAGCTCATTAGGGAAAGGCCTCCATGGTGAACCCCGTCTCGTACCTGGAATGCAGCGGGTTGTGCACATAATCAATGTCCTGTTATTCTTTCGCCAAACGCGTTTCGGGCTACATGCCCTTGTTCACTGGCAACAAGCGAGACACACACTGAATGGTTTGAAACACCTGCTTTTATTCAATTCAGCCCCGCCCCAACAGGCTTCCGGGCATTCTGGTCTTTGCAGTGCTCACTATCACTCCGCAGTGGGTATCAGCGTGTGCTCGCAAATATACAAAAATTAAAAACCACAGTGGGCGGCATTGGTTACTGCTGCAAGTCCGTTCTGCCATAAACATAGTCACAGGAGGAGACTTCACCAAGTCTAGTCACCACGTTATCGCGGTTCCAGATCCGCTTGATAGGCGGCGGGCGGATCCCACGGCCGAGGCCAGCCGTAAATAAATCCAACAAAGAGAGAAGCTCATTAGGGAAAGGCCTCCATGGTGAACCCCGTCTCGTACCTGGAATGCAGCGGGTTGTGCACATAATCAATGTCCTGTTATTCTTTCGCCAAACGCGTTTCGGGCTACATGCCCTTGTTCACTGGCAACAAGCGAGACACACACTGAATGGTTTGAAACACCTGCTTTTATTCAATTCAGCCCCGCCCCAACAGGCTTCCGGGCATTCTGGTCTTTGCAGTGCTCACTATCACTCCGCAGTGGGTATCAGCGTGTGCTCGCAAATATACAAAAATTAAAAACCACAGTGGGCGGCATTGGTTACTGCTGCAAGTCCGTTCTGCCATAAACATAGTCACAGGAGGAGACTTCACCAAGTCTAGTCACCACGTTATCGCGGTTCCAGATCCGCTTGATAGGCGGCGGGCGGATCCCACGGCCGAGGCCAGCCGTAAATAAATCCAACAAAGAGAGAAGCTCATTAGGGAAAGGCCTCCATGGTGAACCCCGTCTCGTACCTGGAATGCAGCGGGTTGTGCACATAATCAATGTCCTGTTATTCTTTCGCCAAACGCGTTTCGGGCTACATGCCCTTGTTCACTGGCAACAAGCGAGACACACACTGAATGGTTTGAAACACCTGCTTTTATTCAATTCAGCCCCGCCCCAACAGGCTTCCGGGCATTCTGGTCTTTGCAGTGCTCACTATCACTCCGCAGTGGGTATCAGCGTGTGCTCGCAAATATACAAAAATTAAAAACCACAGTGGGCGGCATTGGTTACTGCTGCAAGTCCGTTCTGCCATAAACATAGTCACAGGAGGAGACTTCACCAAGTCTAGTCACCACATTATCGCGGTTCCAGATCCGCTTGATAGGCGGCGGGTGGATAAGGAAGATACTCTTCCTTATCCAACATGTCCTCCTCCCACCAGCCTTTCAATAATTCATGATATCTGATGATCGAGGATCTGTATTCATCCCAATTGATTTCTTCATAGCAAGAAGTATCTCTCAGTTGTCTCAATGCTTCTTGATTATATTGCATAATATCCATAATGATCACATTACCACCTTTGTCTGAAGGTTTTATGATTATAGTTTTATCATTTGAGAGAGCATTTAAAGCGTTACGCTGTGATGTAGTCAAATTATCATAGCGTGCTGCATTACTGCGATTTAAATGTTGGTCTCTTAGCTTATTAATCTCCTGTATCATGACACAGTTAAAGGCTTCAATATTATCATAGGGAACATTTGGATTATATATAGATTTTGGTCTCAAGCCTGTACAATATGAGGCATCCGAATTGAACTAATTTGCTCATATGGGATATATCATGGATATGAGATGGTAAAACTATATATCCAGATAAATGTGTGAATTGTGATATTTCCCTGTATTGCCAGGTTGTCCATCCTTTCCTCAATCCTTCTATGAGTATAAGCCCTGACAGTTAATATGTTCTTTCCCCCCTTTTTTTCTTTAATGGTGTTTTCCTCACTCTTTACTCCTTTATATATTAGTTAATAGACTTATGCTATCACAATCAGTTGTGTACCTGTGCCCCCCTCCTCCCCTTTTTTTTGAAAATACATCCCAGAGGTAAATTCATGATGAAATTGGAAATAATTGCTATTATATATCTTTTATTTAAGAATCATGTGTTTAGTATTGGTATCAATATGTTATTGGTTGGGAAGCTTTTTTAGTGTAATGAATTTATAATGTGGTTTTGGAGACCCCTGGATGATGCTCTGCTGCTATAACTGTATAATATTTCCTTGGCTATGATATTTCGCAATTTTTGGGTAATGATTGTATATATTTTGACTTGTTTAGGTCTCATTTTGCAATCGGTATTTTATCAGCCATTGGAGATTGCTAACACAGGGTACATTACCCGTGACAGTCAGTTATTTACTGTAATTGAAATAACATGTTCACTTTACAGATAAACTTAAGCAGAGAGTCGTGATTGCTAATGGGGGTCTTTATATATTTATTTGCACTGTGTCATTCATGAAATATTATGTTTTATAACATGCATTGGAATATTATTAATTCGTCATTACGAACATAATATGGTATGAATTTAAAAGCTTGTTAATTTTGGAATCCATTTTTTGTATTGTTGAAATTTTGAAAACTTTATCATTGCGATTGTATTTTGTAAGATTTCCTCACTTTCTATGAACGCTGACCTGTATTTCTAAGGTTGGTGGAGCGCAGGTCACTAACTTGATGAAGGCTTCGCCGAAACGCGTTGTTCTGTTTGTGACACAATAAATCAAATTATTGTGCCGTCCTGTGGTGTGCCGCTTAAGTTCTTTGGGATTTCCCGAAATTGCTTTCTTTGGATAATTATAGCGGTTGTTGTGACCGCTGCTGGCACCGGTGTCGTCAGGAGGGTGAACGGCTCATCGCAACGGATGCTTTGGAAATATATATACATATATATATACATCTCTCAAGGCTCCTCTGTTCCACATTTTTCAAACAGAAGCCAGCACTCCCGGGGGGTAGTTACAAAAAACTTTATTGCTTCAAGCAACAAACAAACGCGTTTCGGCGTAGCGCCTTCATCGGTGTTGCTGACATTCGCGCCGCAGCAGAATTTAAAAGCCAGTTACATAGTCATTGAAAACGGACTCACAAATCGATTTAGCCCTTTCCATGGGCGCCATCTTAGCCTAGACATTGTTGCATATTGGATTTATCATCAGTCACTTATCTGCCATAAAATATTTACAATACCAACATTATACATATCATTTTGCCGTATATCAGCTTTGACTTGCAACATGTGATATGAAATTATAGGATTATTTTTGACAGAGTGATTTCGCCGTGTATCGGCTTTAAAGACACAATATATTCACTCATGTGTCTACTTCACTAAGCCATCATATATTTTATATGGAGTTCTAATTCTATGACAAATTATCTCTGCTGACATCGTTTTAATTAAACACATTGTACATTTTTAGGCCGTGTATCGGCTTTTTGTTATGACCAACATTCACAGGTGTACTGCCAATTCTTCCCCGGTATTCAAGCCTTTCGGAAATTTAGTTTGGAGATCGATTATATATCGGGACTCTAATCTACACAATTTCTGGATTCTATCACCACCTCGTGTGTTAATGGTCACAGAGTCTAAACCGAAATATTCCACTAAATCCCTATTACTGCCATGCATGGCTGCGAAGTGTCTGGCTACTGGATAGGATTAATCTTTTTTCACAATGGCCCGCATGTGTTCCAAAATGCGGACCTTGACTGGGTGAATGGTGCTGCCTATGTATTTTAGCCCGCAGGGGCACACTAAGCAGTAAACTACATGTGAGGTGTTGCAAGTTATAAATTTTGATATTTTTCTCTGTTTTTTAATATCTGGAATCTTATATCCCAGAACTCTCTTACTTTTACTGCAAGCTTTACATTTTCTGCACGGAAAAAACCCTCTCATGTCTTTGATGGTACCTATTTTCTGTACTTCTTTACTCATATGGCTTTGGACTAGCGTATCTCTTATTGATCTCGCTTTTCTAAAGGTTACCCTTGGGAACCTAGGTATGTCCTGGCTGATGACTGCATCCGTTTTATGGATGTGCCAGTTCTTTCTTAGAATTCTTCTTAATGCATTCGCACCATCTGAGTATGTAGTTATCATCCTAAATTTGCCTTCATTTGTATCTTTCTTAGGATTTTTAACTTCTGATCTTCCATGATTTTCTGTTTGGGAATGGCACTAACCCTATTTAGAGTGCCTTCTAAAAGCTGGGAGTCATATCCTCTTTTGCTAAACCTCATGATACACTCATGGGCTGCTGTTTCAAAATCGCTATTCCTAGAGCTGTTCCTTTTAAGCCTTAATAGCTCACCATACGGAATGCTTTGTATTAGCTTCGGTGGATGATACTCCGAGCATGAAGGGTAGAATTACCCGCAGTAGGCTTTCTATATAGTGCTGTGTTTATTTTGTTATCTGCTATGAATAACCTCAGGTCGAGGTAGCTCACTGCCACTGAGCTAACCTCCCCGGAGAACTTTAAATTCAAGGTGTTGTCATTAAGAATTTTTATTTAAACAGAATAGGAAACAGCAAAACCATACAAACACTGAATAGTGTATGTGACGCACCTCCCTCAATTTAAAGACACTGGTCCTTAATTTTAATTCCTCCTATATTCAATCTAACAATCGAGCATTATACTCTCACAGTGTGCAACACCACTGCCCCTGCCGTTTCAAAGAGGCGGTCAAGACGACCAACATAAACTTAGCCAACTGTAGGTTGCACCACCCAATCCAAATATCCAACAACAAATAATTTTACGAATGTCCGTCCAGTGTTGATAATGTTCAGAAATCTTTATTCTTCATTTTATTTGAAATTAGACACCAAGCAGCCAACGCGTTTCGTTCTGTTACAAGAACTTCGTCAGGGCTGTAAAAACATATTAAAAACATATATATAATATAATATATTGTCTATAAACATATAGCAATATATTGAATATAATATACAAAGACAGAAGACATTATTTAAAATTATTAATCAAAAATCCACTATTCAGAGTCTAAATTTAGTATTTGATGAACATGTGCTAATGACACATACAAAGACTAGCTCATGATTTAACTTGAAATTCAATTGTAATAAAAAGTGATTTGATGTTCATACAAAAAAACACTTAATATCTTCAACATACATGATTTGAGGTAATTTCAATGTTAATACACACGTCATCCAATGGTGAACCACTTTTTTCAATTTGCCATCCATTATTAATAGATACTTACAATAACAGATATTAAAAACACATGGCATCTAATAATAAGCCATACAGTTTATCTTGCATCAGTAGTAAATACTTGCAATAGTAGCCGCAATTAATAAACAAATGGCATCTAATAGTAAGCCAAACATCAATAAAGGACACTTGCCATAATTACCCAGTATCAAAACCAAGCAGTCATTAGATGAGACTTGTAAAAGAGGATAAAGAAGAAGAAGAAAGGAAGGGAAGAAATAGCAAAAGCAGTCAAACACCCCAAAATAAAGCTAGATAATAAAATTATTGAAAGGTAAAAGTAACCCTTTGCACTATTTTTCATGACCGTTACCTAGTAACCTCAGTTTTGAACACAATTCATTCCATGTAAAGAGACAATACACTTACCAGAAGTATTATCATTGTCAATTTCAAACCGAAGAAATATTCATCAGGCTGGTTCAACTAAGAACTACCCAATAAGCGTCACCTTTCTGTTAGTGAGTACAATTGAAAACAATTTGTGGCTTCTATGCCTAAAAAACAAAATATATAATATTGATTGTTTGTAAACCTAATCTATCCACCCAAAAAATACATTCTTATCTCACTAGCATATCCTAATAAGCAATGTAACCTTGAAATTAAAAAACTATAATAATAATGTACTGGCAATTATGTCCCTTCTGTACGTTTTATGCATATCAACAAAGAACACCACCTTACCTATCGTGCTGACTTGCCGGATGACTGTTCAGATCTGGCAGCAATATAGTATTAAATGGCTCTTGTGCCTACAAAAAATTACGGGTGACAATTACTACTCATGTGTGGTACCACTTAATACGGTTAATTCATTGTATCCCTCAGTTCAGACTATTGAGAACAAGTCTAATTGGCGAAGCCACCGAATATAAGGACAACATCCAGACCCCCGACACGTATGATAAAAACATACCAGTCTCAAAATTCCAAAACGGGCGTGCAATTAATTGTAGCGTCATAATATGATTCTTTCGCTATCGCGTTGGACACAACAGTTTACATATAAAACCCTAATGCTAGTGACGGCTATGCCCTCAAGATGAATATACTTCAAAACATATAATGTGCCGAAATACATAACGGGCATGCAATTAATTATAGCGTCATAATATGATTCTTTCGCTATCGCGTTGGACACAACAGTTTACATATAAAACCCTAATGCTAGTGACGGCTATGCCCTCAAGATGAATATACTTCAAGACATATAATGTGCCAAGATACATTCAAGTTTGGCACATATGATGAAAATGCTAGGGTTAAAAGAATTTATCCCCCAAAGATGTGACCAAGCGTATGAATAAATAAGCGCCAGTGAGAACTGTAAGTAGTTAAAACATTTAAGTATCAATCCTTTATATTGATCGACAAATGCAATACCTAAATCAACTTTTGCAACCAATATATATATATATATATATAGGATCCAATTAACAATGTCTCACTTTAAATCTAAACATCTAATAGTTCCCAGACTCACCAGCAACGTGAAGTATCGAGCTGCAAAATATTTGTGTGTTCCAATGCTCAAAGAGGACGCCCGATCTGTCTCCTCTTATTTGAGCACCTGACTAAGTCAAACGACGTTACCGTACGCCATAGCGCGCTAGGGGGGAGTCTTAAAACTACTGGTCTCCTTGAGCGAATCACGCCCCTTCGGACCCCATGGAGGGTAAAAAAAATTAACCAAAGACCACGTCCGTGTGTCACAATGATTTCTTCACGTGAAACTTACGTCAAATCGACATAAACCAGCCACGAGGCTAAATTCATTCAAAACAAGCTCAATCGTTCACTGTCATGTGTGCCCGTAAACCGCACTTCATCTTAAAGAAATATTTTTTATATGCCCAAAATTATTCTATAACTCGAGGTCACTTCGGTTTTTTAGCAATGCCACGTCTCAAAAAAACTGCAAAATTCAAACAAAACGTTTAGAACCATCGTATTAATCAGCCAGAGGCCTCTCATTTCACCAAGAGGGAATTCCTATTTCTTGAAAATACCTGATTCTTACACAGAATATAAAGAAAGGCCCCCAATCAAACAGCATGAAATTAGAAATAGGAGTAAGATTTAAAATAGAGGGTCAAGTCCCAGATTAAACTACACTGGCCCCCTTATTGAGTGTAACACCTCCCCAACTATGTTATTACATGTCATTAGGCAACAATTTCGGTCAATGTAGCTTTCATGTATAACAGAACAGCATAAACTGATCGGGTATATGTTATTACATGTCATTAGGCAACAATTTCGGTCAATGTAGCTTTCATGTATAACAGAACAGCATAAACTGATCGGGTATATGACCTAAACAGTATTTGCATCTCTAACATTACAAATATTTGTACCTCGGAGCAACCCAGAAAAGTCAAGATTACTTACAATCACATAAAATAGTGAAGCTCCTCATCCGTATTATGTCCTATTGTTGTGCTACGTAGACGACATATCCATCCCGCTTCATTACGTCGGAGGGCCAGCTCCCTGTCCCCCCCCTGGTCTTACTGAAATATGATCAATTCCGTGAAACCAAATTTCAGGCCTTGCCCCATGACATTCATTCATATGTGTTGTCATCGGGTATCTAGTGTCTTGATGCCGAATTGCCCGTATATGTTCCCGAATTCTGGTCTTAAGGGCCCGGATTGTACTTCCCACGTATATTATATTGCAGCTACATCCTATCACATAAGTCACATATGTTGTTTTGCATGTGATGGTGTGTCTGATAGTGTAGGTGCGTTGGGTATTGTAACTAAATTCCTTTATTTTGTTTTCCCCAAATTGACAGATGTTGCAATCTGTACAAGTAAAGAAACCGTGTATCTGTGTTGGTAGCCACGTGCCCTCTGTTTTCTTTGATGTAACAAAACTAGGACACAGTAGGTCTCTCAATGTCCTGCCACGTCGGCAAGTAATCTTAGGTTTCAATGAGATTTCTCCCTTAACTGCTGGTACTTCCTGTAGTAATTTCCAATGTTTGGAGAGGATTTTATAAACACCCTGGCTGTATTTGTTATATTTTGTAATAAAATTTATAGAAGATGGTGGCTTGGAGCTACTTTGTGGAGGCCCACTGTTTTGTAAAGCGGCCTCCCTAGGTTTCATCAAGATCCTCCTCTCTGCATTGTCCAAGACTCTAGGTTTGTAACCTCTCTTCTTGAATCTATTTTTGGTGATTTGTAAATTTTCCGTAAATGAATTAGTGTCACTACAGTTCCTGCGCATCCTCACCATTTCTCCATATGGAATGCTATTAATGGTTGCCCTCGGGTGCGCAATTGTGGCGTGTAATGTACTGTTACTCTCTGTTGGCTTGCAATAGAGTTTACTCTGGATTTTATTCGCCTCAGCAAAGAATGTAATATCTAGAAAGTCTATCTGGTCTGCAGCATGCGTCATCGTTAGTGTCACATTGAATGGGTTGTTGTTAAGGAAGGCATAATAGTCCTCCAATTGACCAACAGACCCATTCCACAGGAGAATTATGTCATCGATATACCTCCCCCAAAAAATGATGTTATCTAACCAGGGGGAGGCATATCGACCCCATGCGTGTTCCCTCTCCCACCATCCCATGAACAACCCTGCATACGATGGAGCAAATTTGGCTCCCATCGCAGTACCTTGTAGTTGGTGATGCCACTGGCTTCCATGTAGAAAAATTTTTGGGGACAAAATTAACCCAGTCATTTCAAGAATCATCTCATTGTGTTCGAACCATTCAGCTGACCTGGTTTTTAAAAAGTATCCCAAAGCACGTAGGCCTAGATCTTTTTTGATGCAGGTGTATAAACTAGTTACATCAAATGTAACAAAATGTAGTCCTTCAGTCCATACGACATCCTCAAACTTATTGAGAATATCCTTGCTATCTTGGAAAAAGGCAGGTACATTTTTTACTAACAGCTGTATATGTGAATCCACATACTCAGAAAGACCTCTTGGAGAATCTATCCCCGCAATTATAGGTCGACCCGGGGGGAATGCTCCTCCCTTATGAACTTTGGGGAGTACATAGATACAGGGGTAACTTGGTTTTGTAACCAATAGATATTTAAATTCCTCATCTGTCAACAGGCCTTTTTCTTTCCAGTCCCCCAATTTCATGTTGATATAAATTATTAGGTCTGGCATTGGATTAGATGAAATCGGTTCATAACAGGCCTGATCCGCCAATTGTCTTGTTATTTCTCCCATGTAGTCATCTTTCTTCATAATCACAACGTTTCCGCCTTTATCGGCCTCACGTATCACCAGGTTTTCATTGTTCCTTAATGTCTGTAAAGCATGTTGCTCGGCCTTGGTTAAATTATATATGTCCTCATCTCTTTGTTGGTCACCATTTAGTAGCTTATGAAGGTCCTCAGTTACACGTGTTTTAAAGAGATCAATATTAGGATGCGAGACCTGTGGTACAAATTTAGATTGTGTTCTCAACCCACTATCTATATCAATCTTAGGATAAACCCCTAATTCCATATTTAATTCCTCCATAGTAATGGTGGTTTCTTCGTTCAATGACAACAACAAGTGTATACCCTCAACATCTCCTACAGTATAATTAGAGGATACACATCTTGAAACAGACTTATTACATTTTGGATTGGTATGGAAAAAATGCTTTAATTTCAAAACACGTGTGAATTTATACAAATCAACAATAACATCAATGATTTTACATGCCTGCGTTGGACAAAAACCAAGACCCTTTTGCAATACTGTACATTCTTCTGTTGTAAGGCAATGGTCCGAAAGATTAATGATTGACAAATTACATGTATTAGGCACCAGTGTGTTCAAACCAACTAAATCTGTCTCAACTGAAGTGACATCACTTATTTCCTCTTGGATGACCGTAGGTCTACTGTCAACTTTGGCAATTAAGAATTTTTATGTATTCTTGAGCAGATGTTGCATCGCCTTTCCAAATTAAAAACAGATCATCTATATATCTGTACCAAGCTATAATTTCTCCTTGACATTTCTCTCCTTGGTATGCCCAGGGCACCCGCTCCTCCCACCAGCCCACGAATAAATTTGCGTAGCTGGGGGCGAAGCAACTGCCCATGGCAGTCCCGGAGATTTGTTTGTAATAGTCATCCTTAAAGAGAAAAATATTATTTGTTAGACAAAATTCGGTGAATTCTAACAACATAAGATTGTGCTCGGCAAATTTTAATGGACGTTGATTTAAATAAAACTGTACAGCTTTAAGTCCATTGGAATGTTCTATACAGGTGTATAGGCTGGTAATGTCAAATACCATAAGTTGATACGATGGATCCCATCTTATTTTGGCAATCTGCTTGAGAAAGTCGTTGGTATCTTTCACATATGAAGTTAATTGCGATACCCATGGAAATAAAAAATAGTCTATGAACATAGACAAATGCTCAGTCAGGCTTCCTTGTGAGAAAATGATAGGTCTTCCAGGAGGACACTGGCTATTTTTATGCAGTTTCGGAATATGGTAGAAAGTCGGGGCAATGGGATTTAAGTTACGTAGAAATAAATATTCATCAGTCCCCAACATTGTCTTATCATACCATTTCTTGATAAGAGAATGATAATCCGTGATCGTTTGATTATATTTCTCTTTAGACGATTTTTCATAATTGCTTTGATCTGAAAGTTGTTTTAAAGCTTCACTGCAATATTGTTCCTTTGTGAGGAGCACAACATTGCCACCTTTGTCGGATGGCTTGCAGACCAATGTAGTATCCATTTGTAGTGTTTTCAAAGCTTCTCTTTGCTCCTTTGTGATGTTATTCCTCTTTGCCATTGGAAATCCTTTTCTTCTGAGCTTTAATAAATCATTATTTACTGCCTCTGAGAAAACGTCAATGGCATCTAAGGGCATCTGTGGAACAAACTGTGATACCGGTTTGAAAGGGCTTTCAATCGTTTGTTGTTCAATGCCAAGTTGTTTGGACCTTTTTGCGACATCTGCAACATTAATTTGATTATCTTCCATACGTAAACTTTCTAGCAATTCTAGTGCTTCCAGATCCTTGACCTGTAGAATGTCACTTTCATCTGGAGATTGTCTAACGTTTTTTATTTTACATGTTGGTTTTGTTTTGAAAAATTTGTGTAGTTTTAATTTGAGTAAATTTGAAGAGATCAATCCTCGTTTGCGTGTATTCCATAGAATTGTTAGGACAAAAAGTGAGTCCAAGCTTCAGAACTTCCTCCTCTGTGGTTGTGAGGACCCTTGGTGTGAGATTAACCACAGTCAAATTTTCTGTTTCTATTACCACCTCTTGCCGCGCCTGCTGCGCGTTGTTCGCGAGGAAGTTGTTCCTTTTCTTATACCTTCCGCCCCTTCGCGTTTTTCTGTGGTGTTTTCGGGTGGTTTGCTCTTTCCACCTCTCAGCCATGTCTGGCGTATAAGTTGGAACTCCTCGTGAAAAGGTGTCTTTCTTCCTTTATTGACTGAGGAACTCATGTTTTCATCACCTGATTGTTCACTTTCTGTCACTTCTGACTCCGATGTGTCTACTCTTTCTACTATCGCTTTGACTTCAAAGACAGTTCTTTTCTAGGTCCGTCGAACTTTTTTGCAAAGGTTAATACCCTGCCTTGCAGATAGTCCCTTTCGTCCCTTTCAAATTTCTCTTGTTTTCGTTATTTAATTTTTATTTCATACATCAGTCGTTTTTTCATTTGCTCTCTCATTTCCTCCAGTTTGGATTTATCTTCCTTTTTCCAAATCTTCCTCAAGTTCCTGAATTTCTTTAAGTGCTTTGTCTCGATCGCTCCATGCGAATTTGACCAAAATAGTCAACATTCCCTTGCTTGACTGAGCTGTATATTCCGCCCACTCCTCCAAGAGGAGAGGGTCGGGATTTTCATAAGCAGGCACCGTGTAGATGCGCAACCCTCATGGCACCCTGTCCACATCGATGTAATTCTGGAGGGAGGTTGCCTCCCACCATTTGCGCAACTCCCTCTCGTATATCCTTTCCAGTTTAGTGAATTTCATATTCAAATTGTTGGTCATTTTGGTGGTACTAGCAGAGCTCGATTGTGCAGCTCCTGAGTGTTTTTTAAAAATGTCCTTAGCTGCTTCGCGCTGTGCCGATTCACAGAACATCCTCTTGTAGTTCTGTGAAATTGGTTTTGAAGATGTATATTTACTGTAAGTTCCCCCTCGTTTTGCCGCTTCCGCACAGATCAAGCAGTTAGCATATTAAAAAACTGCTTACCGGCATACGGACGATGAATCCCTGTTCCTCGTTTGGGTCGCAGGGTATCCCTTCCAAAAACCCGTAAATTCTTACATGCTGCGGCGGTGCCTCCTTTCAAATATTTCTGCTCCACTGCCCTTTATACCAGAAAGCACTCACAAACGGGTGCCCGCGTCGCGGAGGTGCACCGCGATTCACATCAAGGCTCCTCTGTTCCACATTTTTCAAACAGAAGCCAGCACTTCAAGCAACAAACAAACGAGTTTCGGCGTAGCGCCTTCATCGGTGTTACTGACATTCGCGCCGCAGCAGAATTTAAAAGCCAGTTACATAGTCATTGAAAACGGACTCACAAATCGATTTAGCCCTTAGCCTAGTCATTGTTGCATATTTCATTTATCATCAGTCACTTATCTGCCATAAAATATTTACAATACCAACATTATACATATCATTTTGCCGTATATCAGCTTTGACTTGCAACATGTGATATGAAATTATAGGATTATTTGACTCTTTTATGGCAGATAAGTGACTGATGATAAATGCAATATGCAACAATGACTAGGCTAAGATGGCGCCCATGGAAAGGGCTAAATCGATTTGTGAGTCCGTTTTCAATGACTATGTAACTGGCTTTTAAATTCTGCTGTGGCACGAATGTCAGTAACACCGATGAAGGCGCAACGCCGAAACGCATTTGTTGCTTGAAGCAATAAAGTTTTCTGTAACTATCCCCCGGGAGTGCTGGCTACTGTTTGAAAAATGTGGAACAGAGGAGCCTTGATGTGAATCGCGGTGCACCTCCGCGACGCCGGCACCCGTTTGTGAGTGCTTCCTGGTATAAAGTGCAGTGGAGCAGAAATATATATATATATATATAACCACTTGGTGCTAAAAATGCCACAATCTTACAGTTGAAACAGGTTGCAAATTTCCTTACTGATTCCAAAGTATGTTGATTAGGACATTTTTAATTATGGCATACCCTTTTTTCTCACCCTCTCCTTTTCCCTTTTCCAACAGCCACTTGGCATGTACACTACAGTTTGCACAAGAGTACATCTTAACGCCATTATCATAACAAGGGATGTACTGTTAAGCCACTCGGCATGTATTTGTTACAAATGTACATTTTGTTTTACATGAATGTGCATAGTCACCATATATGCACAATTTACCTTACCTTACCGGCATTTGGAGGTTCTAAGATGGCCGCTGTGTTTGTTGGTGTGTGATCCACAGGACACTGTGGGACATGGTTGACACCAGATAGTACATGTTGTGGGAGAGCGGTTAACCATTTAGTTAAATACCACATAGTTTTCATTACAAACGCATACGATGCAAATTATTTGTCACTTAGACACTTTATTGGCACAAACTGTGTATGAATTAACAAACTGTAAGAAGTCTGCCACAGAAGTTTGAAAACTACATTCACTACTGTTTTAGTCCATTTTCTATGTTTTGAACTTTCCATGTAAACGTGTTATTTACATTGACACAGTGTGTGATCAAGACTTTTCGCAGTCGAAACGCATAACTGAAATAAATTACAACTGCCAAGCATATTCCCCCTGAGTATGCGCTTTACTTTGGTTTTGAAAATTATCATTGAGTCTGGCGTGCTCCGCCAGCACAACGCACCACCTACCCACGGGCCCGGAGATCGAAGGAGCTCATTGTTGAAAAAGAGATGGATGGATGTATATATATATATATATATATATATATATATATATATATATATATATTTGATCTACTGGCGGTCGCCAGTAGATAGTTATAGTTAGGACCTATTTTCCATAGGAAATCCGCGACATTCTATTTGAAATAACTCTTGCGCTGGTTGACGAACCTTCGCGAAAGCTTCCAACTTGTTGGGGCGCTCTGCTCCGCTCCTACCCTGAAAGTCTCGGGTTGATTGGTCAAGCGGGGGCCGAGAAAAAAGGGGGGTCCCAAAACGCGTTATCCCCATTCATTTTTCCATAGGATCCTTTCATCGCAGCTACAGCCCGAACTGCTGAACGGAATTACACCAAATTTGGCAAAGAGGTAGCCCTTGGTTCAGTGTGGTGCCTTTTGCTTAAATGGTGTAAATCCATTCAGTAGTTCCTGAGAAAATCAAAAGTAAAGTCACATATATATCTATGGCCGAGTAGGGTCCGCGTATCCTGAGCGCACCCTGCGCGCACCATCCCGATCACGAGCTGCATGCTAATTGGCTGTCAAGTGGCTGTCAACACTCCAAATCAGGAAGTGTTGGCAGCCATTTTGTCCCTCGGTAGAACCGAGGGACAGAAACAAGTGCGCAAAGCGCAAAAAGGGGGTAGGGTACAAACACCCTGACCCCTAGGTCTGCTCAGGGGGTCCCACAAGGACCCACTGGGAAGAAAAAGCATTTTTATTTTATTTTTTTTTAAATCGGCGGGATGCGCTTAGGGTGCGCGGATCCCGCCGATTTAAAAAAAACTATGAAAGCGCTTCAATGCTATTTTGCCCCCGGGTGGCCCAAGTCCCGGGGGCATGCGGGAGGTGGGTTTATATTTTATGTGGGGGCCTCTAAGGCCCCAAGCCCCGGGGACCGCCACCCCCGGGGCTTTAAATGCAAAATGGTGCGGGAGGGCTCTCCGCCCTCCCGCAGCCCCGGAGTCCGCCACTCCCCGGGGCTTCTGTTTTTAAATATTACTTAACCTGTGTGGGGGGCTCGACACCCCCACACGCCCGAGACCGCAACCTCCCGGGGCACTAATAAAAGAAATGTAGGGGTCCGTTTCGGACCCCGACCCCCGGGGACCACCACCTCCCCGGGGTTTGTACATGTTGGGAGGGGGGCCGCGCGGCCCCCCTCCTGGAACCCTTGATGGCCCTGGGGACCACCACCCCCCAGGGCCGGCTCCTGCAGTGTCTCGGGGTGGCTACCCCGGGACACTGTGATTTGCTATGGCAGGACGGGAGCCTCGGGGCTCCTGCCCTGTCATAGCAAACTTGGTTTGGATTTTGAAAGTGAGAGCAGGAAACCTGCTCTCTTTCAAAATCCAAACCAGAATGCTTTTCCACACGGGGACCTGCATGTTAGCAGTTCCCCATGTGGAAAAGCAATGCCGGCTCCCGAAGGACGCTGGGAGCCGGCTGGGACTGTGGGGGCATTGGGGCTCCCCCCACGGTCCCCAATGTTGTATATAGGCCCCGGGGGATGGGGTCCCCGGGGAGAATAAAAATTAGTGCAAGGTGCACATTTTTTTTTTACGGCAAAATTAGGAGTCGCGCATCCAGCGCGGCGCTCAGAGCGGCCCCTGGTGTGCACGCATTGGATGCTTGACCCCTAGCGCGTTTGGTACACGATTCCAACGCGTTGGGTGCGCGAATCCAAATAAAAATTGCACGACCCCTGTCGCATTTGGTACACGATTCCAACGCGTTGGGTGCGCGAATCCAAGCAAAACAAAGGTAAACATTTTTTAGATATAAATGAAGTTTAGGTGTTTAGGTCTTGGGTGGCTCTAAAAAGAGCCGTTCTGTTTTTTGGGATATTTTGGTACCTACAAGTAAGTACCGATGCAGAGTCTAAAGTTGTTGAGGAAGACTCTGTTACCCTCATCTGTAAAATGAACACCATCTCTCCTATAGATGCTGTCCATATTAAAACGCAGATTGTTGTTGTAAATGGACCCCATTCTATAATCTCTGAGATAAGCAGAAACAGCTTTATTGACATGTTTCCTAGCTTTCTCAATCTGTGGACAAAATTGATTGGACCAGTTCCATTTCTGTCTTTGACATATATTAGAATAGACAAAGGCAGTTTGGGGAAAAAGTGACATCAATTCTCCAAAGGTGTCCTTCATAAGCATTTCCAGACCTACCCCAGTCAAAGTGCCTAGGTCATTGCCACCACAGTGCACAATTATGAGGTCAGGGTGTTGGAGATGCAAGAAGCATTTAACCAATGGCATCAATTGGTGCCACTTTAATCCTCTCTGTCCAATCCATTTAATGTCTACATTTGGCAAACCTAGGTGTTTGTCAATGCCACTGTTTTCTGCATACCTTTGGCTCCAGAAAATATAGCTGTGTCCCACAATCCACACTCTAAACATCTTGAAAGGAGGTCTGGATGCACTCAGAAGGTGTCTGTATGTGAAATGGCAGTTTCACTACTAAAGTTTTTCTAAAATGGTGGATAAGATGCAGTTTTTAAACAAACAAATGATTGGCTGTTTGAGTACATTATAGTTTGAAAAGTAGGGTGCATGTTTCTGTGTTTCAAGAGCACGTTTCTTATTGGTTAATGAAAACTGTTTGAAAGGAACATTAGATAGGATAAGCTGATATTTTGAAAAGTCAAGTGCTTTGAAACCTGTTATGTTGTCAAGTTTTAGTAGTATTAGAAGCCAGTCAGTGCTTATGCATTACCAAAATAAGTCAGGCTTTCACACTAGAGTGTTGTTCTGAAATGCGTAGAATGTGTGCAGTCATGTTTGCCCTTCCAGAGTAGTGAATCTTTTTGGTAAAGTCCAAGGAATAGTGTTGCTTGTCTACAATCACACTATGAGTCTGTGTGCATTTTGGAAATCATTGTGAGAGAAGCATTTGGGAACTTCATGTCTTTGCAAACAGATAACTGCTTTAAAACCGGTCATGTTGTCAAGTTTTCATAGTATTAGAAGCCAGTCGTTGTGTCATAGGGATTCTGCACACACAGAGCTATGCACAGGATAATAGAACCTCGGAATATAGTGGTGAGCCAACCATAACCCTTAGCACCTAAAACCCCAACCCAACTAGCCTTAGCGTCCCATTAGCACCAATGTACCAATGATTAGACAACCCAGAACACGGTATCTCTCTCTCAGGACTCACAGAAACAAGAACACTCTTTCGTCACTCACTCGTACCTGTCCACAACATGCGTAAGAAGAGACACTGTATAGGTTAAAATGTTTATTTCAACTTACGTGCTCTAAGATACAGTACACGTGTCAGTACTACTAGCATAATACATATGAATAATATAATCAGCATAGTTACAACTCCATAGAATACGAACGGGGAAAGCATCTCATAAAGCAGTGGATATATGTCTAACTAACATTACCACCCTCCCCGTGCTGGAAGCCAGTTTATTATGAAAATAGAAGACCTCTGGGCTTTGACTAGCGAACCCCCATACCTCAGTCTCTAGATGCAAAACTACATCAGCAGACAATCACAGCTCTTCTCTCTGGAAAGGTCGTCTCCAAGTGTGTCTAGAGCGGACCAACCGCAATATTAAAAGCACACTAAGTTTTCCATGGCAGCTGTACCTAGTGTTATGTCTAGGTGTGAGGGACTGGCCAAATCAGCAAGACAAGGAAACGTTGTTATTCGACCTTGTACATGTTGTGCAGTCTGAGCCCAAAGTGAACAGGAGAAAAGGTGAAAGATAGAAAATGCAGACGGTGCAAGAAGAACTTGGCAAGAGCAGAGGTCGATAGAACAATGGCCCAGAGTAACGTGTGCAAAGGAAAGAATTATGGCAGCCAGGCCCAAGACAACTTAGCGAAGCAGGCCACAAACCACAAGACACCCTCCCCTGGACAGTCCATCGGCCAAGACAAAGGACTAAGACAGAGATCAAATGGGCCGAGCAGAACAAAAATGTCCTTAGGCTATGCAGTCCCAATGAGAGAGAGGGACAAAAAACAAAAGTGTCCAAGGACAAATGAGAGCCAGCAAGGCAGGTCTTTCAATCCAGGAGCGTGTAAGAGCAGAAAAACGCTATAGCATCCAGGAGGACATCATTGGAAGTGTCTGAAAACATAGACGCCATCCAGTCCATCAGATCAAACGAGCAGGAATGTTCCTCAGAGGACGGAGCATCCAAAAGCAATGCGGGACAGCTTGCGTGATATTCAAGATAGCTCTGTTGTAGGAGATCCTGAGCAGCTGCCCAGATATCCCATTCTGCCAAAATCCCAAGTGCAGCCGCACGCGTCATACAGCCAGTAACGGAACAGTCCTGTTCGTGGGCCTCTAAGGGACCCACCAACCGAACAAAATCCGGAACAGACAACGACGAATTGGAGAGGCAATAATCCATGGTCCAGGTGAAAGGACAGCGGATGCAAGACATCACAGGTTGCACGCAAGTGAAATACGCAAAGCGAAATGAAAGGGTATATGACACACTGATGGTCGCCAATGGCAGAACACCGAAACTGTCCAGGAGTCGCTCACGGAGCAGCTGGAGGCGTTCGGGATCGAAAAGGGCCCATCGGGGAGCAGCCATTGCGCAGAAAACAGACCAACAGCAAGACACCAGCCGCCAAGGCGAGGATCAAGGGAATCCACCAAAGACGCTGGAGAAAATAGAATGAATGAACGCTGGTATCACACCGAAAATAGTTTGGAAGGTGGACACCAGGCCGGACCCCACAACTTTAAAAAGTGCACCAGACCCTCAGTGTTTGATGAGTTAAAAATACGATGAATCAACTCCCCAAAATGTTGGGGGAGGTCAGTGTTCAAAAGGGCCTGTATTTCACTGTGGGTACTCGCCACCTGGAGAATGAATGTCTCCCGGGCAGATGTGAGCATAACCTCCTCATTCAATAATAGGGCCTTTATTCTGCTCAACTTATTGAAATCTGCCTCCATGGTTGGAATGGAAGGCCAAATAGAATTATCAACGATGTCGTGAGTGGGAGGAAAAAGCACATTCTTGCAGCAGACAACTCTGTGCGAAACCGTGACAATATACGGAATGCCGGCTTGTAAGCCACAACAGTCTTCGTTATTTAAAAGCAAATAGCTACCATTAGTAAGCAAAGTAAAGGTGGGAGAAATAGTAGGAGCAGGAATACCTTTTAGCACACATGCAAGATTTGGAACGGAAACGCTACAAGCTCCGTGCAGCTTAATGTGTTTACAATTAAGTGAATGACCTACAGTTGAATCACAAGACTCCCCGTGAGAAAAACTTCCTTGCCGTCTCTAAGGCATTTATACATGAAAGGCAAGGACCAGAGTTCATGCAGGAAGGCACTTCCCAAAGGCTGGAAACGGCCCACAGGATAATGCTTCATGCATGAGCTAAATTCAAACAAGGAAAAAGGTAAAGCGATAACCCCATGAACTAACCACACAGCAGAATCTAGTTCCGCTACAGAGAATGGTAAAGGATCCATTTTTTCAATATGTAACAAAGTGTACGATGCATCTTTCATGGACATGAACTGCTGTTTTTCAGTCAAATTAAAAGGCAGAAATAGGGCGGTGGTGTTCAAGAAATTCCAAGGAACTTTACCTAACTTAAGGGTTTGCAAAGTCCACGCAAACTGCATTACTGAACGCAATTGATTCTGACCATGGTACAATATAGATACATCATCTTGTACAATATCGACTACAGAGGACACAATATTCTCTAATGTGTAAATGCGGGAAGACAGGGTATTTATACTATTGTCAACAACAGCAAGCACCTTTTCCAAATTTGCTTGGTCTATTTCCCGAAGACGGGATGCAGCTTCCATTTGTGATAGCTTCCAGAGTTCATTATATGCTTCATAAATGAACCTCTTCGGTCGTGGACCACGAGGTCCCAAAACAAAGTCAGACAGATCAATGTTGCCTGAAAGGAGGGATAAATGCTGTTTTACAGAGTCTAGGGACGAATGCTGCAACCACTGTTTGCATAGTTTACCAACAGAATATGTGGTGACAGTACGGGAATCAGAAAACCTCGGATCAGGCCTGTCCTGTGTATATCCAGGAACTGAGCCGTGAAAACGCAGTTGGCAGGCATTAGACGATATGGGCCATACCAACCAGGGTGACTGTACAAGTGTAGAAACATTGAATGAATTGTCCTGAAACATGGCCTGCAAAGTTGCAAGGGACATATCAAAACGCAAACTATCATTGGGAGGGATGGTAGGGAAGGCACGTTTAATTGTTTAGTAGTAGCCAAACCCCAACATGTAGTCTGATAGATGGAAACGTTCAGAAACATAATTTGTGCTGGGATAAGGCAAGCCCGGTGCAAAGCCTCTGTGCCCTGCACCTGCCATGGCTTTGAGCCCCAGATTGATTTCAAATCTACAGTGTCCTTCCAGTACTCATAACCACCCACAGCCAAGGCTTTCAAAAAGGAACCAGAATAAAGTAATTTTGTGTGGGTCAACATGATTTTCTGAGTTGCTGGGGCATTCAGTTTAAAATAATAGGACCTAGGGTTTGATCGATTGAAATCAGTGAAATAGGTAAATTTATTTCTAAGGGTCTGGGAGCTACCTGGTTTGGGGTTTGGGCAATGTTCCCATTGGGTATAGGTAACAGGGCTACGTAGTGCACTCGGTTTATGGAGAAAATGGTTGCCCCATTGCTGGTAGCAGTACAAATCGGCATAATTTGCAGAATTCATATACAAATCCTCGGCATTAAAAGAAGCATAATATTTTAAATCAGCAAATAATGCTTCAACGGCATGCACATCCCAATCGTCAGAATGAATATTACTTTGTACTACATCACCCATGGAAACTCGAAGGACATTTGGTACATTAATAATTTCTGTCGGACCATGAATTTGAAAGTTTACCGCATCCCATACGATGCCATCAGCAACTGGAAACGCTGAAATGTTTACAAATGTGTGGTCACGCTTCATGATGTGAGAGGACGAATGTGGAGCCAAAGTTCCAGTAACACTGTTCACAGCAGAGCATTCAGGTAAATAGTGACCATTGATAAGTAGAAAAAACACTGTGACAAAGCCAATGGACATGAACAAAAAAATCAGGAAAAGCACCAACCAGAGATATGTCCAGGGTGGAACCAAAAAATTGTCTCTAAACCAGGATACAAAAAGACTGAACTTGGACGGGACATTTGAAGAGGTGGAATCCGAGTCAAAGGAAAAACGTGTCGGGCTCAGTGGCGTTGTTGGTTGGTGTGCCACCGACTCTGTTGCGGGATAGGTATACTCGTCCTCATCGATGCAGGGGGATGCAGGGGGTTCGAATATATTTTCAGGCAAATCAACCATCTCCATGGTAACACCAGTGACCGTTCGGGCAGGAGTGCCTCGAACACATGTCCGATAAATGGCAGGACAAGAGACCGCCGGTGTAACACTATTCAGGATCGGCCAGATGTTGTAGCTTGACATTTTCCACTGAGATGTATCTGTTCTCCTTGCGACCAGGAAGCGGTGGTAAGATTACTGTACGTGTTCCCTTCAAGCCCAGAACTGGAACCGGTGCTCGAAAAGAGGGGCCGAATTCTTTTTTGTTCTCCACCTTCTCTCGAACCAGTTCGCCGATCTTCGGAAGCCAGCCGGCAACCGGAATCTGCAGAGCAGGGTCTGTGGCTGAAGGCAAATGTGCAAGTGCAAGTTTGTCTCGGGCTTCTTGTAAGTCCTGTAACATAGCAGAATGATTATCTACATCAAACTTGGCGGATTGCGCCGCCATGTCTAGACCATCAAGGTCAGGCACAAACATTCGTATGCCGAAAAGCATTTCGTATGGGGTCCACCCACCCAGAGGTCTTCTAGGGAGATTATTAAGTGCACGGTGTACGGTATACAAGTGGGCCAGCCAGTACCTATAACTCTAGCTGTCAAGGATTGCTTTAAGTCACGGTTCATTCGTTCAATGATAGAATTGCCCTCAGGCCTATACAGAGACGAAAATTTCACCCGCACCCCCAATGAACCCATTGCGTCCTTGTAAGCCTTAGAGGCAAACGCCGGACCTTGGTCGGAATGGAAGGTGCCGCATGCGAAAATTCCCACAGACACGCAAATCCCTGATGACATTTCGAGCGTCAGCACTCCATTGTGGCCAGCCCAGATGAACCGTGTGCACGAGTCCACTGCCACTAAGATATATTTATAGGCAGTGTCTGAAGAAAATGGACCGCAGTGATCCAGGTAAACACACCCAAAGGGTCTGTTAGAAATGCCTAGCGAGGTCTGAGGTGGTCGTGTAACCATGGAAGGCTTGATCTGTTGACAAACATCACAGGAAAGCACATAAGTACGGGTGTCTTTATATAAACCACGCCACCAGTAACGCTGCTGTAAGATGGAAACTGTCGCAGACACACCAGCATGAGCCGAAGCCATGCCTTCGTGCGCCGCCGTTATCAAGGAAAACCTGCGGTCCACGTTGGGGATCAGCCGATCCCCAACACCAGGTATTGTTACATAAGGAGCCTGTTCGGGACCTAACTGATAAGAATATTTGGAAGGGAAACCCCTAGGGTAATTAACGCCTTCCTTTGTCGCAGCAATAGCTGCCAATATATCGGTGTCTATTTTAGACATGGATCTAGTAACTGCTGCTACTGAACACGTGACTACTGCTGATTTGGCAGCTTCATCTGCCAAACTGTTACCAACCGCGTGTGCGCCCACCCGCTGATGGCCTAGGGTGTGTACCACCTGTGTGAGCGGCAGACGTTTTTGTAATTCTGCCATCGAACCCAAAGCGTTTTATGCTCGATTGTGTTGCCTTTAGCGTCTCTATAGTCGTTTTGCGACCAAAAGAACAGATTGTCATTATATGATTGAACACAGTAGTAAGAGTCGCACACAATTAGAGTGGTCACATCAGGATTAACCAACTCAAGTGCAAGCACCAAAGCGCGCAGTTCGGCCAATTGTGCGGTACTATCCCAGAGTGTCTGAGTGTGCACTACAGAGGATTTGAACTCTCCGTTCACAAAGGTACCTGCGACAATAGCACATGCGGCTGAATAAGCATGCTTGGACCCTGTGGCCGGTTGTGCCGAACCATCAGTGTAGATCACACAATCGTAATCCTCAAGCGGCAGTAAAGACAAAGGAGGAGGATGAACGAATTCATACTGTAAAAACTCCTGAGTCTGAAGAGAAGAATCGAAAATGAAAGTGACATCCGGAGACATCGAAGATGTTGCCCATTGAATCCAACGGGGGTGCAAAGCTTTAGAGTTCGGTACACTCGCTTCGGTTACTGCCTCTAAGGCAGGATATGGTGTTACCACCAGTATGCGTTTTCCCTGTGCCAGTGCGCGCTCTTTTAGAATCGCTATTTGCACTGCTGTTAGAACTTTTTCTACAGAGGAAAACCGCATTTCCGCGGAAGTGTACAGATGTGACTTGTATGCGATGGGTACTGTATCACCTTCGTTAAAGGTTAAGTACGTGAAACCCACTGCCCCTGGTATGATTCTAATCACCGAGTTTGTGTGGTTATCACGCGTCAAAAGAAATTTTGACTCAAGAAGGTCAGTCTGTAAAGACTGTAGAATGGAGGTATGCTCCGGAAGCCAACAAGACTTCGAAAAAGTAGGTTGTATCAAGGCATACAGTGGCTTGATACGCTGGGCATATTCGGGAATGTATGTACGCCCGAAGTTCAAAAAACCCAGCAAGGACTGAAGCTTCTTCAGATTAGTAGGAGGGCACAGAAGTGCACATTTCTCTAGGAAATGGGGGCTAAGCCCTTACCTTCATTGTTGAGCTCATAGCCCAAGAACAAAACGGTAAATTCAGCAATGTGAGATTTAGCAAAGTTAATTTTGTAACCTTGAACCGCAAATTCAAGAATAATGCGGTCTACTCGGGTCAGATGCGGAAACAATTCGTCATCTGTCAGATAAATGTCATCTACGTACGAACATGCGTCTGGATCTATGCCGTCTAATAAAGAGACAACACGAGCGGCGAATACACCTGGACTATTTTTGTAGCCCATAGGAAGACGCCTGAATTTGAACATTTTACCACCGGAAGTAAAAGCACACCATTGGCCACTCTCCGGGGCTAAGTTGTGCGTGTAGAATCCATTTGAAAGGTCAAGTGTCGTTTTATATTTTTTACGAACAAGACTGTCTACAAGCGCAGAACTATGGGTATTTTGCACCGCAAAGGTCCGACAATGAGAGTTCAAATGCCGGTAATCCAACACTAAGCGGTACGATCCATCGGGTTTAGAAACCGCGAAAAGGGATTGTTCATAGGTGATACGCAGGTTTCGATTACTCCCTGATATTCCAACTGAGTCAGAATTTCGGAAACGGGGCCTTTGGCTTCACGTTTTATGGGATATTGGGGTTGGGGTTGCGGTAGTGACCGCAAAGGTATTTCATGGGGGGGAGATTCTTCGTCCCAACCCACGTGGTTGCGGTATAACGCAGGAGCCAGGGACACAGCCCACTCAGCTGCCAGAGCCTCCGCTTTGTCCTTTGGGACATGTCGAGAAAAGCTCGGAAGGATTGCCTCCTCCCCTGTACGTGCAGCTAGAACGAATGGGGGTGGCCAATCCACCTCCGCTAATAAAATGTCATATGAAGAGGTTAGATTTTCCCAAAAATCCCTTTAATAATTCGCTGTATATCACCTTCAATTTGAATGACATATTAAAAAGTCTATCAGGGGGTGCCACTCTGGTGTCAGCTGTCTCGACAGTAATGAATGTTTCAGTTGCTGTCGCCTCCATATGAGGACGTAGCGCCTCCCACACTATGGTAACTTCTGCGGCGCTGTCTAGGAGGGTTACTGCCCACGTCCAATTCAGGAGCCTCATTCTCACCGTCTGTGGCATATTTCGCTGTTACAGCGGCAACTTTCTTCTTCTGAAATTGTGGTCGAAAACGTTGAAAGTCTTCTGCTTTTCCTCTGACTTGTCGAGGTTGGTCTCGTCCCTGGGGAGCCTCTCGGTCCCTCCCTCTATCCTGGCGGTCTCCTCCACCGGCCTGTGATGAAGTCTGTGCCTGTGAAGAACGAGGAGAACGCGCATCAGGGATCTGAAACCTATCCGGTGATTTAATTCTCGCTCTATCGCGTAAATCATAAGTGCGTTCAGAAGAGACCGAAACCGGGGATGCGCCTCTCGACCCCGGTTTCTTTTGTTGCTTACCCTGTTTTTTCAGCCTCCAACTCTTTTTAGTGAAGACTGGTTTCTCATCTTTCTCAGGCTGAGATTTGGTTTGTTGTTGTTGTTGTTGCGATTGTGTTTGCTGTTTTGCAAAAGGCTTGTTGCCCAGGCTATTTCTGCCAATAGTTTTGTAAGCCTAGGTAATAATTTTCGGTAATTCGCGAGGCCTGTCCAATTCTGGGACCAAAGCCAAAGCATTTGCTACTTGAAAGTTCACGGCATCGCCCTTGACATTCGCAAGGATCAGCTCCGCTACTACTTCAAACACTCCCACCAGTCTCATCCCTAATTCCACAGCCGCTTCAGGGCCATGTTCATCCTGTACTTTTTTAATTACTGAGGGAGAACTGTCATGGAAGGAGTACCAAAACACTTAGAATATACTGCTGCGAATACCCTACCCCAGTTGTCACATGCTGTCAACTCGGGAATTAAGTCTTTTGGCAAACTAATCGTAAGAATGCGGTGTTTATCCACCGGGGTTGTGTGTGGAAAAACTGCCTCCAACTGGTCAAATTTTTCTGCAAGCCAATAAGGAAAATCATCCTTATTTTGGGGACGTTTGCCCATCACCGAATTCACCATGACAGGACTTATGGTCACTCCGCTTGCAGCAGCTGGTTGGCCGGCAACTCCAGGAGCGGCTCCATGGATGCTGCCTGTAACATATCGCACTAAAGCTCGATGCACCTGCACCAAGGCCGCATACATAGTGCGCAGTTCTGCGACTGGTATAGTCATATAACGCGGATGTGGGGTGTACCCGGCCAAAACAGGCCAAGTGGCCCCCTCAATGGATAAGGGGCCTAAACGAACCGTGGTAGTCGGTTGTGGAAGGGCGCCATTAAACCAAACACGGTGCTGCCAAGCCATGAGCGGTACTTCAAGAGTAGTATACGGTCGATAGACAGCGGGAACATTAGTGGGTTCATATTCATGGAACAGTTTATCGTTCGCGTCCACCGCTGGAAAAGTGATCCAAGAGTAGAACACCTCAAAGTGGAAAGCCGGATCGGCTTGAACCACAAAGACTAGGTCGACTCCGTGTCTGGCACTCCATACACCCGTAAGTGATCCCGGAGTGCTGTGCGGCTATGCGCCGCTATGTCTATACCCGCCATTACTAACGGGTTTATTCGACAACCTTACAAGAGGCAGCACAAAAGGGTTTTGAGTACGAAACCTTTTAACAACTTCAAGCTTGAAAGAACCTACAAAAACTTCAATATAGGAGGTATCGCCGTCACACACGCTTCCGGAAGCGTACGTGAGGGATTGTGGACAAGCACAAGTACTACTCAAGCTGTCTCGCAGATAAGCCGCCCCACTCGTTGGTCGCGCCATGTCATAGGGATTCTGCACACACAGAGCTATGCACAGGATAATAGAACCTCGGAATATAGTGGTGAGCCAACCATAACCCTTAGCACCTAAAACCCCAACCCAACTAGCCTTAGCGTTCCATTAGCACCAATGTACCAATGATTAGACAACCCAGAACACGGTATCTCTCCATCAGGACTCGCAGAAACAAGAACATTCTTTCGTCACTCACTCGTACCTGTCCACAACATGCGTAAGAAGAGACACTGTATAGGTTAAAATGTTTATTTCAACTTACGTGCTCTAAGATACAGTACAGGTGTCAGTACTACTAGCATAATACATATGAATAATATAATCAGCATAGTTACAACTCCATAGAATACGAACGGGGAAAGCATCTCATAAAGCAGTGGATATATGTCTAACTAACATTACCACCCTCCCCGTGCTGGAAGCCAGTTTATTATGAAAATAGAAGACCTCTGGGCTTTGACTAGTGAACCCACATACCTCAGTCTCTAGATGCAAAACTACATCAGCAGACAATAACAGCTCTTCTCTCTGGAAAGGTCGTCTCCAAGTGTGTCTGGAGCGGACCAACCGCAATATTAAAAGCACACTAAGATTTCCATGGCAGCTGTACCTAGTGTTATGTCTAGGTGTGAGGGACTGGCCAAATCAGCAAGACAAGGAAACGTTGTTATTCAACCTTGTACATGTTGTGCAGTCTGAGCCCAAAGTGAACAGGAGAAAAGGTGAAAGATAGAAAATGCAGACGGTGCAAGAAGAACTTGGCAAGAGCAGAGGTCGATAGAACAACGGCCCAGAGTAACGTGTGCAAAGGAAAGAATTATGGCAGCCAGGCCCAAGACAACTTAGCGAAGCAGGCCAGGGCCGGGAAGCCATAAACCACAAGACAGTTGCTTATAGATTCGCAGAATGAGACAGACATTCACAGTAGACTGCAGTAGTGAATTATGTAAAATGTGTGCAGTCACCTTACCCCTTCCAGACTAGTGAATGTGTCTTGGTAAAGTCCAAGGAACTGTGTTGCTTGTCTAGAATCACACTGTGAGTCTGTGTGCATTTGGGTAACCATTGTGAGAGAAGCATTTGGGTACTTCATGTCTTTGCAGACAGATAACCGCTTTAAAACCTGTCATGTTGTCAAGTTTTCGTAGTATTAGAAGCCAGTCATTGCTTATGCATTCACAGAATGAGACCGGCATTCACAGTAGACTGCAGTACTGAATGATGTAAAATGTCTGCAGTCACCTTACCCCTTCCAGACTAGTGAAAGTGTCTTGGTAAAGTCCAAGGAACAGTGTTGCTTGTCTAGAATCACACTGAGTCTGTGTGCATTTGGGCAACCATTGTGAGAGAAGCATTTGGGTACTTCATGTCTTTGCAGACAGATAACCGCTTTAAAACCTGTTATGTTGTCAAGTTTTAGTAGTATTAGAAGCCAGTCAGTGCTTATGCATTACCAAAATAAGTCAGGCTTTCACACTAGAGTGTTGTTCTGAAATACGTAGAATGTGTGCAGTCATGTTTGCCCTTCCAGAGTAGTGAATCTTTTTTGGTAAAGTCCAAGGAATAGTGTTGCTTGTCTACAATGACACTATGAGTCTGTGTGCATTTTGGAAATCATTGTGAGAGAAGCATTTGGGAACTTCATGTCTTTACAGACAGATAACCCCTTAAAAACCTGTCATGTTGTCAAGTTTTCGTAGTATTAGAAGCCAGTCATTGCCTATTCATTTGCAGAATGACACAGACATTCACAGTAGACTGCAGTAGTGAATTATGTAAAATGTGTGCAGTCACCTTACCCCTTCCAGACTAGTGAATGTGTCTTGGTAAAGTCCAAGGAACTGTGTTGCTTGTCTAGAATCACACTGTGAGTCTGTGTGCATTTGGGTAACCATTGTGAGAGAAGCATTTGGGTACTTCATGTCTTTGCAGACAGATAACCGCTTTAAAACCTGTCATGTTGTCAAGTTTTCGTAGTATTAGAAGCCAGTCATTGCTTATGCATTCACAGAATGAGACAGGCATTCACAGTAGACTGCAGTACTGAATGATGTAAAATGTCTGCAGTCACCTTACCCCTTCCAGACTAGTGAAAGTGTCTTGGTAAAGTCCAAGGAACAGTGTTGCTTGTCTAGAATCACACTGAGTCTGTGTGCATTTGGGCAACCATTGTGAGAGAAGCATTTGGGTACTTCATGTCTTTGCAGACAGATAACCGCTTTAAAACCTGTCATGTTGTCAAGTTTTCGTAGTATTAGAAGCCAGTCATTGCTTATGCATTCACAGAATGAGACAGGCATTCACAGTAGACTGCAGTACTGAATGATGTAAAATGTCTGCAGTCACCTTACCCCTTCCAGACTAGTGAAAGTGTCTTGGTAAAGTCCAAGGAACAGTGTTGCTTGTCTAGAATCACACTGAGTGTGTGCATTTGGGCAACCATTGTGAGAAGCATTTGGGTACTTCATGTCTTTGCAGACAGATAACCGCTTTAAAACCTGTCAGGTTGTCAAGTTTTCGTAGTAATAGATGCTCCAGCAATCACCCTGTCACTCCCCATGCACTCCTCCAGTCAGCAATCCAGTACCATGTACTAATGCAAACACTGCGTCAAAACCCAACCGCTTATAAATTCACCCAGGCATTCTCCTTGCAGTACTCTAATCATTTAATCAGTACACAAGTACTCACGCAGTGACCCAGGCCTTAACACATGCACTGCTACAAACCGCTGTCCACTACGCATGCAGTCTTCTAACCACCTACACACTTGTCTTTCACACCTTCATTGCCCCCAGGCAGTATCCATACACTCCAATAAACACCTTGTTACTCCCTATGCACTCCTCCAGTCAGCCATCCAGCACATATACTAATCCAAACACTGCGCCATCACTCAAACACTTATGAATTCAGCCAGGCACTCACCTTGCAGTACTCTAATCATTCAGTCAGTACCCAAGTACTCATGCCGTGACCCAAGCCTTAGCACATAGATTGCTTGAAACACCTATCCACTACGCATGTAGTCGTGTAACTACCTACACACTTGTGTTTCACACCTTCAATTCCCCAGTCAGTATCTATACACTCTAGCAATCTCCTCTAGTGACCCATTCAGCTCCATGTACTAATCCATTCGCTGCGCCAAAACCCAATCACTTATAAATTCACCTAGGCACTCTCCTTACAGTATTGTTTAAATTCAGTTAGTATCCAAATAGTCATTCAGTGATATAGAGCCTTCCCACATACAGTGTTTCAAACTCCTATCCACTATGCATGTCGTCCTCTAACCATCTACACACTTGTGTTTGTGGCCTTTAATTCCCCAGGTAGTCTCCTTACACTCCAGCAATCACCCTGTCACTCCCCATGCACTCCTCTACTCAGCCATCCAGCACCATATACTAATCCAAATACTACGCCAAAACCCGAACACTTATAAATTCACCTAGGTACTTTCCTTGCAGTACTCTAATCATTCAGTCAGTACCCAAGTACTCATGCAATGACCCAGGCCTTAACACATGCACTACTACAAACCCCTGTCCACTACGCATGCAGTCCACTAACCACCTACACACTTGTCTTGCACACCTTCAATTACCCAGGCAGTACCTATACACTCCAGCAATCACCCTGTCACTTCCCATGCACTCCTCCAGTCAGCCATCCAGCACCATGGACTAATGCAATTATATGTACATATACATACATACATATATACATACATATATACATACATATATACATACATACATATATATACATATATATACATACATATATACATATATATACATACATATATACATATATATACATACATATATACATATATATACATACATATATACATATATACATACATACATATATACATACATATATACATACATATATACATACATATATACATACATATATACATACATATATACATACATATATACATACATATATACATACATATATATACATACATATATACATATATATACATATATACATACATATATATATACATATATACATACATATATATACATATATACATACATATATATACATATATACATACATATATACATACATATATACATATATATACATACATATATACATATATATACATACATATATACATATATATACATACATATATACATATATATACATACATATATACATATATATACATACATATATACATATATATACATACATACATATATATACATACATATATACATATATATTCACTGAAAAAACCATAGGTTTCAGGGACGTTATAGTTACAAATTAGCATTTAAAAAACCTTTGAAATTCACTGAAAAAACCATAGGTTTTAGGGACAGTTATAGTTAGTTGGACATTGCACTCGTACAAAACCCGTGAAATTCCCCGTTATAGTTAGTCCAGCTAACTATAACTCGCGCCCCGCAATGCACTGCTGATGACGTCACATATTACATCACTCATGACATGGTCAGTGACATCACTGATGACATCACTGATGACATCACTGATGACATCATCCAGTGACTGTGTGTTTCTGTAAAGTTTAAATATTTTTAATATATATAGGAAAAGACGTATTGAAGAATGAGTGGGTGTGTAAGTGTCTGTATGGATGATTTAGTAGGTGCGTGACTGACTCTATAAGTGAGTGATTTAACGTATCTTACTGAATGCATGGGTTAGTGACTAAACTGGGTGAATGTCTGTATCCGTCTGTCTGTTGCTGTGTAAGTGGCTGCATGTGTTTGTGAATAGCTACATGAGTGTCTATATGAGTTATTGAATGCTTGTCTGAGTATCTGTATGGGTGCCTGAGTGTTTGTGTGGGAGGGGTGTGTGCAACTCTGTGCATAGATGTGTGAGTGGGTGATTCACTGGGTGGATGGTTTCAAGAGTGCATCTGTGATAGACTGTATGGGTGGGTAAGTGTGTGTAAGAGTGTGTTAGTGAGTGAATGTATGTCCCAGTGGTACATGTGTGAGTAACTACATATGTGAAAGGCAGTATATATGTGTGTTGGAGTATATAAATAGCTATAGCGAGAGTGAGTGATTGTGATAGTGGCTGTATGGATGAGTGTGTGCTTGTATCAGTGATTGTATAAGAGCGTAAGAATGTGCTACTATTTGTATGAGTAAGTGAGCTGGTGTGTGTATAACTGTATAGGTGAGTAAATGGTAGTGTGTTTAATTATTTGCATGACTGACTAGGTGTGTGAGTACCTCTATGGATGAGTGGCGGTGTTTGAGTGTCTATATAGGAGTATGAGTGCATATGATAGTCCTGTACTGAGTGACCGTAAGTATGAGTGACTGTACGGGTGAGTGAGTGGATGTGTGCGTAGACCTAAGAATCAGTGAGTGGGTATGTAGTTATTGGTGTTGGAGTGTCTATGGTTTTGCGAATGGCAGTCTGTAATTTAGAGTGGGTGTATCAATGGTTATATTGGGGTGTGAGGAGGTGCATCAGATTATCACGTGGATTATGTCATCGATGATGTCATCAGTGATGTCATTTGAGATGTCATCAGTGATGTCATCAGTGATGTCACTGACCATGTCATCAGTGATGTCACTGACCATGTCATGAGTGATGTAATATGTGATGTCATCAGCAGTGCATTGCGGGGGCGCGAGTTATAGTTAGCTGGACTAACTATAACGGGGGAATTTCACGGGTTTTGTACGAGTGCAATGTCCAACTAACTATAACTGTCCCTAAAACCTATGGTTTTTTCAGTGAATTTCAAAGGTTTTTTAAATGCTAATTTGTAACTATAACGTCCCTGAAACCTATGGTTTTTTCAGTGAATTTCAAAGGTTTTTTAAATGCTAATTTGTAACTATAACATGTCTGAAACCTACGGTTTTTTCAGTGAATTTCAAAGGTTTTGTAAATGACAATTTTTAAATGTATTAATTGTTATATACATTTTTTTCATACTGATTTCCAAATTTTTTAGAAACAATTTTTTTTAAAATATTTTATTTTTAAATTACATTGTAATTACATTATACATTACATTACAAAAATACTTTCTCAGAATGAATTACTTTAGTTTAAATACTTTGCACATAGGCAATAGACTTTTGTACAGTAGTTACAGTTGTTGCAATGGGCAACACATTTTCAAACACAATGCAACATTCAGCTCAATGTGAATTTCTAGTTAAATGCAATTAGTTACTTTATGGATTACTTTTCTAACCACAGGACTGGATCCTAGATTCAGTCCTGGGACATCTCCTGTAAACAGTTGAGTAAAAGCGTTTTGGTTACAGTCGTGATTTTTAAGGAATATTATTGTACTTTAAAAGTTCACACTTAGAAACTTTTTCTCATAGAATCACCAATGTTATCCTATGGAAGGAAATTCACTTAAAAGTTAAAAACTGTTATCGTTACTTTTTCTTACTCAGTGTTGGATCCTGGATCCAGCACTGGTGCATCTCCTGTAAACAGTTGAAAGAATGCGTTTAAGTCATACAGGCGATTTTTTAGGAATATTTGTAGTTTGTGAAAATCGACACTTTGAAACTTTTCTGCTGAAAACCAGACAATGGATTCCTATGGAAGAAAATATAAGTTACTGGTAAGTACGGTTAAAATTACTTTTCAGGGTCAGTGCTGGGCTAAAAGATGCAGCACTGGGTTCTCTCCTGATAACAGGTGAGTAAATTGGAATTCGTACTTTGGTTGATTTTAGAGGAATATTATAAAGTTCCAAAACTCCACACTTGGAAGAATTTCCAAGTGAAACCAGTCAATGTTAGCCTATGGAAGGAAATTCAAGTTACTGGTAAGTACGGTTAAAATTACTTTTCAGGACCAGTACTGGGCTGAAAGATGCAGCACTGAGGTCTCTCCTGATAACAGGTGAGTAAATCAGAATTCGGATTTCGGCTGATTTTAGAGGAATATTTGTATGTTTCAAAAATCAACACTTAGAAACTTTTTCAGCAAAAAGCAGGCAATGATATCCTATGGAAGGAAATTCAAGTTACTGGTAAGTACGGTTAAAATTACTTTTGAGGATCAGTACTGGGCTGAAAGATGCAGCACTGAGGTCTCTCCTGATAACAGGTGAGTAAATCGGAATTCGTATTTCGGCTGATTTTAGAGGAATATTTTAAAGTTCCAAAACTCCACACTTAGAAGAATTTCCAAGTGAAACTAGTCAATGTTAGCCTATGAAGGAAATTCAAGTTACCGGTGAAGTACGGTTAAAATTACTTTTCAGGACCAGTACTGGGCTGAAAGATGCAGCACTGAGGTCTCTCCTGATAACAGCTGAGTAAATCAGAATTCGTATTTCGGATGATTTTAGAATAATATTTGCACAATGGTGAAGGGAGGGGGCGGGGCCTGAGGTGACATCTGTGCAAACGCGCCCCGTGGCGCGTTTTAAGTCGGGGGATTAACTCCCCTTGAATCCTGAGGGTCCCTGGGGGCCAACTAGCCCAACAGGTATATCCAAAAGCGCCACAGAGCTGCGTTGCAGAGAGGTGTAAAAGGGGCGTGGCCTCTGTACACCTCTCTGCAACGCAGCCTCTGGCGCATACTGGAGGTTCCTGGTGGGCTAGTTGGCCCCAGGACCCCAGTATTCAAGGGGAATTGTTCCCCCTCTGCAAGCGCGCCAGGGCGCGTTTGCAGAGTGGTGAAGGAAGGGGCGGGGCCTGCGGGCCAGATCGTTTTTTTGTTGTTGTTTTTTTGTCCCCTGAAGGGGGGCTGTGTGGCCCCTTACTTTTTCCTGTTTTTGGGCCCTGGGACCCCATCCCCCAGGGCCTTACCCTTCTTTTTAATTAATTTTTTTTTTTTTTAAACGGGAAGGGGGCCGCGTGGCTTCCCTTCCCTGGGCCTGTATTGGCCCCGGGGACCCCATCCCCGGGGCATAGCCTCTATTTTTATTTTTATTCTTTGGAGGGGGCTGCGTGGCCCCCTCCTCTGGCCATTTAAGGCCCCGGGGACCCCATCCCCGGGGCCGGCCATACCCTTTTTTTTTAATTTTTTAAACTTTGGGGAGGGGGCCGCGAGGCCCCTCCCGGGCCACTACTTGCCCCGGGGACCCCATGCCCCGGGGCTGGCCCTCTCCGTTGGGGACTGTGGGGGGTCCCCAAGCCCCCACAGTCCCGCCGGCTCCCCGCGTCCCTTGGGAGCCGGCATTGCTTACACATGGGGAGCTGCTAAGATGCAGCTCCCCATGTGGAAAGCAATCGGCTTTGGATATTGGAAGAGAGACAGGTTTCCTGCTCTCTCTTCCAATATTCAAAGCAGTTTGCTATGGCAGGACGGGAGCCGCGAGGCTCCCGTCCTGCCATAGCAAACTACAGTGTCCCGGGGTAGGCACCCCGGGACACTGCAGGAGCCGGCCCTGGGGGTGGCGGTCCCCAGGGCCATCAAGGGCTCCAGGAGGGGGCAGCGCGGCCCCCTCCCTTAAATTGCACAGCCCCGGGAGGTGGTGGTCCCGGGGCTCTGGGGTCCGTAACGGACCCCCATATTTAAATGTTTAGTGCCCCGGGAGGTGGCGGTCCCGGGGCGTGTGGGGGCTGGAGCCCCCCACACAGGTTTTCAATTTTTAAAAAAAGCCCCGGGAGGTGGTGGTCCCGGGGCTGCGGAAGGCTCAGAGCCCTCCCGCACCATTTAAAAAAGCCCCGGGGGTGGCGGTCCCCGGGGCTTAGGGGCCCTTTGAGGCCCCCACACATAAAACAACCCCCCCACCATGCCCCCGGGACTTGGGCCACCCGGGGCAAATATAATCGAGCGCGGAGACCGCACTTCGATTTTTTCTTCCGGCAGGATTCGCGCACCCTGAGCGCATCCTGCCGATTTTTAAAAAACTTTTTTTTTTTTTGCCCAGGGGTCCTTGTGGGACCCCTGAGCAAACCTAGGGGTCAGGGTGTTTCTACCCTGCCCCCTTTGTGCGCTTTGCGCACTTGTTTCTGTCCCTCGGTTCTACCGAGGGACAAAATGGCTGCCAACATTTCCTGAATCGGAATGTTGACAGCCAGCTGACAGCCAATTAACATGCAGCTCGTGATCGGGAGGGTACGCGGACCCTACTCGGCCATAGATATCACTATCTTTTTACTTTTGATTTTCTCAGCAACTACTGAACGGATTTACACCATTTAACAAAAGGGTTCTTTCTGAACCAAGAACTACCTCTTTGCCAAATTTGGTGTAATTCCGTTCAGCAGTTCGAGCTGTAGCCGTGTCTAAAGTTTCCTATGGAAAATTGCATGGGGAAAACGCGTTTTGGGACCCCCTTTTTCTCGGCCCCCGCTTGACGAATCCCCCCGAGACTTTCAGGGTAGGAGCGGACCGGAGCGGGCCACAAAGTTTGAAAATTTTGCGAAGATACGTCAACCGGCAAGAGAGTTATTTCAAATAGAATGTCGCGGATTTCCTATGGATAATAGGTTGTAACTATAACTATCTACTGGCGACCGCCAGTAGATAATATACATACATATATATATACATACATATATATACACATATATATATATACACATACATATATATATTTCCAACAATGTGCCCTTGCGCATAGGAGCGCACTCGACGTCACTCCGCCATCAGGCTCTAATAATGCAGCCCGCCTCTCTGCGCCAAATTTCATAAATTTTCGCCGACGCGTTTCAGGGTTGCAAGACCCTTTCTTCATGGGCTCAACACAGGGCATTCAACACTCGCCGTTTTGCACATCCGGTTTTAATTCATTTCCGGTAATTAGCCGTCGTTACGTTTTTGCCCCCAGTGGGCGTTTACATGGTGTAAAAACTGTAAAGGTGCATGATGGAACAAGAAGTCCCACAGCGAATATTCGTATTCCTTTGCTAAGTTCAAATGTCCCCATGTACTTTAATGTTCATTATAACCTTAGTAGGCAATGGCGCAGACAGGCAGACTCGATCTGCATGAGTGAAGTGCTGGTCCATTTCTGGCAGTTCAGACGGCAGCCTCACCAGCTGGGTCTTGTTTTTGTGTCAGCTGGTGATGGTGCAGCTCCCCACGGCTGGACCGCCGTGCAATAGATTTCCAACAATGTGCCCTTGCGCATAGGAGCGCACTCGACGTCACTCCGCCATCAGGCTCTGATAATGCAGCCCGCCTCTCTGCGCCAAATTTCATAAATTTTCGCCGACGCGTTTCAGGGTTGCAAGACCCTTTCTTCATGGGCTCAACACAGGGCATTCAACACTCGCCGTTTTGCACATCCGGTTTTAATTCATTTCCGGTAATTAGCTCTCCTGCCCTCCCGCAGCCCCGGGGACCACCACCTCCCCGGGGCACTTACAAAATAAATGTGGGGGTCCATTACGGACTCCCAGAGCCCCGAGGACCACCACCTCCCGGGGCTGTGCAATTAGGGGAGGGGCCGCGCGGCCCCCTCCTGGAGCCCTTGATGGCCCTGGGGACCACCACCCCCAGGGCCGGCTCCTGCAGTGTCCCGGGGTGCCTACCCCCGGGACACTGTAGTTTGCTATGGCAGGACGGGAGCCTCGCGGCTCCCGTCCTGCCATAGCAAACTGCTTTGGATATTGGAAGAGAGCAGGAAACCTGCTCTCTCTTCCAATATCCAAGCACATTGCTTTTCCACATGGGGAGCTGCATCTTAGCAGCTCCCCATGTGGAAAAGCAATGCCGGCGCTCAAGGGACGCGGGAGCCGGCGGGACTGTGGGGGATTGGGGACCCCCCACAGTCCCCAACGGAGAGGGCCAGCCCCGGGGGATGGGGTACCCGGGGCAAGTAGTGGCCCGGGAGGGGGGCCACGCGGCCCCCCTCCCCAGATAATAAAAAAAAAAATGTTTTTAAAAAGGAAAGGCCGGCCCCGGGGGATGGGGTCCCCGGGGCCTTAAATGGCCTGAGGAGGGGGCCACGCAGCCCCCTCCAAAGAAAAAAACAAAAAATCGAGGCCATGCCCCGGGGATGGGGTCCCCGGGGCCAATACAGGCCCAGGGAAGGGGGCCACGCGGCCCCCTTCCCGTTTTTAAAATAATATTTAATTAAAAAAAGGTAAGGCCCTGGGGGATGGGGTCCCCAGGGCATAAAAACTGGAAAAAGGAAGGGGGGCCACACAGCCCCGCTTCAGGGAACTAAAAAAAAAAAAAACGATCGGGCCCGCAGGCCCCGCCCCTTCCTTCACCACTCTGCAAACGCGCCCTGGCGCATTTGCAGAGGGAGAACAATTCCCCTTGAATACTGGGGGTCCCTGGGGGCCAACTAGCCCACCAGGAACCTCCAGTATGCGCCAGGGGCTGCCTTGCAGAGAGGTGTACAGAGGCCACGCCCTTTTTACACCTCTCTGCAACGCAGCTCTGTGGCGCTTTTTGGAGGTATATGGTGGGCTAGTTGGACTCCGGGGACCCTCAGGATTCAAGGGGACTTAATCCCCCAACTTAAAATGTGCCACGGGCGCGTTTGCACAGTGGTGAAGGGAGGGGCGGGGCTTCAGGTGACATGTGTGCAAACAGGCCCCGTGGCGCGTTTTAAGATGGGAATTAAATCCCCTTCAATCCTGAGGGTCCCTGGGGGCCAACTAGCCCAACAGGTACATCCAG